>CM056053.1:181390748-181694876 GCA_029574335.1 Rana kukunoris | reverse complement strand
AGGACGAAGCCCGTAAAAGGTAAGTAACGGACAAAAAAAACGCCATACGCCGGTCGGGTGGGTGGGTCCGTGGTATACTAAATTTTTTTTCTATTAGTCCAATTACATTTTTTGTGTTCTAAAAAAATGGGCACTTTAATGACATGAAAAATCCACGCATGCTCAGAAGCAAGTTATGAGACGGGAGCGCTTATTCTGGTAAAACTACCGTTCGTAATGAAGTATGCACATTCATCATGCTGTAACAGACAGAAAAGCGCAAATTGTCTTTTATTAACACAAAATCAGCTAAAGCAGCCCAAAGGGTGGTGTCATCCAAATGGAACTTCCCGTGTTGTATGTCACCGCGCTTTGCTAGAGCATTTTTTTCACGATCGTGTGTAGGCAAGGTTGTTTTAATGACCATTGTTTTTTTCTAGACCCTTAAATACATAGTTTTTTAGAACCCAAAAAACGGTTGTGTGTATGCGGCAAAATAATTAATGTTTGGTCTACAAAAGATATTTCTTCACACTGTACAGTGTGTTTTTCTGGTCACAGATTTAGGTAACTGTGCAAAGGCGAGAGAGACACTGTGAATGAGTGCCAAAGGAGAGCTTCTGCTTAGGTCCGTTGTTGTGGTGGTGTTTAAGGCCAGCTCTAGACATGTGCAATTTTTTTCGTTACGAAATACGTTTTCAACGTCATTTTCGTTATTTTCTGGCGTTATTTACGTTAATGATGACGTTTAAAAAAAAACGAATGATTTATATAATAAATAACGATATGAAAACGAATATGGAAAATCGAAGATAGAAAACTACTAAATGTAAAAGAACAACACAACGAAAGAAAAAATAAACAAAAACATAGAAATAACGAAAACACCGAACACAAAAAAAAAATCATAATTACGAAAAATAAACGAAAATGCAAACTTACTAATATTTGAAGAACGAAAAGAAAACAACCAAATGCCGAACAAAGAATAAAAAACGAAAAGCAAAACTAATGAAAAATAAATTACGAATCTTCGGAAAACGGAAATGAAATAATGTAAATTCACTTTCATTAGTACTGTGACCAATAGCCACATCCCCTGAAGAGGTTTGTTCCTTCCCCCAATGAGCTTCTTTCTTATGTGGCTCCTTGACCTTGTGTCTTTATCTGTGTTAGTCAATCGCAGTAAATTACGATGTTTTACAAAATTACGACGAGTAGTGTGTCGTATAAACGTAAAATTTATTTTAACAGAATTACGAATGCAATAAAATCTACAAAAGAACGTTGTTATAATCAAATGAAATTAGACACGAAAATACGAATGATCATAAAGCAACAAAGATTTATTTCTTACGAAAATACAAACGCGGCATGATGGAAAATATAATGTAAATACGAATATCAAAACAACGAAAAATAAACCAACGTAAAAACGAATGAACGAATAAATTCATTGTAAAAATACGAACGAGGCATAATACAACATTTAACGAAAATACTAATCTCAAATCAACGAAAAATAAACTAACATAAAAAAACGGAAACGGAAAAAAAAGTGTTACGAAAATACTAAAGAGTACGAATACGATAACTAACGTCTTACGAAATTACGACTCGTTACAAATCACGATAAACGAACAGAAACGAAACAGAAATAAACGAAAATTTTTGTTGTGCACATGTCTAGCCAGCTCTGACAGAGATGCAGTGACCTCTAAACACAGCTTTATGCGCTTTCCGACAATGTGGATCCCTTTTCCTCAGTACCATGATTTAAAGAGAAGAATTCTTCTAATTTCATAGTTAACACAGAACGTGACCCAGGGTAAGTAGTGACTCGTTTAACCACTTAAGACCCGGACCAATACGCTGGTAAATGACCCAAGGTGTTTTTGCGATTCGGCACTGCGTCGCTTTAACAGACAATCGCGCGGTCGTGCGACGTGGCTCCCAAACAAAATTTGCGTCCTTTTCTTCCCACAAATAGAGCTTTCTTTTGGTGGTATTTGATCACCTCTGCGATTTTTATTTTTTGCGCTATATACAAAAATAGAGCGACATTTTTGAAAAAAAAACACTATTTTTTACTTTTTGTTAAAAAAAAAATCAAATAAACTAAATTTTAGTCAAACATTTAGGCCAAAATTTATTTAGCCACATGTCTTTAGTAAAAAAAAAAAATCGCAATAAAAAAAAATAGCTACCTAGCGGGAACAGCGGCACTAATACAGCGATCAGAAAAATGATCGCTTAGTGACGCTGGCAATAGGGAGTGAAAGGGTTAACTAGGGCGGTGATCAGGGGGTTAAAACTTTATTTGGGGGGGCTATCCTGAACCTAACACTAACTGTTTTTTACAGTGCCTGTCACACTGACACTAAATGCAGTGATTAAATCACTGCATTCAGTGACACTGTGACAGGGGGGTGGGGGGGGGGGCGATCACAAGGGGTTAATATGCCTATGTGAGTGTGTGTCAGTGTTGTGTTGGTGCACACTTACTTGTGATGTCTTCTCTCATCAGCAGCGCTGGGAAACAGCGCTGCGATGAGAGAATACATCATTTCCTCCTTCCTGTGTAAACACAGGAGGAGGAAGTGACAGGCTGGGAGCGCGCTCCCATTGGCTGGGAGCGATCGCGGGGGGGGGCGGATATCACGGACATCCGCCCGCAGATCCCGGATCGCTCCCAGAGGTAGGGGGACCCCCGCACGCCGCGGAGGGGGTCCCGATGGGACCCCCGAACCGCACTCAGGCGGGGACGTAAATTTACGCCCTTGTGCCTGTACGTGACATTCTGTGGCCGTATATGTGCGTGCGGGGGTCCTTAAGTGGTTAATCTCCAATACCATGTACTGGAGTGTGAGCCAGAGACATTTACCTCTAAAGTGCCAGGGGCATAATTAGTCCATGTTATAGCAAATAATTTCCGAAGTCACCACCTGTTTTCAGCCTGGAGCACATATGAAGAAATATTCCAACCTAGTGTATATCTTTTGAACTGGAGAGTGAAAAGAATATTGTTTATGCGTAGGGTGTTTAACCTGACAAGCATCGAAAAGATGGTCCTTCCCTATGAGTTTACGAAAGGTTTGTCTAGGATCTCCTCAGAAATGTAATTTGTCCTTCATAGAGTGATCAACAAAGGCCTGGGGAATGCCCAGGAAAAACCAAGCCTACTTACCGACCAGCTCACAGACAACCAATTAACCTGTCTAACAGTATGTGTTAAAAACAGGGGTTTTGTCCGCACGCATTTGCAAACGCATGCGTGAGCCACAGAGCCACGTCACAGCACCCTGGAATCTGTGGTCCTAACACTAAACTATGAGTATCCCTTTATAGAGTGATTTAGGCAATATAAAATGACTCCAGGGTTGGAGCAATGTGGAGGTGACTTTCAATGGAACCGTGTTTCTCACTTAAAATGGCTACTCCTGCTTTTGCGGAGGGGTTAGAGGCCTGAAATGAGGTGGGGAAATATTCTGTTGCAAATTTAAGGTAGTCATCTTTTCAGAAATGGGTTTCCTGTATAAAAATCACATCAGCCATAGAGGTTTTAAATGCTTTTATAGCGATTTATCTTTTCTGACAGAATTGAATTCCTATACATTATAAAGTAAAGGGTTGCATTTTAGTGCTGTTCATGAATCCAACAAAATATTCTAATCACACATGTTCCTGGAAATGGCACAAGTTAAAAAGAAAACATTGCCACCGCACCATAGATCTTCAAAACGGCATCCGAAAGTTTATCAAAGCGATCACATCACAGCAAAGATTTTACACTACTAAAGTCTGTGCAGTTGGCTCCAACTGTTTAGAATTATGATATCCACCCTAGGAAAAAAACACTTAGAACATCTGGTATACTTAAACAAGCATCCATGTTCTACAACTTTCTTCAACAGCAAACAATTAGTATCTTTACTAATTGTTTTACTTTACTTGCAACATCGGTTTAGTGAATTCCTTATATTACTCCTGAGATTTTTGAAGAGTTTTTTTTTTTACAGGTGTGATGAATCACAAAATACGAATTCACATTTTTTAAATATACATTTAAAAATACATACTACTATGTTATCATACAGTAGACAAACCTACAGTATGTAACACCCTCGAGTGTGTTAGAGTAGCTAATGTTTTTGTTGGTGTAGGTAAAATGCTGTCAGCCAAGCCTATGTTTTAATCTGAGTCGGGTTAGTGATCCAGGGAGACTGGTATGACACAGCAGGCAGAATCTCAGGTACCTCCCCCTACTTCTGGAACTTGCTGGAAACATCTAAATGAATAGGAGGGAGGTTAGGAGGAGCTGCCTGAAGTATTCATGAGGGCCCCCAACAGATGGGTTGCCAGGGGGCAGGCCCCCTCAAATACTCAGAGTCAGCCCAGCAGGGCAGGAGAGTTTGGATGAAAGTTGGAGATGGAGTGCTAGGAGGCTGTTAGTGGAAGGGGTGACCTCGGGCCTAGGAGCTTGGGTGCAGAAGAGATCCTCTGATATCCCAAGAAGGAATCCTGTCCAGTGGCATGGGAGTAGGTGTGAGGACAACAGGAGCCTGTGAGCATGTCCAGGAGATCTCCAGGGAGAAGACAGCCAGGAGGGCTGGTGAGTGATACAGTTCGGGAGGACTGAGAGGCAGACTAAAGGTACTGGGTGGTGCTGGGATCAGTAACCACAGAAGGACAGCTGGGTACTTAGACTTTGCTACACAACCAAGGGGGGCACAGTCCCTGTCTGTAATGGCTATTTAGTACATCTGACTGAGCCCTATTGTCAGATCACCTAACAGTGTGCCAGGTGGTCTTGGAAATTTTGAGCTGCAAGCAAGTGTTGTGCTGGAGGAGCTGAGGATTTGTTTTAAAAGACTGTACAGAAGAAGTTGTCCCTGAAGAGTTTTGGACATCCCATAATACCCTTGACCCCATCCAAGTTTATTTACTTCGAATAAACCCCCCCCCCCCCCCCAAAAAAAAAAAAAAAAAAAAAACTGCAAGGACTGTTTCTTGACTCAAGAGTGCTGTGAAAATTCAATTTGTCTGGCTGTGCAGCTCCTACGGGGGGTAGCACTACGCCTATATTAACAGAGCCTGTTTTTTAAGGCTTTGTGCCCAAGGCTGAAGGACATTATACTGTACAATAGGTAGTTTGAGAAAACCTGTATATATATAAAAAAAATGTTTGAGAGCTTTTTACCATCTGCTGGTGACATACAAAATCGACTGAATTTGGTGCTGAACATTTCCTTTTTTTTGCTGCTTAGTATCCCAAAATGTTCTTTAATAATATTAAGCAGATGTGGACAATAATGTAAAATAAATATAACCTGTAATGAGTCAGAATTTACAAAATATTTTTTTTTACCACATATGTTAACATTCAAATTACATCTGGTCATTTGTGCCAATTAATTAATAGGTACGTTTTATTTTTTCAACCTAACAGAGGTTGCCGTAAGAGTGAAAATTCAGATTCTTACAAATATATATTCCTGGCTGGTTGTATTAAATGTTGTTAGACCAAAACAATAGAGCAAAATTTTAAAGAAATCATACATTTTAAACGTTCTCCCACCTAGTACTTTCACCAAAAATTGTATGTCTTGGAAAACACTGCTACAGTAGGTGCTTTCATTTCCACAATGCTGTTTGGTTTCATATTGTTGCATTTTCAGTCATTAAAGGATTAGTTCACTTTTCCAACATGTTATATCTATATTCAGGGTGTAACATGTTACTGATGCAGCAGCCCCCACACCCCCTCAGTCCCCATTGTGACAACGGGCCAGGGATCTTTTCCCTGTCACAATTTAAAAAAAAATGTGTCTGTGCCGGGCTCCACCCACCTGGCCCAAGTTGTTCTTTCACAGAGTTCTGTGAATGGGGCAACTACAAATACTGTCAGCCATTGCAGCTAAGTGCTTGTGGTTATTTGTTTTTAACAGGAAAGGTAATTGAATTTTAACAACAAGAAAATCCAATGATAGTAACATTAAACAGTAGCGACACACATTTGCAACAAAAACATGAAATAATCATCACGTGATATACAGGTCACGCAAAAAAACTGGAATGATACATCAGAGTGAAAAGAAAGCGGGAAAAATACAATAGTATGTATATGTAATCCCAGCCATCAGACCCACTTCTTATAACCAACCCATAAAGCAGTTTAACCACTTTAGCCCCGGACCATATTGCTGTCCAAAGACCAGAGCACTTTTTGTGATTCGGCACTGCGTCGCTTTAACTGACAATTGCGCGGTCATGCGACGTGGCTCCCAAACAAAATTGGCGTCCTTTTTTTCCCACAAATAGAGCTTTCTTTTGGTGGTATTTAATCATCTCTGTGGTTTTTATTTTTTGCGCTATAAACAAAAATAGAGCGACTATTTTGAAAAAAATGCAATATTTTTTACATTTTGCTATAATAAATATCCCCAAAAAAGATATAAAAAAACATTTTTTTTCCCTCAGTTTAGGCCGATACGTATTCTTCTACATATTTTTCGTAAAAAAAAATCGCAATTAGCGTTTATTGATTGATTTGCGCAAAATTTATAGCGTTTACAAAAAAGGGGGTAGTTTTTATGGCATTTTTATTAATATTTTTTTTTTTACTAGTAATGGCGGCGATCAGCGTTTTTTTTCGGTACTGTGATATTATGGGGGACACATCGGATACTTTTGACACATTTTTGGGACCATTGGCATTTTTATAGCGATCAATGCTATAAAAATGCATTGGATTACTATAAAAATGCCATTGGCAGTGAAGGGGTTAACACTAGGGGGCGGGGAAGGGGTTAAGTGTGTTCCTATTTGTGTTCTTACTGTGTGGGGGGGGTGAACTCACTAGGGGGAATCATTGATCTTCCGTTCATACATTGTATGAACGGAAGATCAGCGTTTCCCCCGCTGACAGGAACGAGTGCTGTGTGTTTACACGCACAGCTCTCGTTCCCCGCTCTGTAACGAACGAGCGCGCGCACCCGGCGGCGATCGCGCCCGCCGGGCACACGCGCGGGACTCGGGGGCGAGCGGGGGGGCGCGCGCGTGGGCCGCCGGCGGCGCGCACGCGCCCCCTAGTGGCCGCAAAAGTCCCGACGTAGGATGACGGGCTCTCGCGCAGGAGAGCCGACCTGCCGCCGTATAACTGCGGCGGCTGGTCGGCTAGTGGTTAATTAACGTGTGATGAAAGACATAGGGAGAGGACCAGGAATAGGGCTAAGGGTACAAAAAAACAAAAGGGAAAGAAGGCATTAGGGAAACGAGAAGGAAAGAGGACAGGAGGGGGAGAATGGAGGAGGGGGCATAAATGGTACTAATGGGTGCCAAGGGAATATAAGTAGCAAGGGGTGATTAGGCAGAGGCAACAGAAAATATGTTTTAACAAATTTATTTCCTATCCTTAGCCCATGCCTCCCAAATCTTGTTGAACTTCTTGTGGCAGTTGCGGCCTAGGTATGCAAGCTTGTAAAGTAGCAATACATTATTGATCATGGATCTACATTGTCCTATCTTGAAGGGATCTAAAAGCTTCCACTACACTAGAATAATTTCCAGGCCTAATATACTGTAAAGAACAGAAAGAGTCGCTCTTGGCTACCACTTCCCCCCAGAAAGCCTGAATTAGAGGACAAGACCAAACCATGTGGATAAATGTACCTAGGTTTATTCAGCCTTTCAGTTATCAAGACGCATTTAACCACGTGAGACTCCATGTCAACTGGAAACAGGAACTAGGCTCAGGCAGCATGCCTAAATTATGAATAGCGGAAGACCATTTTCGTAGGCAGGTTATGCATGACATTAAAGGATCACTAAAGGAATTTTTTTTTTTAGCTAAATAGCTTCCTTTACCTTACTGCAGTACTGGTTTCATGTCCTTATTGTTCGTTTTTGCTTTGAAGTTGCTGTAATCCTGCTCTGTTCTCCACACTTCCTGCTTGTCTGTTTCCTTATAACCACAGTGCTGGGAGCTTTCTCGCGATGGTTTAAGCTGTCATTACTGTGTGTCTAAGACTTCCCAGAACCAATCAGATTCATTTTAAAAACAAAACACTGCCCTGGATTTGTTTTTTTTTTTTGTTCTGTGTGACTATTTCTACTTTGTAGAAACATGAAGCCAGTTCAAAAGTGAAACTAACCTGCAGGCACATTATATGATTGATTTTTATCTATTTTAAATCATTTTGAAAAGGAATCAGTTAACGTTTATGTCTCTATACCCTGTAAACAGTCATTTCAGCAAAAAAAATGTTTTTCCTTTAGTGACCCTTTAAGCCTGTCAAGGAAGAGCAACTGACCCTGGAAGAGAATATCTATCAACGATTTTATACTATATGGACCAATAATGAGGGAGCTTAGGGTTCCCCCAGAGTGTAGAGTAAGAAGGCCAGTGTTTAGTGGCTTTTAAATAGTCACCTGCTTATCTCCACATAGGGAGGTGCACATAGGTATCTTAACATTAATGCTAGATAGAGGCCCCTGAAAACAGTTACTCAATTCAGAGAAGGAGCCCAGTAACAAAGCTTTTGGTACCACTGCTGGATCATCTTTTACCTGAGAAAATGACCATCTAATGGTTACCAGTACTGTTGCTCAATAGAACTTTTAAAAGCATTGGAGGTACAACCCACCCAAGGTAATTTTAATGAGGTTGACTCTACCCACAGATGTCAGGGGCCAAGATTTAAACACAGAGCATCTTTGAGTCAACTGGGAGAAAACTAGCTTTAGGTTGAGTGCAGGTAGGATGACGGCTTTTTCTGGACAGGTATTTAAAAGTAGTAACCCAGTGAAGAGGAGCCCCAAGGGCCATTGAGGTATCCACATGACCCAGAGGGAACAAGATAGATTTGTCCCAGCTCATCTTGACCCCCAAAAACCAGCCACATCCATCACTCAGCTCTAAGGCAGCATAGAGGAATGGAAAGCATCTTTCAGGTAGAGAAGAGTCTCATCTGCATAAAGCGAAATTCACTCCTCAATTCACTCCAAAACCGTGTAAATCAAGCGTTGGTCGTCTGAAGCAGTTAGTACCATCCTCATTCTGTATATCAGAAATGGTAACAACTGTAGATTTCTCCTTCAAGAGCCAGGCCAACAAATGGCCCATTTTGTTCACTTGCTCAAAGATGTGCTGTGTTTGATGAAACTGTTGCTTCCTAAAAACCACTACTCTCAGTAACATGACCTCAGCATACACTGCCTTCATATGTGAACAAGTTATTAGGTTACAGGTGGCAGGGAATTGTTGTTTAAGGGTCGAAGCTCTAGCCTCAAGTGACTCCAAGGTGGTTCTAGAGCCCCTACAAACCTTGTTAATCATTTGGTATTTTCCTCTAACAAACACCTTTACGGTTCAATCTTATCCTCTGAAATCCAGAAGCAGGGTATTCTCCACAGTCTATCAGAGGGGCCACGTCAAGTATGCAGTGTCAATAACACGGGCGCATGGTCTGATATGCCTCTGGGAACTATGGAGATTTCTCGTACCTTAGTCAGAAGCCCAGCAGACACATATATAAGTTCAATATGGAGGGGAAGCTCTGCTGATTTTATCAACAAATCATGTGCAAGCTAAAATGCTATATTTTATTTTCCTTGCATGTCCCCCTAAAATCTACAGTGACTGCACTTCCAAGTGCACTTGTAGTGCAAAGTGGATTTGCCTTTGGTAAAAAAACAAAACAAAAAAAAACATGGTGTTGTACGTAGAAGAAAGCCAAATAAACCCTCTCTCAGAAGAATTTTTCCACTGACAGTCATCTCTTAGACCATGGGTGCTCAACCTGTGGCCCTCCAGCTGTTGCAGAACTAAAAGTCCCATCATGCTTCTGCCTTTGGAAGTCATGCTTGTAACTGTCAGCCTTGCAATGCCAATGGGATGTGTAGTTCTGCATCACCTGGAGGGCCAAGGGTTAAGCACCCATGTCTTAGACCATACAGAGCAGGCCACTTGAAAAAAGCAGAGTCCATGGCCATGTCAGGTGAGGAGTATGTTGCCAGTTTCAGTGGTTGACATGTTAAGGGATATATAGAATATTTGTTTTATCCTAACTGTACAGTATGGTTAGGACATGGGGATATGTGGGCTATAATTTCACTTCCCTTTGGCAACAAGTACATACTACTATATATATATATATATATATATATATATATATATATATATATATTATTTATGTTTTATCATATATTTATATATATATTCATCCTGATCTTATTATTGAAATCAGTTGGTCGCAGACTCCAATAATATGGCTGCCACATGTTTTATCTCCATGTGAATTCTGGATCATAACAGATTAACTATGGACTCTAGTAATATGGCCGCCAATTTGTTTCTAACATAAGGTGAGGATGTGGCGCACTCTAGTGTCTGCCTTATGTACTGCTATTTATCCTGCCTCCGTGAGCACCACTATTCCATTTGCCCCAGTGAGGACGTCTTGTACGACAAAATATGGACAGGGTGGAATGTTGAAATCACCTGTGATTATAACATTGGTGGATGGGTAGGCTGCTATGAGAGATATGAACCTATTCAAATTAGAAACCTGGTAGAGAATAAGAATCAGCATATCCACGGTATCTACCAGAACATGCAATATAAAATAATTGCCCTTAAGGTAAATTTTTGAGGTCCAGTAGAAAAAAACACAAGAGACTTATGTATGAGCACGCTAACTCCTCTAGTATAAGATGAGTATGTAGATAGAGTGTAAGTAGTGGCCTATCTATGGTCTCTTAAAACTCAGCACTCTACTATCTGTCAGATGGGTCTCTTGTAATACATACTGATATGGGGATTGTAGTATTTCATAGGATTTAGTATTTAAGATAGTTACTGTAAATACTAAGGACTGATTGATCTTAGCATTAAGACCTCTAACATTCCATAAGATAACCGTAATGGGAGCCATGAGTGCAACAGGGAAATAAACCTGAAAAGCCGCATAGGACACCTTGCCAGATACAGAAAAGGAAATAAGACCAGTATACAGTTAAAGGGGTTGTAAAGGTAAAAAAATAAAAAATCCCTAAATAGCTTCCTTTACCCTAGTGCAGTCCTCCTTCACTTACCGCATCCTTCCATTTTGCTTTTAAATGTCATTATTTCTTCGAATAAATCCTCACTTCCTGTTCTTCTGTCTGTAACTCCACACAGTAATCTGAGGCTTTCTCCCTGGTGTGGAGAAAGCCTCTTGAGGGTGGGGGCGAGCAGGAGTGTCAGGACGCCCACTAACACACAGCTCCTTTCTCTATCTGCAAAGTAGAGAGTGTCCTGACACTCCTGCTCGCCCCCTCCCCACTCAAGAGGCTTTCTCCACACCAGGGAGAAAGTCTCACATTACGGTGTGTAGTTACAGACAGAAGAACAGAAAGTGAGGATTTCTCAGAAGAAATAAGGACATTTAAAAGCAAAATCAAAGCATGAGGTAAGTGAAGGAGGACTGTACTAAGGTAAAGTAAGCAAGTTAGGGTTTTCTTTTTTTTTTTACCTTTACAACCCCTTTAAAACATTCCATACAATATGACTGAAAAGCGTGTACTGTAGATTAGCCCTGAAAAGAGCAGCAGTGCGGTACAAATAACATTAGGTAACCCCAGAAACAAACTGAAAATACCCCCCCAAATACTAGGGGTGCTTGGTTCCCAAAACAGTTACAGGCATAAAACCCATCGGCCACTGAGGGTACTCTCTTGGTTACAAACCAAACTTATGAACAAACATAGGGACGCAAACGGATGGATGAAAATGCGGACATATGGTCCGCACGTCTGAAAGGGGTCTTAGGGTCTTTTTGAGCTAGAGCAACTGCACACATTCACTTGTCTGGATGCAATAAACATTTTACTGAACTTTTGTAATGTGTCAACTGTATGGCATTACAGGACTCATGATCAGCAGGTCAGGTTCTCAGGCTTGAAACAACAGAATAGATGCTCATAAACTGACAGCTCCCATAGTCAGATTCTGACAGCAGTGGGGAAGACTCACAAAACTTCGCAAACAAATCCATCACACCCAGGTGAACTCTCACTTGTTCATTAGTCACTGCAAAATCTGAGCTGTCTCTGGGAAACACAGTCAACAGTGCCATGTTCCCATAGGACAAGAAAACCCAATCACCCGTTCTCACATAGTGGGCTTGGATCCTTTTCTCTACAGGCAAGAAGTTTTTGTTTTTTTACTTTGCAACACCACACTGAATTCTCATTCTGACTAGAAGATCACTTTGCTCCAATCAGAGACTGTTTCTATACAAATCCAGAATAAAAAGACCGAAAGTACTGCTTGAGAGAACATAAAAAAAAAAAAAAAAAATCAATAATATATTAAACAAAAACAAAACAAATTAGACAAAAAGAAGTATATATGAAAAGTTCAATATTAGGGTTTACAAATACTTTAAGGAAAAAATTACTTTGTGCGTAACTAGTAAATCAAATGACAAATGCAGGATCACCCAAAGATGATACGTTTAGACTAAAAAACTGTCCTGGGAAAGTTGGAAAAAAATCGCATTTATGCTTTTGCTATAGTTTTTGATTAATAAATGTGCTGAATAACTTGATTCATACCCTGGGACCTGTTTGACAGCTGGCTTACTGCTGTCAGTAAAAACTGTCAATGTAAGTTTTGTAAAATAACAAGAATAAAGTGACAGCGCCTGTTTTGCTACAGGCTTTGCCATCACTTATTGCTGGATTGTAAATTATACAGTATATTGTGATTATATATGTTATTTGCCAACTTTAAAAATAAGGTATGTGAAGTGGCAGAGTTTTAGAAAAAGTGATACCATATCATTATATGATCACTCTGATCATGCTGTATACTTTTTTTTTTAAGTTTAATATAATTGTCATTATACCATGCACGTAAAGTACAACTCACTGTAGGGTAGAAGAGATATATTGTGACACCTGCAAGAATGATGGTGCCAGCTTTCTAGGAAAAATTTAAAAACAAAGGAACCCCTCTGGAGTATTTTTCTATGCCTCCAACCAAGGGATATGGTGTCCTGCAGCTACCCTGTATACAGTACTAAGATGATATCTTTTGCACCACTTTTCCTTCCAAGATGTTTGTAATTTGTAATTCCATTTTCATGATTAATCCTCTTCCAGTGAAAACATTTGGGTTAAGATCATATAAGGGCAAGTGCTTTATTTAGGATTTAAGCATTTCTTTCATGTGCTAATGGAGAATGTGTTTTCAGCGCGACTGCATCGCGCTGGTTCTCAGCGACAGGGTGCCGACATCTCGCACTCGCTGGAATAGGAAAAGCACATTTCAGCGAGCGCGACATAGAAGCAACGGGGATCCGACTTGGATTCCCGCCAATTCTATACAGTGTTTGATATGAATCATGAGGGGGAACTCCACGCCGAAAAAACAGCATGGGGGTTCCCACACAATCCATACCAGACCCGTATCCGAGCATGCTGCCCCTGCCGGTCAGGAAAGGAGTGGGGACGAGCGAGCGCCCCCCCCCCCTTAGCCGTACCAGGCCTCTTCTCGACAACCCTGGCCATTGGTTGTTGGGGTGCGGGCGGGGGGCTTATCAAAATCCAGGAGCCCCCTTTAATAAGGGGGCGCCCAGAAATAGGCCCCCCACCCTAGGTGAATGAAAATGGGGCCCACGGAGCATGCTGGGACTGTGACGTCATAAGAGGCCTATATAAATCATTGCACACCGCACACCCGGCATTACAGCAAGAAGAAGGCAGAAGCCGACAAAGAAGACCAGGCTGGCCTCTGCTAGTATGTACCCCATACTCATTCACCTAGGTTGGGCGGCCAGTATCTGGGGGCACCCTTATTAATTCCGATAAGCCCCCCGCCCGCAGCCCCCGACAACCAATGGCCAGGGTTGTCGGGAAGAGGCCCTGTCCTTATCAACATCTGGACAGGGTGCTTTGGGGTTGCCCCAAAGCACCCACCCCCCCATGTTGAGGGCATGCGGCCTGGTAAGTTTACTAGGGGGTGCATGCTCGTCCCCACTCCTTTTCTGAGTGGGCGGCGTGCTTGGATACGGGTCTGGTATGGATTGTGGGGAATCCCCCACGCCGTTTTTTCGGCTTAGGAGGTTCTCCTTACAATCCATACCAGACCTAAGGGCCTAGTATGCTCCTGGAGGGGAACCTATGCCGCTTTTTTATTAAAAATTTGGCGTGGAGTTCCCCCTCATGATTCATACCAAACACTGCATCTAGAATTGGTGGGAATCCAAGTCGGATTCTCGTCACTTCTATGTCGGCTTTTTCCCGTAGTGGCAAGCCGACTCGGCGCTGGCTCCCGCAACGGGGCTCGTAGGTGGTCAATCTCGCAGAGAAAAGGAGTAATAACTAGTGTTGAGCGGACACCTGGATGTTCGGGTTCGGAAAAAAGTCTGAGTTCGGGACCTGAACTTGACTCGAACCCCATTAAAGTCAATGGGGACCCCAAATTTTTGACTACTAAAATGTCTCTAAAAAACTAAGGGAAAGGGCTAGAGGACTGCAAATGGTAGCAAAATGTTGGTAAGAGCATGGCAAGTACTCTTCAATCAAATGTGGATAGGTAAATAACGTAAAATAACATAAAAAAAATCTTGACCTAGGAGAACGAGGTCCATATGGAGTAGGAGGTTGAGGGTTAGGGTTAGGGGTCAGGGTTAGGGTTGGCTAGAGGGCTGCAAATAGCAGCAAAATGTTGGTAAGAGCATTGCAAGAAAATAAATGTGGATCAAGAAATAACTTAAATTAACATAAAAAATGTAAATAAAAGTAACTTAAAAAATAAATAATAATCTTGACCTAGGAGGACGAGGTCCATATGGAGGATGAGGTTGAGATGGCGGTGGATGTGGCGGTGTAAGTGGATGCGGCGGTGCAGGAGGACGAGGTAGCCAACACAGCAGGTTTTGGTTTTTAACCACTTAACCCCCGGACCATATTGCTGCCCAATGACCAGAGCACTTTTTGTGATTTGGCACTGCGTCGCTTTAACTAACGATTGCGCAGTCGTGCGACGTGGCTCCCAAACAAAATTGGCGTCCTTTTTTCCCACAAATAGAGCTTTCTTTTGGTGGTTTTTGATCACCTACATTGTATGAACAGAAGATCAACGTTTCCCCTGCTGACAGGACCGGGAGCTGTGTGTTTACACACATAGCTTCTGGTCCTCGCTCTGTACCGAGCGATCGCGTGTGCCCACCGGGCACGCGTGCGTGACTCGGGGGCAAGCGGGGATGCGAGCGGGGACACGCGCGGCACGCGCTCGCCCCCTAGTGGCCGCAAAAGTAGCCGACGTAGAGCTACGGGCTCTCGCCCAGGAAAGCTGACCTGCCGCAGTATAATGACGGCGGCTGGTCGGCAAGCAGTTAATTGATTTATTTTTTAAATTAGGGTACACCCCAAAAGAGTGAGAAAGATCTAGGGTTGCCACCACATCCCTTTAAACCCGAACACATAGTAATTACACAGGTTCTGGGGCTAATTTAATGTCGATAAGGCACCAAGTGAGTTTAATTAGCAGCACTTTAATCAGCCAGAGAACTTGTGTGATTAATATGTTTTCGCTTTTAAAGGGATGAGGTGGCAACCCTAGAAAGATCAGAAAAAAAACAATGGCTGGGTAAGGCACAAGGTACAGACAAGTCCTGTGGGATCCATGCCTGGTTCATGTTAATCTGCAATAGGCAGAGTATGTCACATATGCAATGCTGCTGCAATAGGCAGAGAATGTCACATATGCAATGCTGCTGCAATAGGCAGAGTATGTCACATATGGAATGCTGCTGCAATAGGCACAGTATGTCAGATATGCAATGCTGCTGCAATAGGCAGAGTATGTCCAGGGGCGGACTGACCATTGAGTGACTCGGGCACTGCCCAAGGGCCCCATGCCACTAGGTGGCCCCATCAGGGTTGCCAGGCTCAGTAAAACCAGGGACAGTATGTCAAAATCAGTGTTTTTTTTTTACATCTGTCCCTGATATGTCCGAAACTGACATGCTTTTGGTGTGAAAATCTTGAGATTTTAGCTTCCCCGCCTCTGCACTGTCTCCTGGCGTGGTGGCCATCTGTAAGCCCAGGGGCCCCATAATCTTCTATTGCCCGGGGGCCCCATGAGTTGTCAGTCCGCCCCTGAGTATGTCACATATGCAATTCTGCTGCAATAGGCACAGTATGTCACATATGCAATGCTGCTGCAATAGGCAGAGTATGTCACATATGCAATGCTGCTGCAATAGGCAGAGAATGTCACTTATGCATTGAAGCTGCAATTAGGTTTGTGAAGTAGGACAGACTCCTATATAATTCTCTCCCTGTAAGAACATCAGGAACCTTTCCCTACTGTACCTAATGCTATGTAGATCGCTGAGTATTGTAATTAAATTTCCGAATCAGCACAATCCTATCTAAATCTGTCCCTGAGATCAGCAGCAGCCTTTCCATACCCTAGCTAAAGCAGAGTGACGAGCTGTGCTGTGTGCCTCTAGCTTATATAGAGGCTGGGGTCACATGCTCGGTCATATGCTGCACTGGCCAACCAAGCCATTAGTAGGCATGGCTGTGATGGCTTCTAGGTCACACAAGTAAAACAAATGGTGATTGGCCGCCGTTACATAGCTTTATAGTTTATTATTATACTTTATAGTTCGGGTTCGCTCAACCCTAGTAATAACTTGACCATTCTTCAGCCTGATTTAATACTTCACAGACAGCCCATGTTATGACCTCTGCCTGTCTGACTATTCTTTTGGATCTTAATTTTGTACCGCTTTGCCTGATCTGTTGCCTTGCCTGACTACATTTTTGTCTAAATCTTCAGCATACAAGCTCCACTTCGGACACTACCTACCACACATACCTTACATATAATGGAATCTTTTAATAGGTTAGCTGACAGCATTAATACTCTGTTAAGACCTGCAGTAGTTAAGGTACTGCGGCCTTCTTTCCATCCCTCAATCGCCGAGCATAAGGGATTATCGCTACCATAGAAGGTAGAGGGATAGTGGAGGTGAATGCAGTTCCCAAGATGATTCTTCCGAATGGTTGGAGTATCCCCCCCCCCCCAAGCATGAGCCAAGACTTCATGAAGGGTGTCCAGGCATAGAATAGCTTTATTGAGACGCAGGTTAATTATACAGCAAAAGGGATACTTGACGTAATCAGATAGACAATGACACCCTCCTCCCACATCATCATACAATGGTGTTACTAACGAGCCACCCCTTCAATAGACCTCTTTTCGGAGACAGACTTCTGTCTCCGATAGAATCCACATGAGTTAATTACTGGTTATTTGCCCAGACGAGGTGATTCAGAGGTAAGCTCTTCTCACCTGCTAAACAATAGAAATTCACACAATGAACGCTTCTTGAGAGACAGAGTAAAGTTCATTTACATGACACATTGAGATATTGAGATCAGTTTAAGGAGTAAACCAAATATCTCCAGGCAGAGAGCACCCCAATTTTCCCAAAAGTTGGAACACCCCTTTTTCACACACAGTATCCCTGCCATTACATATCCCCTGATTGCCCCGATCTGGGGGACCAATATATCCAATTTTCACCCAGATCAGTCCAGTCTTAAAAAAAAAAACGAACCTATGAGAAAATCCAGAATAAAGTCTATTTTTTTAACAATACTCCCCCTTTGTTCCATGGGTCGGCATACCCGCCTAGACCCTGCCGGGTTAGCTAGGGGATGTCCGGGTCAAAATTATTGCTGTTCTCCAAAGCATTGCCGTTCTGCTTGCCCGGAAGTTATTGCAGTGTAAAATTGTAGGGCTGCAATGCTAGACTCCAGCGCAGCAACCAGGGATTGACTCCAGAAACTCGGTTGAGCCAGATGAGGGGGTTGTGGTCAGTGAGTAGGGTAAAGGCACGGCCATAAAGGTACGGTTGGAGCCTCTTTAACCACTAAAGACCTGGACCAAAATACTGCGTCGCTTTAGCTCCCAAACAAAATTGGTGTCCTTTTTTTCCCACAAATAGAGCTTTCTTTTGGTGGTATTTGATCACCTCTGCGTTTTTTATTTTTTTTGCGCTATAAACAAAAATAGAGCGACAATTTTGAAAAAAATGCAATATTTTTTACTTTTTGCTATAATAAATATCCCCAAAAATATATATACATTTTTTTTCCCCTCAGTTTAGGCCAAAACGTATTCTTCTACCTATTTTTGGTAAAAAAAAATCGCAATATAGCGTTTACAAAATAGGGGATAGTTTTATTGCATTTTTATTCATTTTTCTTGTTTTACTACTAATGGCAGCAATCAGCGTTTTTATTCGTGACTGCGACATTATGGCGGACACTTTGGACAATTTCGACACATTTTTGGGATAATTGTAATTTTCACAGAAAAAATGCATTTAAATTTCATTGTTTATTGTGAAAATTACATTTGCAGTTTGGGAGTTAACCACAGGGGGCGCTGAAGGGGTTATTTGTTCCCTAATGTGTGTTTACAACTGTAGGGGGTGTGGCTGTAGGTGTGACGTAATCTATTGTGATTCCCTGCATAAGGGATCACACGATCGATGACGCCACCACAGTGAAGGGTGCCTGGAGAGATCGACTGTGTGTCATTGACCAAGAAATACTCAGTTAAAGCCATTTCTAATGATGTGCAGTGAGCTGTATCGCTCAGAAGTGCTTCATTGAGACGCCATTTAAAGGGCCCCCTATCTCCTGACCCTCCCAAGGGTAAGTGTCATTATGGAGTGGTCAGATAGAGACGTGTCGTATTTTAGAGGCTTCCACCCTTGGACTTATATGTGAAGGGACGAAGATGTGGTCTATCCTAGAGTAAGTGTTGAGAGGCGGAATAGTGAGTATAGTCCTTGGTTCGGGGTTACTTTCCCTCCAGATGTCGGCCAGGCCATTTTATTGAATGGTCTGTGCTACACAAAGGCTACGTCTTGGAGGGCTTTTGGCTTTAGGGGGTTGGATATGTATGAGGAGATATCAAATGGAGTGTTGGAGTCTTCCCCCAGGATCACTGTGCCCAGAAAGTTAGGCTTCAAGGTCTTAAGGACTAGGGATGAGCCGAACATACCCGCGTTCGGTTCGCACCAGAACGTTCGAACAGACCGCACATTGAAGTCTATGGGACTCGAACTTTCGAATTTAAAAACGATCATTTTAAAGACCAATTTAGAGATCCAGTGAGACCCTGCGGCTGAGGAAGAAGGTGGGAAGGGGTGGGGAAGGAGGGAGGGAGACGCATAGAGAGACATGAAGCGATAGACGAGAGAAGAGAAAAAGAGGAGATGGGTTAGATAATACGTTATACAACAACAACCCATTCCCACTAGGGCCAGGGAGAGACCCATTCCTGCCTGACCCTTCACCCAAAAGGATAACCAAAATGTCCTAAAGAGGCAGACCCCCATAAGACGCTCTCACAAACTCCTTTCTTCAATTCGCACTCAATAGGGCCCCACATCGAAGGTCATTCCAACCATCTGTCCAAATGTCTAATGTTAACACGACAGGCAAGGATCTCAGAATTGCCACACACAATGCAGAGCATTTGAAAATTACCGATCCCTAAAAATAGACATAGTTTTGGTCCAAGAGACACATCTTCCAATCCCATACAACCCCAAATTACTACACTTGCACTACCCAACATTCTACCTAGTGAATGCTACAAACAAAACTAAAGGTGTAGCGATCCTGTTCTCAAAGAATAGCAAGTTTCCCCACGTATCAGAACACAGAGACCCTCAGGGTAGATTTATCCTAGTCAAAGGTACTATTAAAGGTCACATCTACTCCATAGTGTCTTACTATGCCCCCAATAAAGGCCAAACCGAATTCTTCCAAACAATCCTCAAAACCCTGTTACCTCTCGTAGAAGGCAAAGTCATCTTTGGAGGTGAATAAAACATAGCTTTCGACCAGGGATTTGACAAATCGAAACCCTCCAAGGCCCAACTGACACGTCCCACTAAAGCCAGACTGAACATAGCGAAATCTCTTCACTCTCACGTTCTGGTTGACATATAGAGGGATCTTAATTCCTCAGAAAGGGGACTATACACACATTTCCTAACCCCCCCCCCCCCCATCAGTCATATGCCAGGATAGATCATATTCCACAAAGCCACCATTAGGGGTATAATCATCAGCATAGCAACTCAAATAAAGAAAGAAAGACTAATAGACATTAAACAACTTGAAAATACTTTTGCTGCCATCAATATCAAACACAAAAAGTGTCCCTCTAAGGCCCTAATAGATCAATTGGACGCTGTCAGGTTGGAATTGAATTTAGCCCTAACGGTAAAAGTGGAGAAACACATCCGCTGGAGTGGAGCTAGATTCTACCACCAAAAAGATCAAATTGGACCGATGCTGGCCTCTAAGCTTTCCCCACGGCCGCGTACCCACTGCCTACCTAGGATTAGAGTAGCAGACAGCCCTCCCTCTGCTGACCCCATCAAGGTTCTAGAAGCCTTACAAGGTTTCTACTCCCACCTCTATAGCATGTCCCCCTCGAATAAGGTCCCATGTAGAGGCTAAAAGAATGGACAGCCGCACCTCCAAAAATCCCTTAGGTTGTCTTTATTTTAAAAAAAGTGGATGAAAAATGCACTACAAATAACAGCAGAAGGTGAAAATGACAGCCTCCGCGTTTCACACTGCGATCAGTGCTTGGTCATGGCATATCCAGCTTTCTCTGAAACCTTCCGACATCAGGTGAGCATCTCTGTTGAGGAAATAAGGGGGGTCTTTAAAAACCTCAAAACTGGCTAAGATCCTGGGCAAGACGGTCTATCCCTGCCATTTTACAAAGCCTTTGCAAACACATTAGCATCTCACATTGCAAAATTCTTTAACGCAAAAGCCACAGGGATCTCCCTTAGACCCTCAGCTCAATACTGCCTACGTAACGGTAATCCCCAAACCAAACAAAAACCCTGAAGAGGTTGAGAATTATAGACCAATCTCTCTCATCAATAACGACCTCAAGATATTGACGAAAATCCTGGCCCACTTGGCCTCCTTTATAAATTGGTATGTCCATAAAGATCAAGTAGTGTTTATTCCAGGCAGACATGGACCAGACCAAATCATAAGGGCCATTGATATAGTATTCCTTTTACAATCAGGATGGGGCAGGGGTCCCAAACAAGAAAGGATGCTTTTATCCCTAGACCTTCACAAGGCCTTTGACACAGTCGAATGGCCTTATCTATTCGCTTTACTGGAGCAATGGGGATTCAGAAATCGCTTTCTGGGCATTCTACACTCCCTCTACTCTACACCATCAGCATTGATTCGCCTCAGCTGGCCCCACTCTAAACCTTTCAACATAGCAAGTGGCACTAAACAGGGATGCCCTCTATCCCTGTTAATATCCGCCATAGACATTGAGACACTGCCAGTTGTGATTCGTTCCAATACGAATATCCGAGGAATTTCTTGTGGTTCACAAATACACAATTGCGGGCTCTTTGCAGTCGATATGCTACTATTCATAACTTCACCTATCACGTCCCTCCCCAACCTCTGTAAACTCCTAAACGATTTGCAATGGCATCATGCAATGGCATCAGGCCTCCGGGTAAACTATGACAAATCCCATGTCCTCAACATATCTCCGAAGCCAGCCACAGCGGAGACACTGCAAAGCTCCTTTAAGATTAGATGGAACGTATCTTCAATTGAATACCTAGGAATTAATCTTACCGCCAAAATAGACCAACTGTATTCAGTGAACTTCCCAACCACCTACATGAGACTTGAGTCGGAATTGAAAACCTGGGCCAGTAAAGAACTTTCCTGGCTGGGTAGGATCCTCCTCAGACGGATATACTTGTTTAGAGCTAGCCCGAATAAGCTAAGGAAAGACCACTTGCAATCTCTGTAAAGGAAAGTCATCATGTTTTTTCTGGACAGGAGCTGGACATAGGTTGCCTAGAAACACTCTTTACCAACAGCGTATACAGATTGGTCTGCTGCAGTGTAGTCTTCCCAGTCACAATTGCAGACTGACAGCGGTAAGAGCCTGCGTTGCGGGGGATGGTCTATGTGGACAGCTTTACCCCGGATGCCTGAATACTTAGGCCGTGTACACACAATCAAATTTATCTGCTGAAAACGGTCCGACGGACTGTTTCAGCAGACAAATTCGATCGTGTGTACGGGCGAGCAGACAGGTTTTTTCCAGCAGACAAATTTTAAAGTATGCTTTAAAATCTGTCTGCTGGGAACCCGTCCGTCTGACATGTCTGCTGGTTAGTACACTAACCAGCGGACATATGTGTCCGCACATGCGTCTAATGGATTTGACGCATGCGTGGAAGTATTTTACTTCCTGGTTCGGTTAGTACACTAACCAGTGGACATATGTGTCCGCACATGCGTCAAATGGATTTGACGCATGCGTGAAAGTATTTTACTTCCTGGTTCGGTGACGTTGCGGCGTCAAAGTCACCGCCACGTCACCACGCTGTCTGCCGGCGGGGATTTTGGTTTGAACGTGTGTACACGATCAAACCAAAATAGCCCAGCAGACAAATCCGATCAAAGCGGTCTGTCAGACCGATTTGATCGGATTTATTTGGTCGTGTGTACGCGGCCTTAGATGTGCCTCTTTTAATCATCAACCATATGCGATTTGCTAAATGTTGTACCCCGGATGCCTGAATACTGAATACTTAGGCCGCGTACACACAATCAAATTTATCTGCTGAAAACGGTCCGACGGACCGTTTCAGCAGATAAATTCGATCGTGTGTACGGGCGAGTAGACAGGTTTTTCCAGCAGACAAATTTTAAAGCATGCTTTAAAATCTGTCTGCTGGGAACCCGTCCGTCTGACATGTCTGCTGGTTAGTACACTAACCAGCGGACATATGTGTCCGCACATTCGTCTAATGGATTTGACGCATGCGTGGAAGCATTTTACTTCCTGGTTCGGTTAGTACACTAACCAGCGGACATATGTGTCCGCACATGCGTCGAATGGATTCGACGCATGCGTGGAAGTATTTTACTTCCTGGTTCGGTGACGTTGCGGCGTCAAAGTCACCGCCACGTCACCACGCTGTCTGCCGGCGGGGATTTTGGTTTGAACGTGTGTACACGATCAAACCAAAATAGCCCAGCAGACAAATCCAATCAAAGCGGTCTGTCAGACCGATTTAATCGGATTTATTTGGTCGTGTGTATGTGGCCTTAGATGTGCCTCTTTTAATCATCAACCATATGCAATTTGCTAAATGTTGTACCTTCATTAAATGTAACCATATTGCTACACTTAAAGGCGCCTCTGTTCTCTTTTATACTCTGTAGCTCCTGCTGGATTTTGCTTCTAATCCCCCTGTGGAGGCTGCCATTTGTGGATGGACATTTTATGGTTACACAACCTATCACAATGATATAATATTTTATATAGACTATAAACAGAAGGATTTATGAATAAATGGTTGTGGAATGAATCATCTGAGTTTCCATTACTTCTTATGGGAAAATTTGCTTTGATATACAAGTGCTTTGGATTACAAGCATGCTTCCGGAACGAAATTCAAGGTTTTACCGTAGTTGTATAATAATTATGTAATATGTTTTAAACACTTTGAGAAAGAAAAAGGAAGGCCACTGCCATTGCAGACCTTCCTTCTACAAAATATAAGTTGTTCTGCCATCATACTAACATTTGTGTACCTTTACCATTTAAATTAAACAAAATGTGATAAAGCTGTTGGATAGAAATAACCAGATTTTAATTCATGCATTCCCCAGTGTGCTTTATGACCAGGAATATTATTTTCTTATACACCACAATTATTCAAAAAATGTGGGTGTGTGAATACCTCATTCCCCACCTACTCACTGTGGTGTCACTACAGGACTACTAGTCAGCTGAAAGAACCACACTGAGCAGAGGCGGAAACAGGTGTCTGACCAATTTAACAAGTCAAACACTTGTAAAGGATTGTGTAGTAAAGCTAAGACTTTTCAAGAAACGAACACTAGAAAGGTAAGTACCGTACTTATTGGTGTATACCGCGCACTTTTTTCTTCTTAAGATAAGGGGGAAACCGTGGGTGCGTGATATACGCCGATACCCACTTCCCGCGCTCAGTTTGAACTGAGCCGTCGACATATACCGAGTGCAGTACACTCGGGTACATACGGCCAGGTTCAGCTTCGCTCTTAGTCACGCTCTGTGACGTTTATGCGTGAGAAGCCGAGCGTGCCCAAGTGTTCTGTGCTCGGTATATGTCGGCGGAGGCTTCAAACTGAGCGCAGGAAGCGGGATTTCAACTCAGACAGCGCTGGAGAAGCCAGGAGGACACCACCGAGGCCGCAGACGGACGCCGGACTGGACGATGGACGCCGGGCAAGACACCAAAACTTTAAGTAATAAAATGTTATAAAAAAATTTTTTTACAGGAATTTTGGGGCAACTTTAGGGGTGCGCACTATACGCGGGAGCGCGCAATACACCGATAAATACGGTACATGCAGTGTTCTTACGGCAGGTGTGTTGTACATAAAATTGACCCTGTGTTAACGGGGTTACTCTAATTGAAATGTCAAATGCCAAATATGTTTTGTTTAAAAACATAACAGCAGCAATGTTAACCTCATTGTATAATATAAGAAATGTGTAATCCCCTGTTTTGTGTCTAGATTTGGACAAGGCTATTCAGTGACTCTGTGGCTCAATGGAGATTATGACTGTGCACATTCCGTCATTACCTGTTTTAAACGTCGTTTTCCAGGAGCGCACCTAAAGGTAGGCACCTAGACACAATAGCAAATACTAATAAAGGTTTACTTCTGTATCCTGTTTTTACTTATTTCTTTGTTCTCTTGCTGGGATAGATAGTTGAAAGATGAAATCTGCAATTTATCAGATTGCAGTTTAAAATGTACTGCTTTTGCATGAGTTCAATAAGCAGGCTGTATCACATATCACGATAGTTTGCTTATCAGATGATACATAAAATACTATGCATACTATAGGTTTGCGTTATATGATGAAAGCAGTACAATATTGTCCCACATTGATGCAAATTGATAAACAGAAGCAATTATATTTAAGACTGGTCTCCAGGCAAACAGCTAAATATAACACTACTACATATATTTTACAGTTTATATTTCTGTCCATTTTGCACAGATCTATACACAATCTTCCAGTCAGCAAAGGGTGGTGAACAGATTTGTTGCTACTGTATTTTGACAAAAATCCTTGTCCCTAGCCTGTGATTTGAAATTAAAGAAGCAGCAACAGACTGGTTAAATCTTTTCTGCTCTCTCTTAATGCCAAAAGTCTCCTTGTTCGCACATGTGCATACAGAGAACCCCAGTTGCTGCCCCTTCCTCTACCATTCACCATTTACACTGGATTTTTTAATACAACTATTTTCTTTATGAATACATAACTGCTTTCCTTGGAATTTTGATATCTATCTGAAATTTATTTTAGGATCACCATCTAAATATTTTGGAATGCCATCTATCAATTGAACATGGAGATTTATATGAATTGTTTCAGCTTTTAACCAGTATGAGGACACAACAACAAATTAAAAACTATTCCATTGCACAGACAACTCTGGATCAGGTATTTTAATGCTGCTGATAATGAATCAGGATTGATGATGATGATGATGATTGATGATAAATCACGATAATGATGATAATGAGTCATGATGAATTATGGATGATGAATGATGTATAATGAATGATGATGATTATTGATATTCATTATGTAAAATTTAAAGGGGTTCTATGACCACAGCATACACCAGGGGTGTCCAAACTTTTTTGAAAAAGGGCCAGATTTGATGAAGTGAACGTGCGTGGGGGCCCGACCATTTTGCCTGACATTCTTTGGACCATTAAAATTTGGTCTAAGTGTGTTCGTCCGAGCACATGAATGCATGAATGCATGAATGCAGACCCACCGTTGCCATGAATGCAGCCTTACCATTGGCAGGAATGCAGACTCATAATGCTGACGTCACCGCTTACCGACAATCCGGAAGGACGAGCGATAGTATTGAGCCGGCCGGCTTTTACCTAACACGCTTATTTTACAAAGAATCATGTGAGTTTTATTTTTTATTTTAATAAACGCGATTGCCTACAATACTACTCTATGAGTTTCTTTCTCTCCATACCCTCGGATGTGGCATTGATCGATTCTGGATCATCTGTATGAGGAGGTGGACGGCTGAGGACTATTAGGAGCAGCACAGTTTAATAACAAATGCAGTTTTTAAGTTGGAGCTGGTAAGCAGGCATTTTTTATAGAGGTGGAGGTGCCTTAGATTGACTTCACTTGAAGATCCTTCTTCTAACACTTTTCGGGTGTTTATAGGACACAGATGGACTTTTGCTTCACATATGTGATTGTGATTTTGCTTGGACTTTTCTGTTTCACCTCATTAGTGTTTTATTTTAAGTTTATACCATCCATTAAGGAACTTGGTGTCGACATAAGTATATAGATTCACCTATTTACATTTTTTTTGCAGCGCAGCATATTTTTAGAGTTATAGTATTTTATGTGTATCGCACATTTTTTTTTGCAGCAGCACAACACAATTTATTTTGTCACAACATTTTTATTTTATTTTCAAAGACCTGCGCAGTAATTTTTCCCCATAGACTCATAATTGCCATCTGATGCCCATCTGCAACCTCGGATGGGACAGGGAGGGGGCGGGAGGAGCGCCAACAGATTACATAAAGCAGTTTTTTCTGTAGCCTCTTTAATACAAAGTTCCACCTCATGTGATGGACAACAGTTGTCCAATGGCAGTGCAGGAGTCAAACTTCCTATTACAGAGGTCACCGTTCAAACAGGAAATACAACCTGTATGTACGGCACTCGTCCCGCCCCCTCCCTGTCCCCTTCAAGGCAGCCAGCATGTATATCTTTTGTGCCCCCCGGTGCTCGGGGACTTGTTGGGGGCCACAAAAGATATACATGTCCAAAATACCAGGCGGGCCGTTCGAAACCGGAACGCGGGCTGGACTTTGGACATGCCTGGCATACACTTTTTTTAAAACATCAATATAAGGAACGTTTCTCGAACACTTGGAAAGGGCAATGGTCATAATCTGGCAGTCCTCTGGATCCAACTGCCTCCTCAGTTCTTTGTCCAATTGAAGATAATAGGGCCTTAAGCCCCATACACACCATCAGATTTTCTGCAGATTTTTTGTCTTCAGATTTACCAAAACCATCTAATATGAGGTCAAACCTTAAGAGTTTTGATTTGTATGCAATCAGGCAGGCCCTTGTACTACATGGTTTTGGTAAATCTGAAGACAAAAATGTGCAGATAATCTGATGGTGTGGATGGGGCTTTAATAGAGTTTGCACCAATTAAGGATGAATATATCAACGATATCAGGCCCAGAGAGTGGGGTCTGGCTCTAGATAGGCTGTCAAAAGGAGTCAGTGTATGGGGTAGGGTGGGATTTAATGAGTTATTGAAGAAAATGCCTAAAGCCACATACACACGACCATTTTTCATGTCATGGGGGAAGAAAAACGTTGTTTTTCTCTACATGATTCTTGTCAAGCCTGCCTTGCATACACACGATGGTGAAAACAAATTCTCTAGCAAAGTGCGGTGACGTACAATAGCACTATAAAGGGGAAGTTGCATTCGAATGGCTCCACCCTTTAGGCTGATTATGCAAATTTCCCTTCTCATAACTTCCTTCTGAGCATGCACATTTTTTCCCCATCATTAAAGCGTACATGCGACCGATTTTGACAACGAGCAAAACGACAACGTGAAAAACGACGAGAAAAAATAGAGCATGTCCGTGTGGAGTCTACACACGGACGTTTTTAACGACCAATTTAAAAAAAAGCATTTTTCGCATCATGAAATATGGTCACGTTTGCTCGGCGTATGTTGTAGGTAGCTATAGTGTTCTCGCAAGGGGCTATCATGAGAAGAGTGTAAGGCATCAAATGTCAGTATCTTAGTAGGGATACTGTGCATGTGCATGAACCCATTCATGGTCCACCATAAAAATTGGACTGGAGGGAATAATGGACAATGAAAAAAATCATAAACGTGGAAGGTGAGGGGAAATCAAACCTGCAGTGTATTCGGGAGATAAGACATATGGATAGCAGTTATCTTACCGAATCAAGACAATGGTAAATGGGTCCAGGAAGACAGCATATCAGACAATCTTTTGAACAAGGGTGGAAAATTGGCCTGATACAACCCCACATATGTTGAGGCAAGTTGGATTCCCAGATAGGGCAAATAAGAGTACCTAAGGGAAATGCATCCTACAGATCCGTTAATACTGGATGAGAAAGATTGGCCGACAGATCTTTAGAAGGGTTGACACAAACCCCCGAAAGAGGCACAAGTGTCTAGAAGAGATAGCAATATTGGAAAAGAGATTCTGGGGGAGGTTAGCGTTAACAAGATATCGTCGGCAATTAAGGATATTTTATGGGAACCTCTGCCAATAGCTCTAGAGCCAGAACAAAAAGAAGTGGCACCCTTGACAAATACCCCTCCCAATATTGAGAAGAGGTAACTCAAATCCATAGTATTTAACCACTTCAATACAGGGCATATTCACCCCCTTCCTGCCCAGACCAATTTTTAGTTTTTAGCACTGTCGCACTTTGGATGATAATTGCGCATTTTTTCCCCCACAAATAGAGCTTTTGTTTGGTATTTGATCACCTCTGCGGGTTTTATTTTTTGCTCTATAAATAAAAGAGCGACAATTTTGAAAAAAAAAAACACAATGTTTTTTACTTTTTGATTTAACCACTTGACCACTGGGCACTTAAACCCCCTTCCTAACCAGATCAATTTTCAGCTTTCGGTGCTCTCACAATTTGAATGACAATTACTCAGTCATACAACATTGTACCCATCTGAAATTGTTGTCCTTTTTTTCACACAAATAGAAAAAATCTTGTTTCTGTCATATTAGCAGGTTATTTCTCACACACAGCATATGCATACCACAAATTGCACCCCAAAACACATTCTGCTATTCCATAGCAGAGGCCCAACATGCAGGGAGCACCATCAGGTGTTCTGGAGCACCAAGACCAATTCTGATATTTCTCTCCTACATGTAAAAATCATCATTTATTTGCTAAAAAAATACATAGAAACCCAAAACATTATATACCATTATATACCATTATATACCAGTCACTATACGGATATTGCGATTTTTTTTTTTACCAAAAATATGTAGAAGAATACGTATCGGCCTAAACTGAGATAAATATATTATTTTTATTTTAAATGGGATATTTATTATAGCAAAAAATATTGTGTCTTTTTTCAAAATTGTCGCTCTTTTTTTGTTTATAGCGCAAAAAATAAAAACCGCATGGGCGATCAAATACCACCAAAAGAAAGCTCTATTTGTGGGAAAAAAAGGACGTCAATTTTCTTTAGGAGCCACGTTGCATGACAGGCAATTGTCAGTTAAA
Source organism: Rana kukunoris (assembly GCA_029574335.1). Lineage (NCBI taxonomy): Eukaryota > Metazoa > Chordata > Amphibia > Anura > Ranidae > Rana > Rana kukunoris. The sequence continues at coordinate 181,665,403 of CM056053.1, read as the reverse complement.
GCGACGCAGTGCCGGAAGCTAAAATTGTGTCTGGGCAGGAAGGGGGTGTAGGTGCACAGTAGGCAAGTGGTTAAAAAAAAACTGTTTTGTCCTTAAAAAAAACCCATAGGCGACGTATTGCAAGCTATTGGAGTATTGGGGTATTGTGGAGTATTGAGGGTATTGCAAACTATGGGGGGTATTGCAGAGTATGGGGGGTATTGCAGAGTATGGGGGGTATTGCACAGTATGGGGGGTATTGCAGAGTATGGCGCAGGGAGGGGTGGCTGGATCTGTGACTGCAATTGTCACAGATCCAGCCCTCAGTGCTGCTGCTGCCGCCCGCCCCCCCCCCTCTCCTCTCACACTGTATCGAACACATGACGCCGGTTTGTTTACAAGTGATCGCTTCGTCATTTGACGGAGCGATCACGTGGTAAACGGCCGCTATCAGCAGTAATTGACCGCGATTCGTGATGCGCCGGGTCATCTAGACCCGGTGCTCACGGATGATTCCGGGAGCGCGCCCCAGAGGGTGCGCAAGAGGAGGATTCTGGGAGGACGTCCCAGGGACGTCCTCCCAGAACAACTCCACTGCGCTGTAGCAGTATTTTCTCTATAGTGCGGTGGGAAAGTGGTTAATAAATATAAAAAAATTCCCTCAGTTTAGGCCAATATGTTTTCTTCTACATATTTTTGGTTTAAAAAAAAAAAATCAATAAGCGTATATTTATTGGTTTGCGCAAAAGTTAAAGGGCCAGATTCTCATTTTGCTTGCGTATCGTAAGCCATTTACACTACGCCGCCGCATCGTACTAGAGCAAGTGCCGTATTCTCTAACCATTTGCTCCGTAGTTTGCGTTGGCGTAGCGAAAATGGCCCAGCGTAAGCCCGCGTAATTCAAATGAGGTGGCTTGTATTTAAATTAAGCGCGCCCCCGCGTCGAACGAACTGCGCATGCGCCGGCCGGGGGAAAAAGCCCAGTGCGCATGCTCCAGCTCACGTCGGAAAGCTATATGTTGTAACTGCAGAATTCACCGAATTGCATCCCCTGCCTGCCTCTGCAGTACAAAACCTACCAGAAAGGTGGATCTCCCTTAAACTTCCACCAATGCCACACCAATATGGCCCCCTGATCCTGCAGGTTTTCCATCCAGGTGTGTGTGTGTGAAGCTTCACACAGGCACCCTCTGGATTAGTGCACCCCTAAAAAAGAACTTCCACTGTTCTTCCAAGACAGGAGCCTTATGGTGCGTACACACGATCAGAATTTCTGACAAGAAAAGTTCAATGTGAGCTTTTGGTCAGAAATTCCGACCGTGTGTTTGCCCCATCTGACTTTTTTCTCTCGGAATTTCAGACAGCAAAACATTTGGGAGCTGGTTCTCAAATTTTCCGACGAGAAAAGTTCTTGTTGGAAATTCCGATCATCTGTATGCAATTCCGACACGCAAAAAAAACCATGCATACTCAGAATCAATTCGACGCATGCTCTGAATCATTGAACTTTATTTTTCTTGGCTCGTTGTAGTGTTTACGCCATTGCGTTCTTGATGGTCAGAATTTTGAGTGACCGTGTGTATGCAACACAAGTTTGAGCCACAATTGCATTGGATAAAAATCCACAGTTTTCTTGTCGGAATTTCCGATCGTGTGTACGCATGTGTAAGGCTTCCATAATGAAGATTGGGTACGTCTTCAGTTCATTTACTTATCTTTTTCCCGGTCCGTAGGATTTTGCCTCCTGGTATCTACTTGGGGGTCGCCACCTGTATGCTGGACCTGAATTTTCTGTTTTTTTGTCAGATGATATTCACCCTGATCTGCTAATGGTCACCCTTGAGATGACTGTATCCTGTCTACTCCCAAATAGATTGGATCAGTGTTCTGGTGTCTTGCACCATTTTTGTTTTTGCTTGGTCTACAAACCATAGCTTCAGCCATAATGCACTCCTTGCTGTGACCGCGGGGAACAGCGCTCTTGAAAAACATCAATTGACATCTGACACATCCACCTCAGAGTATGCCGCCAATTTCAGCTCTTACAAAGCTGTTACCACCTTTTCTGTTCACTTCTTCCAGATAGGCTTATTTAAAGGGTTACTCCACTTTTTGCAGGGCTGTAATTTTGTGTAAAATGCAATGAAACATGACTATCTGGAGGTGCTTTGTACACAGAATGTGTACAGAACACCTCCCAAAACATTTCCTGCTTGTATGACTGGCTCACTGATTTTCCCAAAAGTCGGCACCAAGATAAAAGCCAGATTTTTGGCATCCACTGCGATAAAAATGCCATTTTTGATAAGATACTCCCAATAGGAAACCACTTCTAAGATGCAGACCATGCCACTTTCCTCAGAGTCCTGCAGGTACAGCAGCTGGTTGATAATTATGAAATCATTCCCATTAGACTCACTCAGCACATGGGCTGGATATTGCTGGGGTGCTGGCACCTGCAGAAGCTACAGTATGTAGGAGCACTTCAGATCTAGATCTAATTTTCGGACTAGAGCCTCCTTAAATGTGACAGCAAAGTGACATGTCTTGCCAGCTACAGTACATTAATGATGCATCCACCATCGGAGGAGACTGCAAGCATGTTGACCTTAAGCTTTTTTAGGGTATACAGTTTTGACAGCCTGTTTATGAGGGCATTTTTCTCTGACCCCTTTAATTCTTCCTGGATTAACTCCGCTAGTTGTTCAGTGAAGGAAATTGGTGCTTTCTAACTTTGGAGAGTTTCCTCCACTTCACCCTAGGCAATTATGTCCTTAACTGCCCTTCCAAATTGGACACCACCTACTGGCTCTGGTTGGAAGTGCTAGGCAATTCATGCACTGTAGCTTGTCAAGCAATGACTTTCCACCACTAATGCAGCAACCATTAGGGCTGGTAACCTGTGGTGTTTGTAAAAGGGGAGCAAATATAATCAGAGGTGAGATGATGACATTGATCAATGTTGCCTGTATGTCTGCGCTTGAACAGTGACTGTTCTGTCTTTTAGCAGGCTCTCTTCATCTTTAGGTCCTTGCAAGGCTGTATAGTGCTTGTTCCAGACAGATTTGACATGCTAGCTCGGCAGGCAATGACTTTCCACCACAAATGCAGCGACTATTAGGGCTGGTAATTTGTGATGTTTGTAAATGGAGAGCAGTGATAATGAGGGGTGAGATGATGAGCTTAGTCAACATTGCCTGGATGTCTGTTCTTAGATGGTGACTTGTCTTGACCGTCAGAAGGCTTCCTCCATCTTGTGGTCCTTACAGGACTATAGATATTGGCTCTCTTTTTCTCAATTTTCACTACTTACCTAATCCCCATACTTTAATAGCAATGGGTGGTCTGACTGGACAACGTTTCCCATAGAAACAGAGTAAAGCAGCAGACTGAAATGAAAAACAGCATAACGCTAAGTCTCTACTTCTGCGACCTAAAAGTTGCATGCTTTTGCTGCAAATTTGATGCAACTTGAAGCAATGCCTGTGTATACTTGAGGTCTATGGACACAGATATGAATGGTACTAATTGAAAATCATGGGGTTCGGCTTGTCATAAGACTTTGCAGTGACAAGTCGCACTAGTGGAAACTGAGCCCAACACGGTGATCCCCAAGCATTGAGAAGGAGATAGGAAGAGCCCCGGTGAATGCCATAAAGGGCACAATGATCCCAGAACAACACTGAGAAGCAGATAGGAAAAACCCAAGTGAATGCCATAAAAAGGGAAAACATACCTACTACAAACAATGACCACACAAGCATCCAGCATGCATGAACAGAGATCTCCACCATTTAGAGACTGTAGAGGAAGGACTTCCACCCAGGAGAGGCTAAAATATGCCCCACAGACCACCAGAATAGGGCTCCAACCATATAGCTCATTTAGAGACTGTACATGGAAAACTTCCACCCAGGAGAGGCTGAACCTGGCTTGGGCAACAAACGGTAAGGGATACCTCATAATTCCAGTCCTGATCAGGTAATGGGGAAAAAAGGAGAATGCTGTGAGCTTTGTCCATCTTTGATTTATAGTTAACCAGTCCTATCAGGTTGTGGGGAGGAGTCACAACCCATTGTATGCTGCCATGATGCATGATGATAAAAAAAAACTGAATATATATATTATAAAACTGTTATTGCATTGCATCAAGACACTATGGGCCAGATTCAGGTAGTCCAGAGCATCTTTGCTCTGGAGTAACGCTTCTCATTTGCGTTGCGCTGCCAAAATTTTAGGAGCAAGTGCTGTCATTCATGAAGCACTTGCTCCTAAAGTTGCGGCAGCGCATCACAAATGAGCCGGCGGAATTCAAATTTAGCGGGTACGGGGCGTGTAGTATGCTAACTACGCGCGATCCCGCCGCCAACGTACTGCGCATGCGTCGAGTGTCAAAACATCCCCGTGCGCATGCTCCAAAATCTGTGAATGAACGTCAATGACGTCACATTCCCATTCATGACCGTTTTACGCAAGCGACGTTTTTTTTTTTTTTTTTCGACGCGATGACGACGCCTATACCTAACATAGGATACTCCAACCCCATGTAGGTATATCTATGCGCCGCGTATCCCGTCCGGAAACATTGTATCGTCATTGCGTCGCGCCGGATTTCGATCGTGAATTGCCGATTTCCGCTCATTAACATATTTTTTGAGCGTAAATCGGCGGGAACGCCCCCGGCGCCATTTTTAAGTTGAAGTAACGATGCGATGGCGAAACTCAGTTACGCTGCTCGCATCGGAACTTCAACCCGGCGTTTCTTGTTTTCTGGTTACAGAAAACAGAAACGTCGGCTCAAAGTCACAGTTAGGCTGGCGGATCACTCGATCCGCCAGCGTAACTGTTCCTGAATCTGGCCCTATGTGTCCATGTGAAATCATACAGAACACATGGCTGAACAAATCTACTTGTTTTTCAAAAGCTCCTTTAATAACACATCAATATATATTTTTTTAATTCCTGAGAATATACAACTGGCACATACCGTAACTTAAGAGAACATTCTTAAAATGTTACTAAACCCACAACAGTAAAACCAGTCTGTATATGCAGTAAAGCATGTCTGTTATACTCACTGTGGAACCTAAGGGGTTAATCCTCTGCATTGTGTAAAAAGGCTGATCCTATATGCATAGACCCCCAGATCCCGCCCCCCCCATGTGAATTGGTAATGAGGTACATTTTACCTCTACCATTTCACTAAGAAAGTGTAAAGAATTGTAAAAATAAAACACACATCGTGGAAAAAGTCCTTTATTAAAAAAAAAGAAAAAAAATCCAGCGGTGGTAATCCACTCTTGGTCTCTGCTCCAACGTTTTCAGTATCCTGCGACGGGTGATCTCCTCTCTGTCGGGGTCCAGCGATGAGAAGATCTCTTCATCCAGGTCCAGGATCCAGAGTGCACGCATCGATGATTGCCTGTCTCCACCGGAGACAACCCAGCGAATGACGCGGCTTGAGCCAGTGACAGCTCCTATATAGGTGAGGCGGGGCCACCCTTTATGTGACCCGTCCCCCTCTGACGCACCCTCTGACTACGTCACTGGGAAAGCCCAGGCTCTCTCTTGCGTCAGAGGGGGCGGGGTCACGTGATGGGTGGCCCCGCCTCACCTATATAAGAGCTGTCACTGGCTCAAGCCGCGTCATTCGCCAGGCTGTCTCACGTGAAGACAGGCGGCCGGCGATGCATGCGCTCTGGATCCCAGACCTGGATGAAGAGATCTTATTTAAATTTGGGGTGGAGTTCCCCTTAAAATCCAGACCTAAAGGGTCTGGAATGGATATTTGGGGGAAACTCCACATAATTTTTTTTATTTAATTGACGGCGGGGTTCCCCATAATATCTATACCAGACCTTTTTTATGAATGACTTTTCTCTGAATTGTTGGAAGGCGACAATTCATTATAGCCGCGAGTGATTTTAAATGACTTTTTTTCTTTGTGCAGAGACAGTTCTAAGCACGGGAAACATGAACTGCTTCACAGGCATACTATACACCCCCCCTAGGTAAAACATTTAAAGGGATATTTCACTTATTATTATTGTTTCACTTTAAGCATTATTAAAATCACTGCTCCCGAAAAAAACTGCAGTTTTTAAAACTTTTTTTTGCATTGATACATGTCCCCTGGGCAGGACCCAGGTCCCCAAACACTTTTTAGGACAATAACTTGCATATTAGCCTTTAAAATTAGCACTTTAGATTTCAAACGTTCGAGTCCCATAGACTTTAACAGGGTTCTAAAGTTCACACAAACTTTTGGTCTGTTCACAGGTTCTGGTGCAAACCGAACGGGGTGGTGTTCGGCTCACCCCTAGCACACATGATCTTGAAAATAACGCCCCATCCAATGAAGAAGTTAGAAAAAAAACTAGTTTAACTATGTTAAAACATCTATTTTTGCTGGTGTTTAAGTCAAGAAAATTACATTTTCTGTTATAATTTTCTTTTAATCAAGTTAATTACCTACTGAGACAAGATAACACTATGCCTGCTAAAGATAATACAGATAACGTCTGAAACCAAATGTTTAAGAAGCTAATTAGAATTTTCTGAATATAAGTGGCACATATCTACTAGATTGAAGTTTTTCTTTTCCCATTTTTTTGCTTTAAAGTGTCAGGCAATTAACTTACAGCAAAAGTGATACTCTGTATCTAATTAAGCAATGCATAGTCAAAGGAAGCTTAGATATGTTAGGAGTGTAATGTAGATTGTATAATGAGCAGACCTAGAGAATTAAGTCACTGAATTAGAAAAAATCTTTATTTTAAAGCTTTATTTAAAATAAAAACCTATAAATATGTTGGAGTCTACTCTTGTAGACCTCTCCTCCTGAAAATACTGGCTGTTTGGCTGTCAAATAAATCCTGTGTCATCAATAGTGCATGCTAATCTGATTTAAAGACTATTGAAGCTAGAGACAGCCTAATAACTTTTAAGGCAAAAATAAATAAATGCAGATTTTTTTGCAGGGTAAAAAAATTTGCAATTTAAAAAAAAAAAGAAGAAAAATTGCAGGAGCCTGGGAAGCATTGCACTAACGATCAGAAAATCGCTGATGCCATGCAGGTCTCCAGCACACTGTCACACTTACCAATACATCATGTGTGGGTAAGCCCATACTTCCTAATAGGAAGGCTCAATGAACCACCACAGCTCTCGTGGTAGTTTATTGAGAACTACAAGCCAACAGCCTCTAAGGATATCGGGGCTTGTAGTTCATTCAGGCCGCGTACACACGATCAAATTTGTCCGCTCAAACTGGTCCGACGGACCAGTTCAGCAGAAAAATCCGATCATGTGTATGGGCTAGCGGACATGTCTGACAGGCGGACAAATTTTAAAACATGCTGTAAAATTTGTCTGCCGGAGACATGTCTGTCGGATATGTCCGCTGGTTAGTACACTCACCAGCGGACATATCTGCCTGCACAAGCGCCGGAAGGATGCGACGCATGCGTGGAAGTCACCGCCACGTCACCGCGCTGTCTGCCGGCGGGGATCCATCGGACCAAAATCCGGAGGAGACATGTCCGCTGGAAACGGTCCATCGGAAGTGTGTAAGTGGCCTCAGACACTCAGAGCTGTGGTCCTGAATGATGCGGCTGTGTGGGCGGAGTCTTGCACAACTGTGTTGTTTTCAAATAGTGGCAGCTAGAACGGGGAACTTGCAAATTACACATGTAAAAAAAGATTCATCTGCAGTAATTTGAAAATTCATCCCCTAGTCTGTGTTTTTACCTATTTTGAGAGCCTGTGATCATTCTGTGTTCAAGTAGCTCTGCTCCACATTGTTGGTTTCCAAAAGATCCTGCTTAGAACATACAGGAAAGAAAAAGGCTTAAGAAGTGTAGAAGATTTGTTAAGTGGAATAGTAGCATGACAATCTACGATCAACATTAATATTCAAATCCAAGCCTCATGATGCACTGATGAGGCTGCATTTGATGGACCCTGATAAGGTTGCTTTTGATGGGCACTGATGAGCTGCATTTGATGGGAACTGGTGAGGCTGCATTGATGGGCACTGGTAAAGCTGCATTGATGGGCAATGATAAGTTGCTTTTAATGGGTACTGATAAGGCTGCATTTTAGACATCTGCGGTTCAATTCATTCTGAATACATTTTTGGATACATTTTTCATTATTCAGAGATTTGGATATATCTGAATATCCGAATTACAGTATTATCAAAGTTTACCGAATAATCCGAATAACAAAATATAATTAGTTTGAATTGAAATTCAAATCACATTTCCAGTCAAATTTGAACTGTAAACATGCTTCTGAAATCAAAGACTGTGGGGGTTATTTATGAAAAGCGAATCTACTTTGCACTACAAGTGCACTTGAAAGTGCATTCGCTGTAAATCTCAGTGGTAGATCTGAAAAAAGGGGAAGCTCTGCTGATTTTATTATCCAATCATGTGCAAGCTAAAATTCTGATTTTGATTTTCCCTGCTTCCCCCTTGGATCTACAGTGACTGCACTTCCAAGTTCACTTGCAGTGCAAAGTGGATTTGCCTTTGGTAAATAACCCCCAGTGTGTGTTATTAGGCCACGTACACACGATCAAATCTATCTGCTGGAAACGGTTGGCCCGACCGTCCCAGCAGACAGATTCGATCGTGTACGGGCGAGCCGACGGATTTGGCCACCCGACAGATTTCAAAGCATGCTTTGAAATCTGTCGGCTGGGAACCCGTCGGCCCGATATGTCTGCTGGTTAGTACGATAACCAGCAGACATATCTTCTCGGACATGCGTCAAATGGATTTCACTTACTGGTGCGGTGACGTGGCGGCGTCAACGTCACCACCACGTCACCGACACGTCAGCGCGCCGTCTGCCGGCGGGGATTTTGATTTGATCGTGTGTACACGATCAAACCAATACATCCCAGCAGACAGATGTGTTCAAATCGGTCTGTCCGACCGATTTGAACAAATCTGTCTGCTCGTGTGTACGGTGCCTTAGAGTACCATTTCAAAATAATGCTGATTTAGTTAAGCCAAAGGTGATTTAAAAAGTCATTGTAATCATTTAAAGAAGATTTTTCTTGTGTTTGTTAACTTTACCATATACGAAAAAAAAAAAAAAAATATATATATATATATATATATATATATATATATATATACACATTTTCGATATGGTCGAAAAAATCTGTAAATTCAAAGAAAATTTGAAAAAGACCAGGGCTTTTTGTCTTTATGGGTGCAGACCCAATCCAGGTCCCTGACTGGTTACAGATTCTTCCGCAGCAAGCCGGCAGATCGGGCGCCTCAACCCGATATGGTCCCCCACCACCTCAAAGGGAGAGGGGCAGACGTCAGCAGCAACCTACCTTGGAGGAGCCTGCATGTGAATAGGCCCTGAGCCGCTTGCTGTTCCCTGTCACTTCAGTGCCCAGTCTGAAGGAATTGAGTCCAATAAGACTCTACCGGAACTTGTACTGTATTGAAATGCCCCATATTGCTCTTTACTGCCCTGCCCCTGCCTCTCCTTTGCCCCTTTTCTTTTTTTGGGGGGAGGGGTATGATTTATCCCTATGGTTTAACCCATGGACCAAGCTTTTTAATGTTGTGCTGCCTTGACTGACTGATCTTATTTGACTTTGGATGATAAGTTGCAGCCGATAGAGATCTAGCAGCTTGAGACACCTGGGATACCATCCTATAGCGTGCTCACTAACCCCCCCCCCCCCCTCCTTCCTTTTTTTTCTCTTTTTTTTCTCTCCCTTTCCCCTTTCGAGCAGCTGGAACCTGCGGGCTCACCTGGCGGTCTACAAGTTTTAGTATATCCAGAGAGAGAAGAGAGGGAATGAAGAGGATAGATGTGTAATTAGGAGGGAGAGTTCAATAATACAGTAGAAGAGGATGTGTACCCCTAGAGGGGGAAGGTCCGGGGTGGGTGGAAGGGAGGAAATGTGGGCATTAACTTAATATTATGGAACTGGTTTTGGGTATATCACTATGATCTTGACTAATGTTGGATCCCGTGGAGACAAGACCTCTCCTTTTTTTTTTTTTTTTTTTTGACCTCCCAGGAACCTGTAAGGTCAAGTTTGTATAATGAATATCGATTAACCACCCCCCCCCCCCCCCAATCTACACCCCTATTTTTTTTTTTCTTTTTTTTTTTTTTTTCCTTTGAATAATTTTTAAAAAGGAAGGGGTTGGGGAAGAGAGGGTTTGTTGATCAGGAATATATAGGTCTTGTCTCTCACGGGATAGGAACACGACTGAGATCTCAACTGTAAATGTTTTTTTGTATTCTAGCTGTTTTCTTTTTTCTTTTTGGTTATTATAAATACTGTGCATCTGATCATTGCAATGCCTGTTTGAATTGCTTTATTAGATTGTACCCCTTACAGCTAAACGCTGCACTGTATCTATATTATTTGTATTATCCTTCTCGACGGTCCTACTTTCTGTTGTTATTTACATATAGATTTACCTGGGGTGGGGGGGGGCGCCAGGAATGTAAGTTCTGGCCCCTCCTATAGACTATCCCAATTAGGTCGCGCTCGATACCCGGAATAGTATCCGGAGAGCGTACTAACTAGTTAGGCTATATTTAGTACACTTAAAGCTACACTCTTTTGCGTTAGCTTCCCCCTTTTTTATTTTTTTATCTCACTACCCCATTTATCTTTTTCTTTCTTCACCCACACCTTATTCTTTTGCAGACATGGATTCACTTAATATCTTTTCTTTAAACGTTAAAGGTCTTAACTCACCTGAAAAACGACGAATGTTGCTACATGACATGCGTCGAGCCAAAGCGGACATTGTCTTAGTGCAGGAAACACATTTCAGAGGAGATAATCTTCCACTACTTAAAAACAGGCACTACCCGGAAACTTTCCACTCTAATTACACTGAAACTAAATCCCAAGGAGTGTCTATACTTATCTCTAATAGAGTGCCATGGAAGTTTATAGATTCTCAGATAGATAGTGAAGGACGATTTCTGTTCTTGAAGGGACAGATCGGAGAAGAAACCGTGACCCTCGCGAACCTATACGCACCTAATAATCATCAGGACGTATTTTTGAGGAAACAGATAGGGCGACTTTTAAATTTTTATGATGGACACCTTATAGTAGGGGGTGATTTGAATATACCTTTATTGCCGATGGAAGATACCTCCTCAGGAACATCGTCGACACCGCGTGACATGCGTAGACGAATTGGATCGACGTTTCACTCCGCACAGCTGATAGACGTTTGGCGTCTTTTCCACCCGGGTGAGCGGGACTATACTTTTTTTTCAAAACCACATCAAACGTACTCACGGATTGATTATTTCTTAGTTCCACATGGTCAGCTACATGCAGTGGAAGATACCTCGATCGGATTAATTACATGGTCTGACCATGCCCCGATCAGTATACGATATGTTTTATCACGGGCACGTACGAGACAAAAATTGCAGTGGAAACTTAATGAAAGCCTGTTACAAGATGCAGAGGTTTTAGCTGATGTGGTCAGAGAAATTGGGTATTATTTTGACACTAATGCAACACCAGATAGTGACGCAGGGGTAGTGTGGGAGGCCCATAAGGCCGTTATAAGAGGAGTCCTTATTAAACACGGCGCAAGACTAAAGCATTTGCGGACAGCACAATTGGATATGTTACTTATTAAGTTACATAATTTAGAGACTTCCCATAAAGCAACCCCGACTAGACAACTCGGATCTGAATTGGACATGGTACGTTCACAGATAACCGATATCCTGCAATTTAAAGCTAAGGCAGCAATGCAGGTGTGCCGAAAGAAAGTGTATGAATCAGGTAATAAATGTGGTAGGCTCCTTGCCCAAACTTTGAGGAAACAGCGAATTGCGTCTTACATACCACATATAGTAAACTCCATAGGTCAAAAAAAATCATTACCTCAACAAATTGTCCAGGAATTCAGAATCTTTTATGGTTCTTTATACAACTTGAGTGTACCTACCCCCGCACATGAGGTTATGGTGTCATATTTGTCCCAATCTGCTATGCCTTTATTGCAGCCTGAAACACGTGAGCTTTTGGAAGACCCTATCACGTTGACCGAACTTCAACAAGCCTTAGATAGTACGAAACCGGGCAAAGCCCCGGGACCAGATGGTCTTTCTATTGCATATTACAAGGCCCTGTTTCCTTTTTTAGGACATCGTTTAGTAGACCTGTTTAATGGCCCGGGTAAAGTCTTCCACAAAACTACATTACAAGCACAGATATCGGTTATTCCGAAGGAAGGCAAAGACCCAAACCAATGCGGGAGCTATCGGCCGATCTCTCTTCTTAATACTGACTTTAAGTTATTTACTAAAATCCTGGCCGTTAGACTCCAACAGCATCTAACGTTTCTCATTCATTTAGATCAGGTAGGTTTTGTCCTGACTAGGGAAGCCAGAGACAATACCACTAAAGTCTTAAACCTGTTACACATTGCAGTAGATAAAAAAACACCATGCCTTTTCCTTGGGACGGACGCCGAAAAGGCGTTCGACTGGGTCAATTGGGCGTTCATGTTTGAGACGCTGCGATATATAGGCCTGGGGAGTAAGATGCTTCGTTGGATAACTGCAGCTTACACTGAACCTACAGCCAGTGTTAGAGCTAATGGGGTTCTCTCAGAGACCTTCACAGTTACCAACGGCACTAGACAGGGCTGTCCCTTATCACCCCTCCTGTTTGCACTCTCTCTGGAACCCTTCTTGTGCCACATCCGACTGAATCCAAATATTACAGGTATAGGAGTGAACGAAAGGCAATATAAAATCTGTGCCTACGCTGATGATCTGATGTTCACCCTTACAAACCCTATGACCTCCCTGCCAAATCTGTTACACGAATTCGAATTATATGGTCAGCTTTCTAATTTTAAGATCAACTATAATAAATCAGAGGCAATGGGCATAGGGATTCCACCTACTCAACTTATTAGACTTAGAGATAGCTTTCACCTGAAATGGACAGATATGGCTTTGTTGTATCTTGGTATTCATATACCTACGTCCTTTTCCCAAGTTTTTAAGTTAAACTTCCCACCTCTTTTGAAGACAATTCAACAGTCACTGGACCAATGGAGTAGTGGTCTTCACTCCTGGCTGGGCCGCTGTAATATTCTTAAAATGGCAGTGCTCCCTAAACTTCTTTATCATATGCAGGCCCTTCCAATTCATATTCCTAGGAATTTCTTTAAACAAATTCATTTTATTTTTACTCGTTTCCTATGGTCAGGGAAACACCCACGACTGAGTAGGGCGACACTTTCACTACCTAAATCACACGGGGAGTTGGCATTACCAGATATGCGTCTTTATTATCAAGCATGCCACCTTAGTAGACTTCTCGACTGGAATAGGCATAAGGACATCAAACTGTGGACGCAGCTGGAACAAGACCAGAGTGAAATCCCTCTTATCAGAGCTCCCTGGTGTTATACAGCCTTACCACATAAAGTTAAGCAACACCCACTAATAGGTAATACGGTTGGAGAGTGTGCGCGCCTGTTATCGGGACCCCCCTTCTCGACGCGCAAATCTCCAATGAGACCTGTGATAGGTCATCCCCAATTTGGACCAGGCCTACATGATAGGATTTTTTGCAAACTACGGGAAGCAGGAGTTCACCAGGCGTCTCATTTTAGTATTTTGGGTAGATGGAGGACGTATTCTGAGCTGGTGGACCCTAACGGTCAGTTTAAACTAGACTTTATGAGAGCTTTGCAGTTAAGTCATTTTCTTAAGACCATCCCACCCCCCCTGACGTTTTGCAATACCCACTTACGACTATAGAAGAGCTTTGCTCAAAGACTGGGACGATTGCCCATACATTATCTCTGATGTATGCTGTATTGATAACACCTCAGGGAGACCACCAACCCCCGACTCTATTGAAATGGGAGAGAGACTTAGACCGTCATTTTACCTCGAACGAGAAACACCGGATAATTCAGTTAACTCATAAGTCTTCCAGGTGCTCTAAGTATCAGGAAACCAACTATAAACTTTTTACACGTTGGTATAGGACCCCTGCCCTTTTACATAAACTATTCCCGACGTCCTCAGATCTTTGTTGGAGGTGCCAGAATAATAGGGGTACTCTTTTACATATATTTTGGTCATGCCCCCGTATTAGGGGGTTCTGGAAGGGGGTTCGTGGAATTGTACAACAATTCACGGATTGTACGATCCCGGAAGACCCGGCCTTTTTTCTTTTACATGTAACTGATATCCCTATGCGAGTTTATGAAAAATCAATTATCCGTCACCTTCTCGACGCAGCCAAACACTGTATTCCACTCAACTGGAAGTCACCGCATCCTCCGTCTATAGCCTCTTGGCTTCGGAGGGTTGACGAAATCGGTCGGTTAGAGGATTTGGTCCTCACTGGACAAAAACGACAAGAGAATTACAAAGATACCTGGCAACCCTGGAATATATTCAGGTACTCAATAGAGGGCCAACGCCTCAGAGAGTCCGCTACGCCAAACTGATCGTTCCATACATACCATTCGTGGATTCATATGAATCATATGAACCATGCTCCATAAATGACACCTGGGAAGTGAACCAGGACAATATTGTATTGAAGGACTGATACTTAAACTTCCATGCCTGCAAACCCCTTCCCTTCTTTTTCCCCCTTTATATTCCTCACTCCCTTTCTTTTTTATTTTTATTTATTTTTATTTTATTTTTCTCCCTTTTTTTTTTTATTAGTGTGTATGTATGTATGTATGTGTGTGTATATATGTGTATGTATGTATATGTGTATGTATATATATATATATGTATATGTATATATATATTTTTTTTTCACTTCCCTAGGAAAATGGAAAATAAATACAACTGTTAAGTTTATGTTATCCATGTAGGTGCATGAGCAATATCATTATTATCTATTTAAATTGTTATATTTTCTTTGTTTGTAATCCTTGTGGACTAATTCCCTCGATATAAATAAAAGAATAAAAAAAAAAAAAAAAGAAAAAGACAAAACAAATTCCGAAATATGAATTCCGAATACAAATCCTGAATATGAATTGAACGAATCAACCAAATTTAACGAAACAAAATAACTAGGTTAACAAATCTAAACTAAATGGAAAAAATGTTTTTTTTCGTCATGCACATGTCTACTTGATGGGTACTAATGAGACTGAAATTGATGGGCTCTAATGAGGCTGAAAATGATGGGCACCGATAAGGCTGTATTTTTTTTTTATTGTCAATTTTTTTTTTATTATTAAAGTTCAACATATCAAGCCATTGTTATACAAAATTATATTTCTCCAGTCATCTTCCAGGATGGCACACCTGAGATGATGCATCTCACCTGACAGGAAACACAATCAACATCAAAGTTTAAAAGGCCCCACCCTTCCCTCTGTCCCTCAGTTATTGATAATGTTTCCCACAGGTGGCAACAAAACCAATTGTTTCTTTTCTTTTTCCAGACCAAAGCCTGGGGCTGAGGTCTCCTCCCTGGGGGTCAGACCTAGGGCAGCCAGTGGTGGATGCTGGGTCAAACTGGGCATTGTCCTTCCCAGGGGGGGTATTTTTTGTTTTATCCCCAAAGAATCCCCCCGAGAAGCTGGAGGCTCCTGAACACGGTGATGGGTATTCAGAACTCCAGGGACCACTCAACCCACTCTTTCCTCTTACCTGATGGGGCAGATGGACTGGAGGAGTCACTAGATGGATTCCCATTGGATTCTGGGGAGGAGGTCCCTGAAGCACTTGGTGCATCTCCCAGCGTCAGGTTTGACTGCCGGGCTAAGGGTATCTCCTGCTTGCCATGTCGTATTGGCGTCCTCTGGCTGCTACTGCGCATGTTCGGATGTCGGCATGGTGCGAGCTGATGATGTCACATCCGCATTTTCCGGAGCATGGGCTACGGCAAAATGGCAGCGATCGCTGTGGCATGCAAAAGAGTGGCAGTGGAGCAGGGGTCCCGGGTCCGGTTGTTTCCCCAATCTATCTGGCGCGATCCCTCCCTGATGGCTGGATCGTTCATCGGGATGGAGAAGGAGGATGGACCCACAATAGCAGCACCTGAGGAGACCACAGGAGGTGAGTCGACCCAGCTAATGTGGAGGTGATATTAGGGGTGGCCCTATTCCCTCTTCTCTGCAGGATATCTTAGGGGAACAATGGCTAACAGGGATTCGTTTCTCTTTTTGGTTTATTACAGAGACTGAATGCCCTGCCCATGGGGACGGGCAGTAGGTCTAAGTATAAAGCCACCTGTAAGTCTAGGCATTGTGGGTACTGCAATAAGAAACTCCCGCAGGAGCACAGCAAACCTTTTTGTTTTAAGTGCATCTATAAGTTAGCGGGCAAGGAAACGGTACAAGCTATGAAGGAATACCGGGCGCTACAATCTGAGATGCTAGCAACCCTCCAGTACTTCAGGACTGTTGTAGAGAAGAGGCAGGCAGAGTCCCCTTCCGGTAGGGAAAGCTCACCTTCTCAAGAAGGAACAGGGGAAAATATTACAGGGGGGTCCCCGGTCTCTGTTATTCGGATGAAGAGGAGGCAGAGGCCATGGGGCAGAGCTCTCTGGAGGATGGAGAAGACTCTGACCAGTATAGTCAGGTTAAGACTAGACCTGGGGACCATCTCTTCTCAGCTGAAGATATGGAGGATCTTCTCAAGGCAATCTACGTGTCTGAGGATATTCAGATACTGCCCACTCAGGTCTCGGCTCAGGATAGAGTGCACAGGGGACTAGACCTCAGGTCCTTTTCTGTACACCAATCTCTCAAGGACATTATCCTGAGAGAATGGAAGGAGCCTGAACGTAAGGTATTAAAACTTAAGACCTGAGAGCATAGATGCCCTTTTAAAAATGAGGAGGAAGAAAAGTTCTTTAAAGAACCACATTTGGATGCTCCTCTAGCTCAAGTATCCAAACGTTCGGACCTCTCCTTTGAGGATTCGGTAACATACAGGATCAGATGGATAGAAGATCACAAACTCTGCTATGCAGGGCCTGGGACGCCAATGCTGCAGCTATGGGTCCAGCATTGTCCTCGGCCTGTGTGGTCAGGAACACAGATGCATGGGTCAGCAGTAGGGATGAGCCAAACACCCCCGTGTTCGGTTCGCACCAGAACGTTCGAACAGACCGCGTGCACAGAAAAAAAAATCGTTTTTTTTTGTTCCGTTTCGTATGGTCCCGTCTGTTCGTTTCCGTTCGTTTTTTGGAAGTTGGCCAGACTTTTGAACCTGGTCAGACTATTTTAACAACAAACATAAAAACGTTCGTTTTCCGATCGTTCTCAGAAAATTCGTTCGTTTTTAAACTGCATTAGAAAACCATTTTTGGGTTCAGAAGTCTGGCCAACTGATCTCCCTTCAGATGAAAACCCACAGAAAAGTTTATTAGGCTTTACTGTACAAGTGTACTCACTATTCTGCACAAAAGAGAAGCTGCTTTCAGTCACTGAGGCTGGCCATACATGTTCAATTTTCTTGTACAATTTTCTTTTAGATTTACCAAAAACCATATATGAGGTCAAACTAAACAACACTTTCAATTGTATGCAATCAGGCAGGCCCTTGCACTACATAGTTGAAGGTGAATCTAAAGAAAATTGCACAGAAAATTGTATCATGTATGGCCAGCCTAACTCTCTGGCCATTAAAAAACCCATAAACAAAAGATTTGCATTTGAACACGTTTCTTTTGTTATTTTCGTATGTTGATATGACACCTATAACAAAAAATTTGCCTTCAGTATTTTAAATACACAGAAAACAGAAAAAGGAATTCATTCAATATACATAATGAAATTCTTTTGTTATAGATGCCATTGAACAATGAACATACAACTGAAAACGAACACAAAACGGATTCAAACAAAATACACAATGCAAACCTCTTGATACAGATTTCATTTTCGTTATTTTGCCATTTTCGGTTTGTCGTTTTTTTCGTTCGTATTTGCGGTCGTTCGTTATGCGGCTCATCCGTTATCCCGTCGTTTTCGTATTTTGGTGCTTTACCGTTTACCGTTTTCGTATGTACACATTATCCCGCGGGTACGAAAATGAACATTTTCGTACGAAAATAACATTCGTACGAACGGGAATGCACATATCTATTAGGCGCCCCTGTTAAACAGGGGCTGGAAAATTGGGCCTTGGGCACAACACAACACTGCAAGCCCTCACAATAACTCCAATTGGAGCGCAACAAGGAGCCACGTGCAAAGTTTTGCATCAAAAATTGTTATTAGGCGCCCCTATTAAACAGGGGCTGAAAAATTGTGCATTGGGCACAACACAACACTGCAACTCCTCCCAATAACTCCAATTGTAGCGCAACAAGGAGCCACGTGCAAATTATTGCATCAAAAATTGTTATTAGGTGCCCGTGTTAAACAGGGGCAGAGAAATTGTGCCTTGGGCACAACACTGCAACCCCTCCCAATAACTCCAATTGGAGCGCAACAAGGAGCCACGTGCAAATTATTGCATCAAAAATTGTTATTAGGCGCCCCTGTTAAACAGGGGCAGAAAAATTGGGCCTTGGGTACAACACAACACTGCAACCCCTCACAATAACTCCAATTGGAGCGCAACAAGGAGCCACGTGCAAAGTATTGCAACAAAAATTGTTATTAGGCGCCCCTGTTAAACAGGGGCTGAAAAATTGTGCCTTAGGGACTGGTGGCGGAGCCCAGAAACACAACATTTCTTACTAGCTATCAGCAAGAAAGTGAGGAGGAGAAGGATATTCCATCAGCAGCATAAGAGGACAGTCACTCAGCATCAGCAGTCTAAAAGGGATCCGACATTTCAACAAAAATATATTATTCATTAATATCAGCATCAGGTGCTTGGTAGCTGGTGTTGATCCAAGCCTGATTAATTTTGATGAAGGTCAGTCGATCAACAGAGCCGGTGGAGAGGCGCACCCTGTGATCAGTGACAAAGCCTCCAGCAGCACTGAATGTCCGTTCTGAAAGAACACTGGATGCAGGGCAAACCAGTAGCTCAATTGCGTACTGAGCAAGCTCTGGCCAGTGATCCATCCTCAAGACCCAGTAAGCCAGAGGTTTTTCCGTGGGGAAGGTGTCCAAGTCGGATATTGCCCTTAGGTATTCCCGGACCATGTAAACCAGACGCTGGCGATGGTTGCTGGAACCGGTCAGACCTTGGGGCTGCGGACAAAAAAACTGCCTGAACACATTGGTCAGACGACCACCTTCTCCACCGCCCCTTCTGTGACTCACTAAAGCCTCAGCAAGACGTTGTCCAGAGCCAGGTTTTGGTAATCCCCCCGGTTCTGGGAACGCATTGCACAGACCCTTCTGCAAGGCCTCCCGCAGAAGTTTCATCTTCTGCTCCCTCTGCGATGGCAACATAAGGTCCGCAACCTTACTCTTGTAACGTGGATCAAGGAGAGTCGCCAGCCAGTAATGATCCCTCTCCTTAATAGCACGTACACGAGGATCCTTACGCAGGCTTTGCAGAATCAGGGAGGCCATGCAGCGTAGGTTTGCAGAGGCATTCGGGGCACAGTCCTCTGGGTCACTGAGGACGACAGGATCCACAGGCACCTCATCCCAGCCACGTAAAACTCCACGTGCTCCTTGGGACTGTAAATGATCCCTCGAAGACTGCTGCTGCTGAGTGCTAGGCTCCACCTCCATGCTGCTGATACAATCCTCCTCCTCCTCTTCCTCCTCCTCCTCCTCTTCCTGTGTGCTGGGTGGGCAAGCAGGACCACTGTCTGGGTACAGGGGGCCTTGAGAGGTAAGGAAGTCCTCCTCTTCCTCCCTCTGTTCTGCCTCAAGGGCCCTGTCCATTATTCCACGTAGCGTGTGCTCCAACATGTGAATAAGAGGGACAGTCTCACTGATGCATGCACTGTCACTGCTCACCATCCTCGTGGCCTCCTCAAATGGCGTGGGGAAAAAAACCTAGCTCCCCTGATCCAGTTCTGCTGCCATATTGGCACAGGTACTCAATGATGGCCCGTTGCTGTGTGAGCAGCCGCTGCAGCATGGCCAACGTTGAGTTCCATCTGGTGGGCATGTCACAAATTAGGCGGTTCTTGGGCAGTTTGTATTCCCTTTGTAGGTCAGTCAGCCATCAGTGGCATTATATGACCTCCGGAAATGCACACAGACTTTCCTGGCCTGCTTCAGGACATCCTGCAATCCCGGGTACCTGCCCAAGAACCGCTGCACCACCAAATTGAGGACATGCGCAAAACAGGGCACGTGGGTGAGTTTTCCCTGTCGCAGGGCAGAGAGGAGGTTGGTGCCATTGTCGCTGACCACCATTCCAGGCTTCAGCTGGCGTGGCATCAACCACCTCTCAGCCTGACCCTGCAGAGCTGACAAAACCTCTTCCCCAGTGTGGCTCCTGTCTCCCAAGCACACCAGCTCTATCACCGCATGGCATCTCCTGGCCTGCATTCCTGCGTAGCCCCTCGTACGCCTACGGAGCATGGCTGGTTCGGAGAAAACGTCACCACAGGAAGAGGCCACAGAGGAAGAAGAAGAGGAGGGGGTGGAGGAGAGAGGTGTGTCACAAACAGTAGTAGTGCTTTGGAGGCGTGGTGGCGGAACAACCTCCAAAACTACTGGACCTTGTCCTGCGTCCTTCCCAGCTGCCAGCAGAGTCACCCAATGCGCCGTAAAAGACAGGTAACGTCCCTGTCCATGCCTGCTGGACCATGAGTCGGCGGTAAGATGCACCTTACCACTGACTGCCCTGTCCAGCGAGGCATGGACATTGCCTTCCACATGCCGGTAGAGAGCCGGAATAGCCTTCCGTGAGAAAAAGTGGCGTTTTGGTACTTGCCACTGAGGTACTGCACATTGCACAAACTCACGGAAGGGGGCAGAATCTACCAACTAAAAAGGTAGCAGTTGAAGTGCTAGCAATTTCGCTAAGCTAGCATTCAACTGCTGGGCATGTGGATAGCTGGGATTGTACTTCTTTCGGCGCTGCAGCAGCTGGGGCAGGGATATTTGCCTGGTACTATCAGTAGATTGACCGCTACTACTAGCTTGTGACACACCTATTTCTACACCTTCACTGCAGGCTTCAGGGAGGACTGGGGGTCTACTGGGGTTGGAGGTCCCAGAAGGCTAAGGGGGGGTACGCTGTTGTCTTTGGTGTGGGTCTTTCTGGTGTGCATGCCAACGAGCTGCATGGCAGGTCCACATATGTCTGGAAAAGCATGTGGTACCCAGGCGGTTGATGTTTTGGCCACGCGAGATACGCTTGCGACATAAGTTGCAAATAGCAAAGATACGATCTTGTGGACATGTTTCAAAAAAGGCCCACACCAAAGGACTTTTGCTGTACCGGTCAGACACAGCAGCGCCATGCACAAGCACCGTAGATGTGCGCTGTAATGCAGTGGGTGTGACCTTAAGCTGACCCCTTGAGGGCATCCTGCCTCTTTGGAGATGTGCCTGTGCCTCGTCCTCCTCCTCCTCCTCCTCTCTCCTATCAGGCACCCAGGTAGAGTCAGTGACCTCATCATCCCCTCCCTCCTCATCACTGTCAACAACCTGGCAGTATGCTCCAGCTGGGGGAACATCATCACTGACAAATTGCTGTCCCTCTCGGACACCCCCTCTCCCTGGGCTCACATCAATGCCTTCCTCTATCAGTGTTCCGTCATCAGAGTCTTCAAAACGCTGCGCATCTTCCTGCAGCATGTACCCAACACTGTGTTGAAACAATTCGGGGGACTCCTCAGGAGGACATGGTGGTACTAGGGAAGTATTGTGTGAAGCCATTGTGCAGAGGGAAGAGGACGCCTTGGCAGCTGCTTTGCCAGATAAAATTTGATCTGTCTGAGTGAGAGAGGATGAGGAGGATGAGGACGACTTGGTCATCCACTCTACTAATTCCTCTGCATGTTGAGGTTCAACACAGCCAGCTCCCGAAAAGAAGGACGAGCGGCCACGGCCACGGGCTGAAGAGGATGCACCACATCCACTACCAGCGTTACCTCTACATGCAGAGCCTGCTTGCCCTCGTGACTCTCTGCCTCTCTTTGTTCTCCTTCCAGACATATTGAAGTGCTTAAGTGGTATGTAATAGGACAAGCGGCGTGACACCAAATGCGCTCAGGTGATATATAACAGCACACGTACAGTGGCACTACTTGCGCTCAGGTGGTATATAGGAGCACACGTACAGTGGCACTATCTGTGCTCAGGTGGTATATACCAGCACACGTACAGTGGCACTATCTGTGCTCAGGTGGTATATACCAGCACACGTACAGTGGCACTATTTGTGCTCAGGTGGTATATACCAGCACACGTACAGTGGCACTAACTGTGCTCAGGTGGTATATAGGAGCACACGTACAGTGGCACTATCTGTGCTCAGGTGGTATATACCAGCACACGTACAGTGGCACTAACTGCGCTCAGGTGGTATATAGGAGCACACGTACAGTGGCACTATCTGTGCTCAGGTGGTATATACCAGCACACGTACAGTGGCACTAACTGTGCTCAGGTGGTATATAGGAGCACACGTACAGTGGCACTAACTGCGCTCAGGTGGTATATAGGAGCACACGTACAGTGGCACTATCTGTGCTCAGGTGGTATATACCAGCACACGTACAGTGGCACTAACTGTGCTCAGGTGGTATATAGGAGCACACGTAGAGTGGCACTAACTGCATTTAGGTGGTATATAGGAGCACACGTACAGTGGCACTATCTGTGCTCAGGTGGTATACACCAGCACACGTACAGTGGCACTATCTGTGCTCAGGTGGTTTATACCAGCACACGTACAGTTGCTCTAACTGTGCTCAGGTGGTATATAGGAGCACACGTACAGTGGCACTATCTGTGCTCAGGTGGTATATAGGAGCACACGTACAGTGGCACTATCTGTGCTCAGGTGGTATATACCAGCACACGTACAGTGGCACTATCTGTGCTCAGGTGTTATATACCAGCACACGTACAGTGGCACTAACTGCGCTCAGGTGGTATACAGTATAGGAGCACACGTACAGTGGCACTATCTGTGCTCAGGTGGTATATACCAGCACACGTACAGTGGCACTAACTGCGCTCAGGTGGTATATAGGAGCACACGTACAGTGGCACTATCTGTGCTCAGGTGGTATATACCAGCACACGTACAGTGGCACTATCTGTGCTCAGGTGGTATATACCAGCACACGTACAGTGGCACTAACTGTGCTCAGGTGGTATATAGGAGCACACGTACAGTGGCACTATCTGTGCTCAGGTGGTATATACCAGCACACATACAGTGGCACTAACTGTGCTCAGGTGGTATATAGGAGCACACGTACAGTGGCACTATCTGTGCTCAGGTGGTATATACCAGCACACGTACAGTGGCACTAACTGTGCTCAGGTGGTATATAGGAGCACACGTAGAGTGGCACTAACTGCGCTCAGGTGGTAAATAGGAGCACACGTACAGTGGCACTATCTGTGCTCAGGTGGTATACACCAGCACACGTACAGTGGCACTATCTGTGCTCAGGTGGTTTATACCAGCACACGTACAGTGGCACTAACTGTGCTCAGGTGGTATATAGGAGCACACGTACAGTGGCACTATCTGTGCTCAGGTGGTATATAGGAGCACACGTACAGTGGCACTATCTGTGCTCAGGTGGTATATACCAGCACACGTACAGTGGCACTATCTGTGCTCAGGTGGTATATAGGAGCACACGTACAGTGGCACTATATGTACTCAGGTGGTATATACCAGCACACGTACAGTGGCACTAACTGAGCTCAGGTGGTATATAGGAGCACACGTACAGTGGCACTATCTGTGCTCAGGTGGTATATACCAGCACACGTACAGTGGCACTAACTGTGCTCAGGTGGTATATACCAGCACACGTACAGTGGCACTAACTGTGCTCAGGTGGTATATAGGAGCACACGTACAGTGGCACTATCTGTGCTCAGGTGGTATATACCAGCACACGTACAGTGGCACTAACTGTGCTCAGGTGGTATATAGGAGCACACGTACAGTGGCACTATCTGTGCTCAGGTGGTATATAGGAGCACACGTACAGTGGCACTATCTGTGCTCAGGTGGTATATACCAGCACACGTTCAGTGGCACTAACTGTGCTCAGGTGGTATATAGGAGCACACGTACAGTGGCACTAACTGCGCTCAGGTGGTATATAGGAGCACACGTACAGTGGCACTATCTGTGCTCAGGTGGTATATACCAGCACACGTACAGTGGCACTATCTGTGCTCAGGTGGTTTATACCAGCACACGTACAGTGGCACTAACTGTCCTCAGGTGGTATATAGGAGCACACGTACAGTGGCACTATCTGTGCTCAGGTGGTATATACCAGCACACGTACAGTGGCACTATCTGTGCTCAGGTGGTATATACCAGCACACGTACAGTGGCACTAACTGTGCTCAGGTGGTATATACCAGCATACGTACAGTGGCACTAACTGTGCTCAGGTGGTATATAGGAGCACACGTACAGTGGCACTATCTGTGCTCAGGTGGTATATACCAGCACACGTACAGTGGCACTAACTGTGCTCAGGTGGTATATAGGAGCACACGTACGGTGACCCCAATTGCGCTCAGGTGGTATGTCACAGCACACGTACGGTGACCCCAAATGCGCTCAGGTGGTATGTCACAGCACACGTACGGTGACCCCAAATGCGCTCAGGTGGTATGTCACAGCACACGTATGGTGACCCCAAATGCGCTCAGGTGATATGTCACAGCACACAAGTACGGTGACCCCAAATGCACTTAGGTGGTATGTCACAGCACACGTACTGTGACCCCAAATGCGCTCAGGTGGTATTAAACAGCACACGCACAGTCAGAGCGACTGCTTTTCTGTGCAATTCAATAGCCCACTTGCATTAACAGCAACTGCCTTTCTGTGCAAATAAATAGCACACGTGCAGTAACAGTTAATGTGTCTATGTGCAATTAACTAACACATGTACACTAACACGTTAGAGCATCAAGCACAATCTCCTGCCTGACAGATACTAATAGCAGAACTAGCTAAGCTATACAGTTTATAAATATATTGACAACTCCTAGGGATGTCAATATATTCTCTACAAACTGTTCATTTAAAGCGGAGGTTCACCCTAAATATAAGCTCTCCCATGTGATCCAGCATACTGGCATCAGCGCCAGTATGCTGTTTTTTTTTTTTTTAAATCCATCACTTACTGTATTATGGTGAATTTTAATTTCTTTCCCCCGCGGTGGACGGCTCTAGTATAGCGCGTCACATCTTACGAAAATACCCGATAAGGACTCGGGTAATCTCGGCGAAAATGCGGAGCCTGCGCACAGACCAAGGAGCTGACTGTGCAGGCGCCGTATTTCCTTATCGGCTATTTTCGGAAGATGTGACACGCTATACTGGCGCCGTCCACCACGGGGGTAAGAGATTAAAATTCACCATAATACAGTAAGTGATGGATTTAAAAAAAACAAAAAACAGCATACTGGCGCTGACGCCAGTATGCTGGATCACATGGGAGGGCTTATATTTAGGGTGAACCACCTCTTTAACTATACTAACTAGTAGCCTCCCTGATCTATCTATCTATCTATCTATCTATCTATCTATCTATCTATCTATCTGAAAAGACACTGGTCCAGATTCAGGTACATCTGCGCATTATTGGACCGGCGTAGCGCACCGCCTTTACGTTAGACTTGCGCAATGTAGCCACATAATCACCCTATTCTCGTAGCTTTTGCGCAGAAAATTGCGCATGCGTAACGTTATTTCAGAGGCGTAAGACGGAGTAATACAAATTGGGAAATGAGCCGTGACCCCATGCAAATGAAGGGCCGGCCGACTCGCGCATGCGCGCTTGAAGGAGACCATGGCCAGCTCAGCTGTGCGCATGCTCACAACTCGGGAACGGCGCAATCAGTGAAATTGGAAATGGACTAAGGACTACGCAGACAGCATAAATAGACAGACACAAACGCACTTCCATTGCAAAAGTACATCCCTTTGTCCCTTCCCATTTAACCAAGTGCTTTTGTCCCGTTGTTAGTTGCGTTGTGTTTTGTATTTGTCAGATTAGTGTACTTTGTGATCAAGTGTTTGTTAGTAGATCTTCGAAAGTGTTTTTTGATAAGTGTTTGAGAGACTGTTTGTTTGATATATGTCTGCTCGTTTGTTTTCTTGCTTAATTGTTGCTGTTTGTTTTTGTGACTGTTTTTTGCTGAGTCCTTGTGTGATTTTTTTGGGTGTTAGTTTTCTCTTTGTGTGTGTTCTTGCTTGATTGGTTGTGCTTGTTTTTGTGACTGATTTTTGTTGACTGGGAGTGTTTTTTTTCAGTATGACAGAGAGAAAGCGAAAACTAAATTTTACTTTGGGGGAAAAAATAATTCTTGCCCGGGCCATTAGCGATTATGGGCGTTTCCTCCACGGCCCGTACAGTGCCAACACCACCCCGGCCAGGAGGAGGGAGATTTTGGACCTCATCACTGAGCAGGTCAATTCAGCGGGGGAGGGGGAGACACGGAACCGGTCTGGGATTGACAAAAAGATTAATGACCTCCGGCGTCTGGTCAAAAAGAAGTTGGCCAAAATGCTTGCCCATGCCAGGGGCACAGGAGGGGCCCCACCATGCCGTGTTAGGCTGACAGCGGAGGAGCGTGCGGTGGCCCTGACCTTTCATCGGCATGAAGTGGAGGGCCTGCCCGGCTTTGACTCAAGTCCAGAGCCCGTGGTGCCAGGTAAGTTTTTTTTTTATATCAGGTGTGTAGCATGTGTGGGGGAGGGGGTGAAAGGGAATATGTGGCAAGGGTGTGGATCCTCCAACCTGTGAATGTTTTGTGTCATCCATAGATGTGCAGGAGGGTGCAGGGCCATCTGGCCTGACCGCACCATCCCCAGGACAGCAGCCTAATGAGGCCCCCCCGACAAGGCCAGAGTCCGCGGAGGAGGTTGAAGAGGAGGAGGAGGAGGAGGAGGTTGAGGAAGAGGAGTTTGATGAGGAGGAAGAGTCCATGTCAGGCACTGGACTTTTGGTTTTGGGGGACTCTTCCCCTCTGGCTGGCAGCAGCCAGCCCTCCCTAAGGGGGAGCCCCCCTCCTCCCCCAACATGGCTCCTCTCACAAGGGCCTCCCCTTCTCCCCGGCCACAAGCATCAGCTGGAGGCAGGAAGGCGACCCACAAGACCAGGGGGGTGGCCGATCTCCTGCCTGCCACTCTGAGAAGGGACCAGTTCCTCCAGACCCGCCATCTGGGACAGGTCAGCCAGACATTGGTGCGGATGGAGGAGAGCCTGTCCTCCATCAAGGATACGCTGGGGAACCTGGACTGCCACTCCCGGGCTTTCACAAACTGCCTTAACGACCTGCAGACTACATCAGCAGGCGTTGGGCAGGATGTGAGGGCCCTCACCCAGGCTATCCAGGCCAACGCGGCAACACTAGGTGGTGCCCTGGACAGAATAGCCGTGGCCTTGGAGGGCAGGCCGCCAGGTGGGCAGAGATCAGGGGCTGCTCCTCCTTCCCCGGTTTTCCCCCTCCCCATGAGTCTCCCCTGAGGAGCCGGGGCCGTGGCCGGGGGCGCCCCAGGTGTGGCTCACGTCAAGGGCACTAATTTTTTTTCCCCTTTTTTTTTTTTTTTTCTGGAACTGTTTTGATTTTTCTGGTCATTTTTTTTTGGTTTGTGAATGCTGTTAGAATGTGGGGGTGACATTCCTGCCGTAAAAGGGGTGTCACCCTCAATTTTGATGGAGTAGGTTTCCCCAGGACCAGGGAGAAGCGATCCCCAGGTCCGTGTAAATGGTGTATGAATGTACAGTGACATAATTGGAGCCTTGGCGTGGCATTGCTGCTCACAAGTCCTGCATGGTGGACTGGTGCCAATCCAATTTGATGAGGATGTGGGGTGTGTGTGCTAGGGACCACAGTGGTGTGCATGCATGCATTCTCATTGTGCCATGATTAATGTGTGTGTTTAACGTGCAAAGATGCCCAATGTGAGCTGTCTCCTGGCTGCTCTTCCCTCAGAAGACGGGGGAACCTCGGTTAGGGGGGGATTGTCTGGTTCAGGGGTCAGGTCATCACGTAGGTCAATCTGCAGGCCCTTTCTCACTGCGAAGTTGTGCAGCATGCAACATGCACCGATGATCTGGCACACAAAGTTTGGGGAATACAAGAGGGTACCCCCAGACTTATCCAGGCATCGGAAACGTGACTTCAGGAGGCCAAAGGTGCGCTCCACCACTGCACGAGATTGGGCGTGGGCTTCATTGTATCTTTCCTCTCCTGGGGTTTGGGGGTTCCGGATAGGAGTCATGAGATGGGGTCCCAGTGCATATGCAGAGTCACCTGGAAGGGAAAAGACAGGAGGATGTTAGTCATGCATGTGCCCCTTGTGATGTGTGCATCATGGAGGGGGACAGTTATGCCTGCCACCCATATCACTCACCAACCAGCCAGGTGTCCCCATACACGTTCTGATCGAATTCCATTCGGATGTGGCTTTGATTGTATATGTAGCTGTCATGGCTGGACCCTGGGTGTTTGGCACGGACGTGCCATATGAGGCCTTGGGCAACGACTATCACCTGTACGTTGATGGAATGCCAATGCTTCCGATTGCGGTACATGTGCTCTGTCTCATGGGGGGGCTGGAGTGCCACATGTGTGCAATCAATGGCCCCCACGGTGCGTGGGAATCTGGCAATTCTGTAGAAATCTGTCATTGCCTTCAGCCGCAGGTCCTCAGTGGTGGGTTTGATGATTTGGTTGGCCATGCGTCTGAGGATTGCAGGGACAACCTGGTGCACACATCTGCTCATGGAGGATTGTGACATCCCAGCCACCACTCCACTTGTACGCTGAAAAGAGCCACTGGCAAGGACATGGAGTGTTGCCATGACCTTGACCAGTGGCTGCACTGCATGTGAGCGTTGTGTTGGGCTGGTGATGTCCTCCTGCAGGGTTGTGGTTAATTCCATGATGGCATGAGGGGTGAATCTGAAGATGCGATACACCTAAGAATCACTCATGCCAAACAGGTCTATGCGTGTGCGGTATATCCTCTCCCATGCCATCCTCCGTGCCCTCCTCCTTCTTTGTTCATCTAAAGTCAGTAGTATAGCTATGCGCGACGATGCCCCTGGCATGTTGGCATACAGATTTTTGTGCAACACGTGTGACTGCTGAGCTCCTCACTAACAGTGTTGCTTTATCTAAAATGTAGACTTTTTTTTCTCTTTTTAGACCAGCTTTTATATGGTCTAATTTTTGACAGGACATTTTGCTGTTGCGCACACTGCGTAGCCTGCGCTGCCCTAACGTTCTTTTGTGGATCCCCGTAAGTCCCTCATTAGCATATTTGACTAGCAAATCAATGGTCTGTCTAGCGCAGTTTTGCGTGGACGGATGCGCCTGTCTAACGAAATTACGCCGGACAAAAAAAAGTAGATTTCTTGCGTATCTCGTTTTGGGGATGCCGTGCATCGAAACGCACGCGCACATTTAGACTTACGCACGCACATCTCCTGTTGCGCAGGCGTAATCGCTCTGTGAATCTGGGCCACTGTGTCTCTATCTATCTATATATCTCTCTCTCTCTGTCTGTCTGACTTCTCTCAAAGAAAGCCGGAACACACTACACGAGGCCGCCCGGGAGGCGGCCTTTTATAGTGTGGGGCGTGTGCTAAAGCCCTGAGCCCTAATTGGCCAAAGCATCCAGGCTTTGGCCAATTAGGTCTCTTCGTTTTTTGGGCGCTGTGATTGGCCAAGCATGCGGGGTCATGGTGCATGCTTGGCCAATCATCAGCGCGCAACGCCGCAGTGAATTATGGGCCGTTGCGCGTCATTCTAATTTTGGCGCGAACGACCCGATTTGTTTGTTTTCGACGAACGATCGAACGACCAGTGTTCGATGCGAACATGTGTTCGCATCGAACGCGAAGCTCATCCCTAGTCAGCAGGTGGACGGACCATGTCTCGCGTGAGACCAAATCCAAAGGGGTCTTGGACTCTTTGGAGGTAATTGGTAAGGCTGTAGCCTACCTGGCAGATACTGCGGTGGAAACCGTTAGAACAACTGCCAAGTCAGCGCATCTTCTAAATTCCCGCTAGGAGGGCCATTTGGGTAAAGACGTGGGATGGGGATTTTACCTCTAAATCAAGTCTCTGTGGCATACCCTTTGAGGGCTCGCTGCTCTTCAGGTCGGGCCTGGATCAGGTCATATCCTGATCGACAGAAAAAGGCAAAAAAATCCAGACTAAACCCAAGAGGGATAAAGGGGAGAATTTTTTTCGAGGCTCCCCCTCAAAAGACCACTTTAAGGCTAAGAAGGAGCCAAGGAGAAAGTGGAGATTTGGAATGGGCAAGGAACAAGGTGGGATCCTTTTTTAGGGCCCAGTCCTTCCAACAGGGAAACTAAATGACGCCAACCTTAAGGTTGGTGGGAGGCTCACATGGTTTCTCCCCCAGTGGGAAAGGATCACACAAAGCCCCTATATTCTAAATCTCATAAGGGAGGGCTACAGCCTAGAATTCCTGTCCACCCCTCCTCCGAGTTTTACCCTCACCTATCTCCCCAAAGACCCACAGAAGGCAAAGGGTCTTTTAGACAGTGTCCTAGAGTTGGCGGTACTTGAGGTCATCATCCCTGTTCCTGTAGGTCAGGTCAGCCAGGGGTTTTATTCTCACATCTTTGTGGTCCAGAAACCCTCAGGCAAATTCCAACTGATCATAAACTTACAGAAGCTGAACAGATACTTACTATACAAGAAATTTTGTATGGAAAGTATCTATACGGTCAGAAGACACCTCCAGCGAGAAGTCTTCATGATCACGTTGGATCTGAAAGACGCTTATCTGCATGTCCCCATTGCCCCAAATCATCAAAAGTTTCTGCGAATCGCAGTTCAGACAGGGCAGGGTGTCCAACACTGGCAGTTCAAGGTGCTCCCTTTTGGCTTAGCGGCCAGCCTGAGAATCTTCACCAAACTTCTCGCCGAGATGGTGTAGTTTCTACACCTCCAGGGGGTAGCCTTGATCCCATATGTGGACAATATGTTGATCTACAGTCCGACCCCAGAACAGCTTCTGTCAGACTGAGGCAGAGTCTTGTCCACTCTAGAAGCTCTAGGCTGCTTGGTCAGTCGGGAGAAGTCCTCCCTGGATCCCTCAAAGTCGAAGGTATACCTGGGTTACCTGGTAGACTCTGTAACTCAAAAAGTGTTCCTTCCCCAGGAAAAGATCTCAAAGGTGCGAGGGGCCGTTTCCACCCTCCACACAGCCGGGGGGGTTTCTCTGAGATCCATTATGAGGGTACTGGCGCTCATGACATCATGCATTCCAGCCAAACCCTGGGCCCAGCTCCATTCTCGGGCTCTCCACGGATTCCTTCTCTCCTCTTGGGATGGTAAAAGGGAATCCCTGGACAGATAAGTATCCCTCTCAGGAGAGGTGAGAAGTTCTCTAGACTGGTGGCTCAGTCCAAACAATCTGTCAGGGGTCGGGCCTGGACACAGCTAGATCTGTTAAGCATGACCACGGACGCGAGTGCCTGGGGCTGGGGAGCTCACTTGGGAGATCTCTACGCCCAGGGACATTGGGATAAGGAGCAGAGCAGGTTATCCTCCAAGCTCATGGCGGTCGGAAAAGCTCTGGAAATTTAAAAAAAAACAGGTTCAGGGGAGAGAAGTGCAGATCTTCTCGTACAACGCAGTGACTGTGTCCTACCTAAACCACCAGGGAGGAATAAGGTCCCTCAGGCTAATGAAGCTGACCCAGGAAATCCTGGGGGAGGCAGAGAAGATAATCCCCTCATTATCTGCAGTCCATATAAGAGGATCCCTCAATACCCAGGCAGACTTACTCAGCAGGCAGCCCATTCATCAGGGAGAGAGGGAGCTGAACAACAAGGTTTTCTCTCTGGTAAGCCAACATTTTGGCAAACCAGAAATAGACTTGTTAGACTTGAAAAGTTCAGAGGTTCTTTTCTCTCAGGTGCGGAGCTCCCAGGGGGTAGACGCCTTGGCCCAGAGATGGGATTTCACCCTGGCTTACGCGTTCCATCCCACAGTCCTCATTCCCAGGGTGTTACAGGAACTGTCCCAGTCAAACGGGTGCCTCATTCTATTTGCACCTTTGTGGCTGAACGAGCGTGGTTTCCCACCTTGATGAGTTGGTTGGTCGCTCCTCTGTTGCATCTCCCATCCCGGCGCGATCTCCTCTGCCAGGGACCAGTGTTACATCCCGATCCGGGGTTCCTCTCACTGACGGGCTGGTGTTTGAGAGGGAGATCCTCAGGAGAAGGGGATGTTCAGAGAAGGTGATTGATACACTTTTGCTAAGTAGGAAACCAGTCACCAGACAGATTTATGCTAAAGTCTGGAAGGTCTTCTCCCGCTGGGCCCAGTCCAGGGAAGGCACTCTCCAAACAGGCCCTACGGTCCTGGACTTCCTCCAGGATGGGGTCGACCAGGGCCTAGCACTCAGGACTCTCAGGGTCCAGGTTGCAGCCCTACCAGTGTTTCTGGATAGTAAATTGGCCCTGAATCCCCTGATAAAAAGGTTTTTAACAGCCAGGGAGAGGGTGACCCCGGTGAGAACAAATAGGTTCCCACCGTGGGACTTATCCCTGGTATTAGATGCCCTAACTAAAGGGCTCTTTGAGCCGGTGGCTCAGGTTTCAGTTACATTTCTTTCCCTTAAAATGCCTTTCTTCTAGCGATCACGACTGCCAGAAGGGTTAGCGACCTTCAGGCTCTGACTATTAAAGAGCTGTGTCTTTTGCTCTTAGAGGATAAGGTAATCCTCAGACAAGATCCTTTGTATTTACCGAAAGTGACCTCGGATTTCCATAGGTCACAGGAAATTATACTTCCCTCATTTTGTCAGAATCCGAGAAATGATAAAGAGGAAAAATTGAATTTATTAGACGTTAGATGTTGTCTTCTGGTCTATCTGGAGAGAGTGAAATGTTTTAGGAGATCAAACCATCTATTGCTTCGTTTTTGTGGCCAGAGAAAAGTTTTTCAGCCAGGTGGATTAAACAGACAATAGCTTATGAGAAGGGTAGGTTCTTCAATCGACCAAATCTGCAGGGCAGCAACATGGACTAGCCAGAATACTTTCCTGGGGCACTACAGAGTGGAGCTGTTGTCCCCTCAGGACTTGGCGTTCAGCAGGAAGGTCCTACAGGCGGTGGTCCCACCCTAAGGTAGGCCTGAACTTCTTGCTCATCATCTCAGGTGTGCCGTCCTGGAAAATGACTGGAGAAAATTACCAGTTACATTTACCTGTGACGGGTTTTCTAGGAAATCTTCCAGGACAGCAGGCCGACTTCCCTAACCTTAATTGTCGTGATGTTTTAATTCTTACAGAATGTACCCTCTGGCACCGGTGTGGGCTTATACTTTGTCATAACTGAGGGACAGAGGGAAGGATGGGACCTTTTAAACTCTGTTGTTGATTGTGTTTCCTGTCAGGTTTGACGTGTCACCTCAGGTATGCCGCCCTGGAAGATTTCCTAGAAAACTCGTTACCGGTAAGTGTAACTGGTAATTTTTCATAGTATCATAAAGAAAACTACATAAACATAAAACATCTCAAAATATTCTATTCAAAAACCTGATACAAAGAACACACCAGCATAAATAGAAAAAAAAAGAAAAGAAAAGAAAAAGGGGAAAAAATGACTCCCTCCCCATTTAGCACATACCTTACTTATAAAGAAATTGGGTTGGCTTTGTTACTTCCATTTGTGGGGACCCACCTCTTTCTACTCAAATTCCTAGTGTCCCTTGACTCTACCACCAATCCCTACCCCCCTATTCACCAGTGCATTAAGGTGTCAAGTCATATTGACATCTATATCAGTTCCATCCGTGTGTGGTTACCATTTGAATCCCCCCACAAAGGAGGAAGAAGAAAGGGAAAAAAAGTGCAAAAAGCTCCCAAAATCCCAAACGTGTAAGAGGCTTCTAATAGCCACACTATCACCCAACATTTATTAAGTTACTCACAACGAAAAAAAACACACTTCCATTTTCCCCTCCCCCTCCCTCTATCTCTACCATTCCCTAGAGTGCTACCCTAACTAAAGTGGTTTGAATAACCCTAGGGATTACCCCCAGCCCTAACTACCGTGCCAATCACTCCCCATTGCCTCAATCCTTATGTGTTTACATTTTCCCCTACTTAAAATTAACCATTTACCACCTCTCATGTCTCAAACCATTCATCCTACCACCACTGTAATAACTGAGCCACACTCGTCACTTACTCCCCCCCCACACACACACACACATGTGCGTGGGTGTCCACACACTTGCTCTCTCTTACACAGGGAGGAGAGAGAGGGAGAAAAAAAGGGGGAGGGTAAAAGACAAGGGTCAATATTCAAAATTATCAACTTCTATAGCAACTTTTGAGAGTACTTGGTGCAGAGTACATGGAAGGCGCATCATACTTCATGCCCGCCTAGTCCAGGGCACTTTCCTCTCTACCTATCTCTGGGGCGTAATGCACCTAACCTGCCCATATCTTTTCGAATTTGTCTGGCTGGCCTTTCACGGCATAAACCCATCTTTCTGCTTCCATTATTAAGTTGACCTTTTTTTTCCAGTCCAACAGAGTAGGGCAAAGGGTCTGTTTCCAGAACCTTGGTATTAATAATTTAGCTGCATTCAATAGATACAGTGTAATACCTTTTCTATAAGATTTCATGGATCAGGGCATCCCATGAAATATAAAGTATTGGGGTGTAAATTCCATGGGTCTAAGAGTCAGCTTCTTAATCCATGGAGCAATTGCCTCCCAGAATGGTCCGATTGAGAGATGGAGGAATGTGCCTTTCTGCTCACAACCCCTCCAACAACAGGCATCTGATGCTGGGTACATCTGTTCCAGTTTAAATGGGGTCCTATACCATATGGCCATACATTTATATGCCATTTCCTGTACATGGGAACTTATAGATGTAGAATAAGTTGATGTAATATTTTTTTTATTTGTGCAGATGTAAATACCTGATTTACTGTATTTATTGGCGTATAACACTCACTTTTTCACCCTGCAAATCGGTTGAAAATAGTGTGTGCGTGTTATACGCCGATACTGCAATTTGGGCTGCTTCTGAGAGAACCGGGAGGGGGGCGGGACACCTGGGTCTCCTGGGCCAGCATTGGACCAGTGTTCTGTCTGTCATAGAAGCCGATCCAGGAGGCGGGACTTTGTATTGAAGAGGCCGCCTAGTAAACAGGAAATTCTCGCTGTATGTAATCTGATGGTGCTCATTCCGCCCCCTCCTTGAGATAGGAATTGATCAGGCTGCATTAATGGCAATGGAGAGGCTACAGATGGGCATTAATCAAGCTGCATTGATGGGAAATTGTGAGGCTACAGATGGGCATTGATTAAGCTGCATTGATGGGCAATTGTGAGGCTGCAGATGGGCATTGATCAGGCTGCATTGATGGGCAATTGTGGGCAATTGTGAGGTTACGGATGGTAATTGATCAAGCTGCATTGATGGGCAATTGTGAAGCTGCAGATAGGCATTGATCAAGCTGCACTGATGGGCAATTTAGAGGCTGCAGATGACCATTGATCAGGCTGCATTGATGGGCACTGACCCTTATTTTGCTTCAAATTTCTTTATTTAAAATGAAGGTGCGTGTTATACGCTTGTGTATGTTATATGCCGATAAATATGGTAATTCTCTTTCCTATTCTCTAATAAAATAAGGGACTGTAGTATTTTGACCACTAAGGTCTAAACATTTGTGATAGAAAATGTCTAGCATCTTATAAATGTACACACTGAGTTTCAAATGTAGTAAGTGAATTTAAAGACATTAATAAAGATTTCAATTATAAAAAAAAAGCCAACCATTTGATGGTATCTCCAGCCCGCTCTGGGTATATCCCCAAAATTTGCCACATGTAGTGTCTACGTCCTGCCTCCATGCACCCAAAAATCTCACCTCCTTTCCTGGGGGAACCAAAGGAATCCTTGCAGAGCAGCCAGGGGAGCTATGTGAGGGGCATATTTGCCTGTTTTAGTCATTTATCCCATACTAACAAAGAGTTCTGGGTTAGGGGTGATGTCCACTCTGAGAGACCCATAGATATACTTGGGATCCAAAAGGCACCCGCCAGATTCCTCCCTGCCATTGTTTTTTTCTAGGGGAACCCATATTTTATTTGGGGAGTCATAGCACCAGTTCAAAATCCGGACTAGCGACATGTAGTACAAATTATATCTGGTAGCCTCATTCCCCCTTCTACTTTGCTTCTACACAGAAAATCGTAAGCCAAACTTGGCCGTTTGTCATTCCTTACAAATGCTTACATAGTCATTTAAAAAAAGATCCGTGGCAGTGTAATCAGTACTGTATGCAATATATAAATTATTTTGGGTAATATACTCATCTTAATGGCACTTACTCTTCCAAACCAAGTACTGACCCTTTCTTTTCTGCATGTCCCCTATTATCCCTGTCAATAGGGAACCATAATTAAGATTGTATAACAGTTTTTGGTCTGCAGTAATATGCACACCCAAATAAAATAAAGAGTCCCTATTCCAAATAAAGTGGTATGCATGTTGCAGGGTCCTTGCCAACATTGGGGGGACATGACTAGGTAGAAGTACAGACTTTTTCTAAATGTATTTTAAAATTGGATAGCATACCAAATCTATGGACCTAAGATGTATGTGGGGTAGAGAGATAAAATAATAAGTCATCCGCATATGCCGATACTTTGTGTTCAACAGACCCAATGTGTGTCCCTAATATCTCTCTATTTCTCCTAAATTTGCAAAGAAAGGGCTCCAATGTCATGGCAAATATTTAAGGGGAGAGGGGACACCCTTGCCTCGACAGTTTTGTATATTTAAATATTCTGATATGTACCATTCACCTTAACTTTGGCTCTTGGGTCCGCATATAATGCCATTACTCAACCCATCATACAATCACCTAGGCCCATCCCCCTCAATACTTTGGTCATTCACCCTATCAAATGCCTTTTCAGCGTCCATTGATAGTACCATCTTCGGGGCTTTATCAGGGCTCCGTTGCATCCAATGAAGAATATGAAGCGCATGGATAGCGTTGTCTCTCTCTTCATGCTCCTTCATAAAACCTGTCTGATCTGGGTGAACTAATTACCCTATATGGTCTTGAAGTCGAAGAGCCAGAATCTTAGCTAAAAGCTTTGTATCGGAATTGAGTAAGGAGATAAGGAGATAGGTCTATAATTAGTAGAAATTTCCATTTGTTTTTATCTGAATTTGGGGTATTATCATTATCATTGTAGCAGAATCCAAAATCCGAAAGATCCGACATAAAAAATGCTTTATTTGTGTTTTCGGTGCTACAACACTTTGATATAGATAGGAAATTTGACACGATGCTCACAATAGCAATCTGTGTCTATCGAACCTCTTGTTGAATGTGCCTAACCTTAATTATTGGTTGTGTTTGGCGTGTGGACCACCATTGGCTACGTCTGTGGCGGCCTGTCCTCTACTGTTGGCCCTCCTTCTGACCTTGGCTTGCACATCTTGGCTTCCTATGTTTTACTATCAGGTAACTTATGCAGCTGACCACTGAGCTGCACTCTCTGTTCTTATTTAAGCACAGTATTGTTATCCTGATCGCTATAAATACTTCCTTGTTTATAGAAGCCTCCCAGATGCTCTGTAGCCACCATCCACCAAAGGTTTGCTGAGCCATCATCTTGTGGACTTGTCTACTCAGTGTTCCCTCGTTTGGGCCCATCTGTGCCTTATGCTGCCACAGCTCCCGGACAAGATGCCCCCTTTTAGCGGAGTCCTCAGTTCTCAGGACACCCACCTACATAGTGTTTGTGAGTACCGTCAGTTAGGCCACGTCATTTTTGTTATATACCATCCCTATCTACAGCAGTCACCCGCTGTTCCCCCAATATAGTGACACAGACATTTTATGTCTCATTTCAGACTAGACATTGCTGCTCCTAAAGAGTGGATATGAATACTCCACGAAACGTGTCGAGCCTCTGTATATACAATACTCCAGTCGACTATGTATTTCTCTAGACTCTCATGAACATTTTGCACATTATTATGGTTATTTGTGATGTTACAGGAAGTTTCTCAGATGGTGTAGCACATACCCCTACCCACTGTCATGTTTATCATGTTCCCATGTACATATATGAATTTTGCTGTGATTTTATGTATTTAATCCATGGTATGTTGTTGACCTACATATCAATACACCACTTTCTGGCTCTCTACTGCTGTCTGCGTGTCTCATTCAAAGTCCCGCCTTCTCTTTTTTTCTAACCTTAACTATTAGTCCAAGATTATTCTACATAGAGAGGAAAGATTCGACATAGAGAGAAGAGATTTGACATTATACTGTAGAGACAGTGTTGGGGTAGACCATTCGACATGAACGATGAAGATTCGACGAAGCAGCGAAAAACATACAAACGTCAAATCTGTCATTGAAGGCTTATGGTGTCTGTTGAAAGTTCTAAGAAGATTTGACAAGAGGCTAAACTGTTTGACGCCGCAATCGTACATTTCCGGTCAAATACTCAGCCCATAGGCTATAGAAGAATTTGAATGTTGGTTGACTAGTAATAATAATTCATAAATATAATTATTACTAGTGTCATACAACATTAGAATTCTTCTATAGCTTGTAGGTGGAACATTTGACCGGAAATGTAATATTGCAGCGTTTTTTCACAGTGCACATGTCTAATAATTAGCACAATATTGGAGGTCCTTTCCTAATTTTGGAAGTACTATAATGTATGCCAACCAAGCTTCTGGGGACAGTGGACTAGAAGCGTTAATTCAGTTGAAGTAGCTACATAATGGAGACGCTAACACTAAAGACATTTTTTTAAAGTATATATTCGTCAGGCTGTCCCGCCCTGGACTTTTACCTATTGGCAGGGCTGCTATTACTCGATTCAGTTCCTCAACAGATGTTCTATTTCTTTGATGACCATGTTGGTCGTGGGTGATTGAATAATTTTTAAAGCCTCATAGAATCTATGAAATTCTGTCTCTATGAGTTTCAACTATCTTTTTGTCCTGTACTAATAATGATGTTATGAACATGCCTGGAGTCCTGCTGCTTTTTAAGTTGTCTAGCCAACAGCTGACCGCATTTGTTCCCTTGTTCATAGAACCGATGTATGAAATATCTATATTTATTTTTAACTTTACTATCCAAACACTGTGAAAGATCTCATCGTAAATTCTCTAATTGTTGGATATCTGCAGAATCAAGATGTTTTTTATGTTTAGTCTCCAGTACATGAATTTTCCCCAATAGATCTATTATCTCCTTCTTTCTTTCTTTTTTAATATAAGAGCCATATGCTATCAATTCACCCCTGATAACCGTTTTATAAGCCTCGCAGACTGCTTGTTCTGACACCTTCCCAGCATTATCATTTCAAAGTATGTTCCTATTTTGAGAAGTAGCTCCTCCACTACAGTTTTATTATCTAATAATGACTCATTCAACTACCATGTCCGCTCTATGTGACCCGCCCAAACCGGGGAGAGAGTTAAGGTTATAGGAGCATGGTCTAAAATGGTTATAGATTCGATCGTGCAGGTACGGACATTTTCCAAGTAGAACTGGTCTACAAGAAAAAAATCAAGGTTAGAGTACATGCCATGTGTTTTAGAGTGGTAACTATAGTCCTTTACCCCGGTAAGTATTACCCGCCAGCTACTGACCAAGTGAAGGGAGCATATAAGTTGTAAGATTAAAATCCCCACCCAAAATCAAACACCCTTCCCTAAATCTCTCCAACATCTTCAAAGTTTTAGCGAGAAAATTGACTGTCCCAACATTGGGTGCATAAATCGAGGCAACGTATAGCAATGACCATGCAGCACACATTTAACAAATAAATACGACCCTCCCTGTCCATTTGCAAAGACATCAATAGCAACGAACAAGATTTTGTAAAGGCAATTCTTACCCCACTTGCCCTTGCAATAGCCGATGCTGCATGGAACCATTGATTAAAAGCATATAGAGGCATACTAGGTGTATATGTATAATATATGATTTAATGTATGATTATTATACAACCCCTTGACTTAACAAGCATTTAACCCTTGCAATGTTGGGGTGGGTGGTGTGGTGCCCAGAAAAAAAAGTAAAGTTAATGATAATTATAAGGGGTACATTAGGGAATACCATCTGATATTTAATAGAGATATAAGCAACTGTTTGTGCTGCATGCATGCATCAATGAAATAACACTTGTATGTGTTTTTAACAGTATAATCCTAATTGTATTTTTGGGAAAAAAAGAGGTTTGCCAAGCTCAATAGCTCAGGCTTAAATTTACACACCACTGAATGAGAAATTTACACTTTGGTTTCAGAAAGCATTACACAACAGAAGCTATTTTCTTTTAGACTTTCTCATTAAGTCCTGAGTATGCCTTTTATCAATAGTAAAATTATGAAATCACTCATCTGCTATTTGTAATTTACCCTGAGTTTCTAAATATCTAATCTGAATATATTTTATCTTCTAATTGTGATAACTTCTGTGATGCTAACAATATTAACCTTGCAATGTACTCTTACAGGTCTTTATTCAGTTTGCTGCACAACAGGAACAATATCCCAGTCCCATGATGAAACGTACAGTGGACAGTCTTAGACA
The DNA here is from genome assembly GCA_029574335.1 of Rana kukunoris. Lineage (NCBI taxonomy): Eukaryota > Metazoa > Chordata > Amphibia > Anura > Ranidae > Rana > Rana kukunoris. Next base: position 181,624,691 of record CM056053.1, on the reverse strand, counting down.
GCAACTACCAGCCTGAGCAAACAAGCATTCTAATTGCTTTAAAAAAAAACCATAAAGAAGTAGTTCAGCTTTTGATCCACATTTAACCATAAGCGCAAATCACAACTGCTTTATTATTTTTCTTCCCTTTAGGCAAGAGCTGCAATAAATTGCAAACAAAGGTCTAATTAATATTTTATTGTAATAAAAGTGTACTTTTTCTACAGAATGGTGTATTGCTCGATTGGTGTGTTTTTCTGTGTATTGTTAATATCGTTTTTCTTCTGTGGATAAACTAACAAGCTAAGATTAAATAAAATAAGATAAACTAAAAATGTACTGTAAGAACTGAACAAGTACTTTAAAACAAATGAACCCTTATGTACATGGAATTAAAGTTGAACAAATGCACTTAGAATCTGAAAGACAATTCTTATGGTAGTTAGATGTACAGTAAACATTACTATGATCCCTGTCTGATGTACCCATAAAGCAAAGCATTTCCCCCCTATTGTATAGTTAATGTGTAAAGTGAACCTGTGCCTAGACTAGTATGTGCATGCATCTATTTCCATATTCTTAGCAAGTAGTAAATGGACTTTTAACCTTTGTTGATGACAGCATTGTGGTAAAAAAAAATAATCTTCAAAACTCCCTGATATTGCTTATTTTTTGATGTCAGCAGTATTCTGTACTTACTACAGATAAGGATGTACCTCCACAGTTCACTTCTTTAGATGCTTTTTATCACCGTTGCATATAATCAGCCAGAATATGGGCAGACTTCTGTGGAAAAAAACACTTGATGGTACAATAAATTATTTCATGCTATTTATTGAATAAAAAACATTACAAATAAAACAGCATAGTCTTTTGGTGAAAATAACCCAAACCCATGTATATTATTTTGTCTGTAGAAAAGGTATACAAAGTCCACAAACTGTGATATCTACTGTATATGTGAAAACTGATTAATCATTATGTATTGAATGCCTATCTCACTTCCTGAGGCAAAATATGCCAGAACAGTACAAATATCCCCAAATGACCCCTTTTTGGAAAGTAGACAGTCCAAGGTATTTCATAAGAGGCATGGCACTTTTTATGAAGTTGTAATTTTTTTCCACCATTTTTCTGGAAAATCAAGAAATTTTAAAAAAATATATGTTTTTCCAAATTTTTTACATACTGTCACCAGTGCAGTACAACATCATCATATAACTGGTGCGGTGTTGAGAAGAGACACTGACATTTTTTTAAATTTGTTTTCACTTTTATAAAATATTTTTTTTTCTTTTATTTGTTTTATGTTTTCTTTACATACTGTGACCAGATCAATACAGTGTCACCATAGTGACACTGTACAACTCTGGGGAGGTGATCAGGATTTTTACTAAATGAAATAAATTAATTCAGTGTGTATTGTTGTGATTAGCTGTAATTGGCCACAGCTAATCACATGATACAGATGAGCTGAGAATGTCCCTGTCTGTACCATGTGAACATTGTGACCATCACAGGATTCAATAACACACAATGAATGTCATCAAAGTCATCCATTGCTTTACAATTGTCATGGGATCTGCTGTTATTGGTCACACTGATAACACACTACCGGCAGCGGGCCAGTACACTAATCTGTCATTCACTGTGTCCAGTGAACACATCGGGTGACAGATCACTCCAGGGTGTGGCCTGTTGGGCCCACGCAAGGCACGTTCTGAAGCAGTTAATATTATGAAGAAAGTTTAAAAACATACAACCTATTGCTGCATTTTCTACAAATTTATTGCTATAGATAAATTGAAGTACTGTTAGAGAGCTTGCAATAGAAAAAGAGAATTATACAAAAAAAGAGTACACAGTGGATTCATAAACTTAAAACATACTGTATGCCCACTTGGAGCTTATACAGTAAATAGCTTTATTTTTTTTCCTCAATAGATTTTTATTGAAAGTAAATAAGGTTTACATACAGAGGTACAGAAGTACAGAAGTACAGAAGTACATAAGAATAACGTTTGTTTCAATATATGAGAAACTAAGTACAATAGAAATACCGGATGGTGGAACAATCCATCAATAGTTGTAACAGGAGTTATTCGACACACACAGCTGAACAGATAATGTAACAATCAGTGAACAATGAACAATTAACAGTTAACATCGGTCCAACGAAGAGACAGGTACAGAGCCCAAGTTGTCGTTGTAGTCCAGGGTGGTCAAAAAAAGGTCACGGTTCCGACAAGAGAACGGTAGAGGACGCCCTCCCCCGAGCGTAAATAGCTTTATTGATAGTTTATAGCCATTGGTGTCCTGCAACTTATTTTCTTTGAAAAAAAAATTCCTTTACAATTGTTTAACAATTTACCTTTTTTAAATAAATTTAGAACAGAGATACAACAAAATGGTTACAGATTTTTACAAAAAAATAAATGGATTTCAGTTAAATGCATGGTAAACATTCTGACATCCATACAGTGGCGGATCCAGTCTAGTCTCTAGATACTGCCAAAAAATAATGTGTTGCTTACAAAACTGTATTTAATGTATCATACAGTCCGGCCACCCACGATCGCTCCCCACAGAGATAGAACAGTGGTCTGCCGATGTAAACAAGGCAGACCGCTGCTCTGTCAGAGATGAACAGAGTGATCTTGTGTTCCTGCTAACCAGGAACATAGAACACTCTGTTCATATGCATATTTTTAGCCTTGAACAGTGCATATTTTTAGCACTGATCATTGTATTAGTGTCACTGGTCCCAAAAAGTGTCAAAAGTGTCAGTTTGGTGCCCGACTTGCCCACCGCAATGTTGCAATCCCACAGATAACCGCCATTACTAGTAAAAACAAGACTAAAAGGACAGCTACAGCATTTTTTTCTCTCATAAATAATGGCATGCATGTATTTTGTACTTTTACATTGATTTTTTTTTTTTTACTTACTTTTAATAAAATATTTTGGTGCTCTGGTGGGGAGAGGGGCTCCTGTGCAGGACAACCAATGGAGATGAGCAGGGTCCTGGTAATTTCACTGTCTGAAGACAGGGCAGCATCAGATGACAGTGTTACCTGTGTCTTCCCCCTGTGTATATGGCGTGCTGCTTGCAACCTGCAGTGTGGAGAATATGGAGGAAGGAAGTGGGTGGAGCCAACGCTCTCAGCTCAGGGACAGAGAAGGACTCTCCTCCTCAGCTGCTCCGACGTGACTGACGTCACTGGTTACTAGACACCAGACGGCCCCGGCGCTAGCAACCAGAGTGCAGGAAAACCAATTGGCGTGGGTCCACCCACCTCCTCCGCCCTGGTCCAGCGCAGTCACAGCAATGACATTACACAGAGTCTCTCTCTCTCTCTCTGCGCTTCTGATCAAATGATGATACTGGTGTGGGAGAGAGAGACTTGAAGTCAGTGATATTTTTAGGGGGGGTCAATTGCCACGTTGCCCCCCCTGGATCCGCCTCTGCCTCTATACTTGCGCCTTTTGTTTTTCACCTGCAAAATGCTAATATATATTACAATATATATTACACACAGGGCCGCCATCCAGAATTATGGGGCCCCTTACACAGCTTCAGACATGGGCCCCCTGGAGCAGGGGGGGGTGCTGCTGCCTGAAATAGAGAAGCGGGGGGGCCTTTATACCCAAGATAGAAATAGAAAGGGGGGTTGTCATCCGGGGCCCCTTACAGGTGTATTGCCTGTACCCCCCTGATGGCGTACCTTGTCACTACTGTCTATTGATATGTTCAACACTTTTTGTTCAATCCTTTTAAATTTGGAACACTAGTAACATCAATTTGACATCATTATTTAACTTTGATTCCCCAAAATTCTTAGCAAAATGCAATACCTGGCTCCATGGGTCACAATCTGGTCACTTCCTCCGAGGTTGGCTGCTCTTGCCTGCAGGGAAGACTGGAGGATTGACTGCAGGGAAGACAGGAGCGATCTCTTGGGGGAAGGGTAGACATGGATGGCCTGGACTCAATGTGGTCATCCAGGAACTGCAGCTGACCATAGTACCACAGGTTTGGCTTGTAGATGCTGTCAGCTGCAGCCCCAGATCTAATTGAGGCCAGGACTTGTACCCGTTGGGTCCTGTAGGTGCCCCTAATGGAATAAATTTTTTGTTTCACAGTCTCGATTGTGGCGCTGGGGACCCTTGTCTTTACAAATTCAAGCAGGGTCTCCCGTGCTTTCTTCCTGGCATCTTTGTTTTTATTTTGTTTGTTTTTAGTTTGCCACAGTATAGGCAGATCCTTCCATCTTTGGATAAATTCTGTGAAGAAATCTGCTTCTTTGAAGGCCTCCATTATTTTTGCAAGTCCAAATTAAAAGAAATAAACCTAATGTCAATCAAGCCACTACTACTAATAAGCTTTATCACCATATCTAGCCCACAAACTCATCCACTGATCACTAATAACGTCTAAAATATAGTTACGTACCGTCGTATGACACGATTGGTACTTCCGCCTTCTTCCACAGACTGTGAACGCCGCTTTGACTCACGTGGTTTCCCTTTATACACTGTGCACGCGTGACGCTCCGCACGTTTCTCCACCCCTGACGTTCGGTCTAGTCCTTTCCCCGCCCCTTCTCTCTAGTTTAATGAGGAACAACTATGGAAGACATGCAGACTATGGCAAACTCTAGCCAGGAGCCAGGCCAGGCAGAAGCAGACACAAGAACCAGGAGAAGGAGGTACAAGGCCTCAAATATGTCCATTTAGGAGATGGTGGAGATGGTGACCATCTTAAGGAGGGAGGACTACGATGGCAAACATGGCCCTTACAAGTATCCCAAAAAAGTCAAGGCCGCAATCATGGAGAAAATGGTGAGGAGTCTCCACCAGAAATTTGGGGTGCGCAGGTCAAGAGAACAACTAAGGAAAAGGTGGTCTGACCTTAAATTAAGGGAGCCAAGCAAATGGCTAAAATAAAAAAGACTCATTAGAAGAAGTAAGTAATTTTCCTGTGTAATAATTTTTTTATTTTTTTTGGTTTGCGCCATGTTTTTTTATTCAGAATGTACTGTATGTATTTCATGTTTGTGGGCACAATAATTGGTCGTAGGAGTCGTCGTTCATTCGATCATTTAAATAATAAAAGACGATCTTTTTGTCTGAAACAATGTTTAGGAAATGTCATCATGCCTAGTTCTAGGCATGGCCAAATGTGAGTTCATACACTGTATCAGACAAAAAGATCATCTTTTATTATTAGTGATCAAATAAACAACGACTCCTACGACCAATTACTGTGCCCACAAACATGAAATTTGCAAAATCTTGCTTTATATTTATGTGAGATCAATTGTGGAATTAATGTAGATGTGTTCTTAACTAGATTTTAATAAGCACAATTAAGTCAATATTTACTAAAAGGAGAGTATGCTCAGCAGTAGGTTACACATGTGGACTCAGTAGCACAAGTGTTGGCCAAAAGAACAACCTATTTATGGTGTCACACACAGGTGATGAAGGGGATACTTGGTTTGCTTCTATGTAGAAAACTTGACCAAAAATAGAGAATTGAATGAACTTTGGGAATGGATACAATCCTGCGTTCAGCTTAGAAGGGTTGTTAAAACCAACAATAGTCCCACTATTTATAAAAATAATGATTCGTGGGAAGGCTGGCCGCAGGCCAGCCTATATTTGTAGGCAGAGTCTGAGGGCCATTTATCCCTCCTCCCCTCTCATCTCCGGCGTCGGTGGGGTTTCTGGGTAGCCGCGTCACTTCCGGTTTCGTACAGGTCGGCTGCAGGTGTCTCACGCAGGGGGAGGGGGGCACCCGTCCATCCACAACCACCCACGCTGCCTGGGCTCCATCTGGCATTGAGGAGGCCACCCGCTTCTCCCAGTGCTCGGGCTGAGGGAGCCGCACATAAACCCGCCCACCCACGCTGCCAGGAGCTGCATTTATCTGGAGGAGGCCGCCTGCTGCTTTTTCCCGGTGCTCACGCCAGGGATACGGGCTTGTTCATACCGGAGGAGGGGCGGGCCGTACAGCTATCTATCTGCCCACACGTTGCCAGAGCTCTGTCCAGGTTGAGGGGGTCGCCCGCTTCTCACGCTGCTCGCGCAGGGGGAGGGGGGCCCGCACATCCACCTGCCACCTAGGCTGCCGCTGCTCCTTCTAGCGAGGAGGCCGCCGCCCGCTTCTCCCAGTGGCCGCGCCGGGGGGGGGGTGGTGTCCATCCTTTCACCCATCCTGTCAGCCACTGCTAGGGCATGTCCTGCGTCGGCTAGGGCCCTCCCCCACCCGTTCTCCCGGAGCTCAGAGTGGCAGTACGCTCGGCCGGGAGTCTGATGCTGCGATGGTCACCTCTGGTCCAAGGGTGCTGGCATGGCGGGGGGAGATGCACCGGATGCCTTGTCAGGCAGGGGGGGGTCATTTTTTAGCCTTCCTGGGGCATAAGGGTAGGGGACACCCTGGTGGAGGGGGGGAGCTGTTCAGCCAGGCTCTGCAGCCTATGACAGGTATGCATCGGCTCATCCCTGCTCCTTGCAGGGAGGGCTGACCGCCACTCATCCGTGCATCCACATAGGGGGGAAGGGTTGCCCACGCTCCACGTCTCTCCGGTGCGCAGTCGGCAGGTTGGGGGGAGCTTCTGCTGGTGCGTCAGATGGGGGGCACCCCGTTCCCCCTTTTCCTCCCAGGCTTACGCTGCCAGGGCTCCTAACATGGGGGAAGCTGCCCGGGGGCTTGTGCCAGGGGGAGGGGGGCATGGAGTAAGGGGACACCCTTGGTCCAAGTTCATCCTGTGACCAGGTTCCCAAGGAATTCCAGGAGGCACATGTTTGGGCCAAATGTGCCCTGGCATGGCCGGGAGGGGGGGGGCAGCGTTTTGCAGGTCAGTCGGGCTCCTTGGTGGTCACGGTTCAAGGGGAGGGGGCGTGCAGCACAGCAGGGGGGGGGGGTCAGTGCTGGTTCTTGCCTCAAGTTCATGACATAGTGGTATGTTTTTGTCATAGCGGTTCTGTCAGGGGTATGTTTTTTGTCTGTTGCTGTCATGGCGTTGCTGTCATGGCGTTGCTGTCAGTAGTATGTTTTCTGTCATAGTGTTTCTGTCATAGTGTTTCTGTCATAGCGTTTCTGTCATAGCGTTTCTGTCATAGCGTTTCTGCAGTAGTGTGTTTCTGTCATAGCGTTTCTGTCAGTAGTATGTTTTTGTCATAGCGGTTCTGTCAGTAGTATGTTTTTGTCATAGCGGCTCTGTCAGCAGCATGTTTTTGTCATAGTGGTTCAGTCAGCATATGTGTCATGTCATAGCGTGTCATGTCATAGCGGTTCAGTCAGCATATGTGTCATGTCCTAGCGGTACTGTCAGCATCAGGCTTCTGTCGGCATCATGCTTCTGTCGTGGCACATCTTCACTTTCACTGCTCTGTCGTTAGTGTTCCTGTCGTGGCGTGTTTCTGTCGTCACGCAGGGTTAGCTTACACCAGTTGCAGTTAAATCTTCATTCGTTTCCATGTATCATATTATTATTATTTTTTTTCATAGGTTGCTTTTCTGGTCCAGTGGGCACATCTCGGGGTCTCACATCTCGGGGTCTCTCGTCTACAGATCCATTCGGGCTGAGGTTTTCATTTTTCCTGATGATCGTTGACCTCAATCTTCTCGCCTGTCACGTTATATCACGTCATACCATGCGTTCATTTCACCTGTAGGACTACCCACCATGGTCTGTGAGTACACGGGTCCTCAGTGTTCTGCTGCGTAGCAGGTCACTTGCGCTTACTCACGTGATTCACCAGGGGGGGGGGTCGTCAGGTTCATTCACATGCTGGGGTCCCTCCGTCACTGCCATGTCTTCATACTCGGGTAGCCCTTGAGGGTGTTGTGTTTCTGTTGGGGGTTCTACTCCAGGGTGGTTTGGTCGCTTAGCTTGTCGGTACTATGCAGTCACAGCACTCTCAACAGCCTTGTAGCTTCATTTGTTTTCTTTGTCTCGTCATACCATGCTTCCGGGTATAGTTACCCAGGGGTACGCATCCCAGGATCTGTCACGTCTATGGATCCATACGGGCTGAGGTTTCGTTTTTTAAATGATTGTTGACCACAATCTTCTAGCCTGTATTTCATACGTCATACGTGCACGTTCATTCATACGCACATACATCTACCCACCACGGTCTGTGGGTACATCGGCCCTGAGTGTTTCATTACCTGTCTCCGCACGGCAGGGTACTCGGGCTCACTTAATTAATACACTTACTTCATACACCTGGGTGGGATCCGTCGTCGGGTTCTTCAGCAGCACGTTTCCTGTTGTAGCGTGCTCTGTCTTAGCGGTTCTGTCAGCAGTTTATTTCTTACGGTCTTAGGGTATTTTCGTTCCTGGTCCAGTTAGCTGGGGCTCTCATATTGGGATCTGTCACGCCTTCAGATCCATTCAGGCTGAGGTTTAGCTTTCGTATGTTTGGTTACCTTTATCTTCTCGCATGTCACGTCATACCATGCTTTCGTTCACCTGCAGGGCTACCCACCACGGTCTGTGGGTACACGGGTCCTCAGTTTCTGTTCCGACGGATGGTCGTTAACGCAGCAGGTCACTTGCGCTAACTCACGTCTATTTTCGGGGGGGGGGGGGGGGTGGTTGTCGGGTTCTTTCCTATGTGGTCCCACCTTCACTGCCATGTCTTCATACTTGGGTAGGCACAGCGGGGGGGGGGGGGTGTTTTCCGTCGTAGTGGGTTCTACTCCAGCGTGTTTTGGTCGTAGCTGTTGGTGCTATGCCGTCACAACACGCACAAAAAAGCCTTGTAGTGTCATTTGTTTTCTTTGTCTCGTCATACCTTTTCTTCCGGGTATAGTTAGCCAGGGTGCGCATCTCAGGATCTGTCACGTCTATAGATCCATACGGGCTGAGGTTTCATTTTTAATTGATTGTTGACCACAATCTTCTCGCCTGTATATCATACGTCATACGTGCACGTTCATTCTTACGCCTATACATCTACCCACCACGGTCTGTGGGTACATCAGCCCTGAGTGTTTCGTTTTTAAGCACCTGTCTCTGCGCGGCAGGTTACTCGGGCTCACTTACTTCATACGCTTACCACATACACTTAGGTGGGATCTGTTGTTAGGTTCATTCACGCGCTGAGGTCTGGTCATTTCTGCTCACGTCTTTGGCCCAGGCAGGTACAAAGGGGGGGGGGGTGTCTCGTGTTTGGTTGTCCGTTTGTCTTTCTTCCTGTTTCTATGGATAGGGCGTGCCACACGTTCGGGGGCAACACATACACATTCTGGTACATCCCGGCTACTCCGCATGGGGGTACAGAGCATGGTAGTACTCTGTCGATCAGGGGTTGGTCCATACTTGACTCAGCAAGCGGTATGTTAACTAGGGGGGGTTTATTTTACGGTCACAGCAGGTACATGTTCAGTTGTGTCCAATTTCATCCCAGCTACTCCAATACCAGCATGGGTCATCTTCTGATAGGATAATTTCATCAGGGTTCTCATCCATGGAGTTGTTGCTTCTCTGCTGCTCTATGGTAGGGGTCTGGGGTGATATCTTTGGGTACTGTTCTCTTGTTCATAGGTTGTCAGATCTTCGGGGCAGGGGTGTCAGTCCAGGCTTCTTTCTCCAATTATACAACAAGTAAATTATGCGCAAAAATCAGAGAAAAATATATATATATATCCCAACAGCGTGATATAAACCAGGGTCCAGCAAAAGGTCCAAGTAAAAATGTATAAAATAAAAACAGTTCAGGCTGTTTGGAATAGGGTTTTGGAATAAAATGTTATTTGTTGATGGGGATATACACTCAGGGCTGCCATCAGTGGGGAACAGAAACCAAGTTCCAAATCTAGAAGGGCAAACAAGGAGAGAGGCGCCTCTGGGTGTAGTATTTTAAAAAGCAAATTTAATTACAAAGCCAAAAATAAGAAAACCACTCACATTTAGGTGGTGATATACAGGCATATAAAAAATTCTCCAGAAGGGAGGGGTGGCTGTCATCTGGTGCGCTCGTTCATCCACTTTGTGTCCACTGGTGTAGCGCTGTGTGATGAGGAGTCAGTCCTGTTTCCCTTGATGTTGGTAAGTGGGTGCAATGGATGAGACAATCCTCAGGGAGCACAGCGGCGTGCAGCAGGAACAGCGGGCGATGGATGGTGACGTCACCAGGCAAGCGACGCGTTTCCGAATGCTAAGGCAGGGAATGACACGACTGCCGCATTCCTTTCTCTGTGCTCCCTGAGGATTGTCTCATCCATTGCACCCACTTACCAACATCAAGGGAAACAGGACTGACTCCTCATCACACAGCGCTACACCAGTGGACACAAAGTGGATGAACGAGTGCACCAGATGACAGCCACCCCTCCCTTCTGGAGAATTTTTGATATGCCTGTATATCACCACCTAAATGTGAGTGGTTTTCTTATTTTTGGCTTTGTAATTAAATTTGCTTTTTAAAATACTACACCCAGAGGCGCCTCTCTCCTTGTTTGCCCTTCTTTCTCCAATTCCCAGCCTGTTCCTAGGGGGGGTCACAGGCACTCGGGTAGGTGGTGTCATGCCATGTCTGGTTCTGTCTGTGTATCGTTGCATGTCGCTACAGCGTGTTGGCCTCATCCGGCTACATCAGCAACTCATCTTTCAGGTATCCGGCTCTCATACCCCTTCCCTCCATCAGTTTGTCCATTTTTGGCATCTTTCCCTCCCACGTCCCCTTACCAGGTATGGACTGTTAGGCCAGGGGTTGTGAGTGTTTGACAGGGCACCAGTCTTGCATCCATTGGATGGTGTTCAAACTTTGCATTATTTCACAGGGCTCCTCAGGTCTGCCCTTGTTCCATCCTCCCGAGTATCCTCTCGCCACTAGCAGTTGTTCCCATGTCTGTGCTTTCTGGAGGAAGGCTTAGTCTATCAGTCACAGGGGCAGTCGTTTCTGGGCAGTTTTCGCAAGTGCCAACGGATGGGTTTCCTTCTAATCATCGGTTCTTAGGACACTGGTTTCTGCTGTTGTAACGGGTGCTTGTCGGAGCCATTCTTTGAGACTGCCCGGGCTTGCGTCACGCATTAGACTGACGGTTCATGCCCTTCTACTTTCTTATCACACCTACTTCCTGGTCTTTTTGCCCACTTTTAGGCATACTGACCAGCAAGGCCAAAGGCACACCTCAGGCCTGGGTAGTTAGGGTGGCACATTCCGTGAAGACTCTGACTACAAGTGGGAAGGCTGGCCGCAGGCCAGCCTGTATTTGTAGGCGGAGTCTGAGGGCCATTTTTCCCTCCTCCCCTCTCATCTCCGGCGTCGGTGGGGTTTCTGGGTACCCACCCACCCGTTCCCCCTTTTAATTTTATCTTTTTCTTTTCATTTATTTCTTCACTATCACTTCAGGGTATGCCCACTTTTAGGCATACTGACCAGCAAGGCCAAAGGCACATCTCAGGCCTGGGTAGTTAGGGTGTCACATTCCGCAGTGAAGACTCTGACTACAAATATTATTCCTCTTTCAGGCGTATAATCTTTTTAAATCATGTTTCCCTTTTCAATCAAGCTACAAGGCAGGAGCAGTGCAACAACACACAAGCCCCACCACCGCAGGATGTGGAGGACGTGGAAACTGCCACCACATCAGGTAAGTGTCATATACCACAGCTTCAGGTAATAGATGTAAGCCAGCAGAATTTTAATAAATGGCTTGGTTCCAAATTTCAGGAGCTGTTCCTGTTCGTGCTGGTGATGGATTGGACACCTACAGCGCCCAGCTGTTGATTTGTGAGGTGTTGGCCTGCAGGGCTGACATCCAAGACATCCATATCTCTTCAAGGCAGATTAGAGAGAAAACAAAAAGGGTGGAACAAAGGCTGAAAATGTTGATGGATGTTCTGGGAGGGTTTCAAATCTGTTTTTAGTGTTTTATGTTTTTTTTGTATGCATGTTTTTGTTTTTACAATTTTATGTATATTAAAAAAAAACAAAAAAATATATAAAACCAGATTTTATGGCCCGGATTCACGTAGGACTTACGCCAACGTATCTCGTTGAGAGCATTTGCTTTGTGAATACCATGCTTGCCTCTCAACGTTGCATCGGCGTAGCGCAAAGATGCGCCGAGGTACGTGAATCTACCTGTATATGTATATTAAAAAAATAATAATAATAAAACCAGATTTTATATGTATATTATAAAATATATATATATAAAACCAGATTTTTTATGTATATTAAAAAATATATATATATATATATAAAACCAGATTTTAGATGTATATTAAAAAAATAAAATAAAAAATAAAACCAGATTTTATATGTATATTAAAAAACAAAAACAAAAATATAAAACCAGATTTTATATTTTCAAAAATAAAGATTTTTCATACTTAACAATGTGTGGCTTGTTATTATATCAATGCTGCCTAAAATAACTAGATCTGTGGTGTTTAAATTGACAATGTTGGGTATTTAGTAAAGAAAATAAAACATGGCACTAGGATAGCCTAGGAGAAAGCTACAATAAACACAAATTACACATTAATAAAACAAATAAAAATAAAATACTTTTTCTTGCAGAAAATAAAGGGCCTGATTCACGTACATCGGCGCATTTTTGGACCGGCGTAGTGCAACTCCTTTAAGTTATCCTCGTAGTATTTTCGGCCAAATTTGCACCGGTGCAATGTAAATTCCGAGGCGTAAGGCGGTGTAATTCAAAGTGGGAAGGATGTGGGCGTGTTCCATTGAAATGAGCCGTGACCCCATGCAAATGAAGGGTCGGCCAGACTGGGCATGTGCACATGAAGCAGACTATGGTCAGCACCTCTCTGAGCATGCTCAGAACTCGGCACGGCGCAATCAGTTAGATAGGAACTAGGCCCGTCAGACTTAGTGAGCTATGCACAGTGCTTAAATAGACCGAGAGAAATGCCCTTCCATTGCAAAAGTACATCCAATTTTTTTCCCTTCCTGAAGCAAGGTGCTTTTATTTCGTTGTCTGTTGCTGTTTGGAGGTTTGTGTCGTGTCGGTGTGTATATATATTAAATAAGATATTAAATAAGATAATTATAATAATATTAAAATTAGTACATTTATATTAGTTAAAAAAATATATATATATATTTATTATATTATTATAAAATATATACTAAACAGAAAAAAATGTATATAAAATATATATTTACCCATTAGGGTGAAAAGAGCCACTGGCAAGAAAATGGAGTGTTGCTGGTACCTTGCCCAGTGGCGGTCGGCAGATCCTCTCCCGTGTAAGAACAGGGGAGTCCGCGCTATGGTGAATAAAGTAACTGTTGCCTCCCAGTAGGATCCCTATGTGGGGAGCTAATATAAATATGAATAGTAGAAAGGGAAATGGCGCTGCTAAATTAATACCTTTGTCGGGTATATCCGTGGGGTGAGCCCAATGGTAATAGGCCCCCCTTTTGGCTGGAATTAGGGTGCAATTGGAGGGATACCCTGTGTTAATAGGAGGGTAGATGTTGGTTCCTTAGCTTCCACTAATTTCAGTAAAATTGAGTAAAGGTGGATTAATTAGGTCAGAAGCCTGTCTAGGCCAGCAGGCCCAAAGATTGCTAAAGTAAAATGATCCTATGCTGCTATAAGGATGCCAGTTGTGACCGATGCACCCTAAACCATATAAAACAAAGATAAAAATGTGTCTCTAGAGTCTAATAGGTAGAAATCCCTACTAGTGTGGTTACTAGTGTAATCAACCACACTAGTAGGGATTCCTACCTATTAGACTGGGCTCACTTCACGGATATACCTGACAAAGATCCTCTCCCGTGCCCTCCTCCGTGCCCTCCTCCTTCTGCGCTCATCTAAAGTCAGTAGTATAGCTATGAGCAAGGATGCCCCTGGCATGGTGGAATAAAGATTGTTGTCCTGCAAGTGTGGCTGCTCAGCTCGGCCCTCATGGTGTTGCTTTTGCTGACATGTAGACGGATTGTCTAATTTTAAGCAAGCTTTTATATGGTCTAATTTTAGACCGGCTGTGCAGCTGATAAGCACATCGTGTAGACTGCACCGCACAAACTTTCTTTTGTGGATCGGCATATCTCCCTCATTTGCATATTTGCATAGCAAATCAATGGTGTGTCTAGTGCAGTTTTGCACGCACGCTACGCCGGTCTATCCAAATTACGTCGGTCTAAAAAATGTGGATTTCAGGCGTATATCGTTTTGGGGATATGGTGCATAGATAAGCATGTGCATTTTTAGACTTGCGCGTGCCTAACTCGTGATACTCCGGAGTAAGTGCTTTGTGAATCCGGCCCAAAGATTTTATTCAGTCAAGATCTGGCATTGGAATGGCCCCGCTCCCCATGAAGTATTCAACATATTTTTGCCGCACAGCACAGGCGCTTTGGGGGGCCAAGCCTGTATGGCTAGCCTCACGGGCCGCAACAGGAGCACCATCAATGGCCTCATCAGACACAAGAGTTAAATATGTAGAAGAATGTCTCCTGAGGTAATTATGCAAAATGCAGCAACACACAATTATATGGTTCCACTTGTATTCTGCCATGTTAATGGCTGTCATAAATAAACGGAATCGGCTGGCCATAATGCCAAAGGCGTTCTCAACTACCCTTCTGGCTCTTGCCAGCCGATAATTAAAAACCCTCCTCTCAGGGGTGAGGGTGGAAATGGCCTAATGAGGTGGGAACCCAAGGCAAACGCCTCGTTTGCGACGAAGACGAAGAGCAGCCCATCTTCGTTCTCCTCCGCAGGTGGCAATCCGAGGTCCTCCGACTGAAGACGTTGGGCGAACTTGGTCTGAGCAAAGACACCGCCATCTGACATCCACCCATTTTTCCCAACATCCAGGTATAAAAATTCATAGTTGGCAGACACCACCGCCATCAGCACGACGCTGTGGAATCCCTTGTAGTTGTAAAAATGGGATCCCGAATGGGATGGTGGCACGATGCGAACTTGCTTGCCATCAATGGCTCCTCCGCAGTTCGGAAAGTCCCAACGCTGCGAGAAGTCCGCTGCCACAGTCTGCCATTCCTGTGGCGTGGTGGGAAACTGTAGAGAAAAAAAAAATTCAAACAAACATTGCTAACAGAATATCACTAAAAAAAGGAGATCATTAATTTAAAGTATTATTTTAAGAGCCAGAAATAATAATGGATCACTAAGCAGATTCATCACCACCCCTGATGGTCCAAAATTATTGCTTATGGGGAGGGGGGTTTACAAGATGAGTGGGGAATCTCAAAACCCCCCCAAAAAATGCACTCTGTGAATTAAACAACATTTAAAAAAACACATTTAGGGGGGTTGGGCAAGGACTACAATGGAGGCAAAAATAAAAGGGGGATATAGGGACACACCAAATGGAGCACTACAATGGAGGCAAAAATAAAAGGGGGATATAGGGACACACCAAATGGAACACTACAATGGAGGCAAAAATAAAAGGGGGATATAGGGACACACCAAATGGAGCACTACAATGGAGGCAACAATAAAAGGGGGAAGTGACTAGGCTAGGTGTGTTTGGGCCCAGAATAGAATGCTGGAGAGGTTGGCTATTGGAAATATGCATGTAGGCCAAAAAAAAATAAAACCTTACAGCATGCATGGGGACAAAGGAAACATTCACAGCATATTACAAACAGGTTAATTAGGGACTGATTTAAAAAAAAAAAAAAACAAGCAATAAATACATAGTTTGTGAGATTAAAGGACACAATTTACCTTAATATAGTCCTCCTGCAGAACCTGAATTATGGCCGAACAGGTATCCGGGATTATGACGCCCAGAGCCTGGGGGGAGATGCCCGTCGAGAACTTCAAGTGCTGCAGACTTCTCCCTGTTGCAAGGTAGCGCAACGTAGCAACTAGCAGCTGCTCAGCAGTGATGGGTTCCCGCATAACAGTGTCCTGCCTGGTGATATATGGCAACACCGAAGCCAAAAGCTGCTGGAATACAGGGTCAGACATCCTAAGAAAATTCCTGAAATCATCAGGGTTGTTTTCTTGGATCTCCCGCAGCAGAGGCATATGAGACAACTGGTTCCTGCGGAGAAACCAGTTCTTGGCCCACAAACTCCTCCTCACCCTGTTAATGGACCGGAGCCGGGATAAAGCACAAATCCCTGCACCAAGCACAGCATGATCTCAAGGACAAGAACATACCCGCAACCCACTAGAAAACGGTTGTCTAATCAGATCGGACTAAAAAAGAACGCCCTGAAGAACAGAAAGGCCTCTAAAGAATGACCTGCAAAACAGGAACGAGCAGACAAGAACGCACTGCAAAAACAGATACGAACTGAATACAAGCACTGTAAGACAGATACAAACCCAAAAGCACAAACTGTACGACAGAAAACAATCTTTAAAGCACGAAGACTGAAAAGCGCGAATCGTCTCTCACCAAACTTTTACTAACATGCAGCAACACGATATCAGCAAAAGAGGCCGTCTTCCGCATTCGAAATGGCCCTTTATAGTGCCGTCGTACATGCTGTACGTAACCGCGCTTTGCTAGAGCATTTTGAAAAAAGGACGGTGTGTGGGCAACGTCGTTTTTTATGATAAAGTTGGAAAAACTTAGTTTTTTTTCATGATGAAAAACGTGGTTTTATTTCATGCCAAAAAGTGATCGTGTGTACGCGACATAAGAAATAACACAGGAAATATAACTACATTAAAACTACGATGGTAGTTAAAGATGGAAAAGACAAGCAAATAAAAAAGGCAAAGGAATAATAGGAAAGACACATGGGTTGGAAAACCTTATGCTGATGTGAGTTGTGAAAGAACAAATCCCCTTTATTTGAGATAATGTATAGACCAGTGACGGCAAACCTTGGCACCCCAGATGTTTTGGAACTACATTTTCCATGATGCTTATGCACGCTGCAGTGTAGATGACCATCATGGAAAATGTAGTTCCAAAACATCTGGGGTGCCAAGGTTTGCCATCACTGGTATAGACTAATCGTTATTAGCAGCATTGACAGATGCAATGCAAGGAGATTTTCTAAGCTTGACTCCATTAATGCACTACTGTTAGCCAAAGTGTGTGTGTGTGTGTGTGTGGGGGGGGGGGGTATCCCCAGTGGGACTGCAAGTGTGTGCATTAATGGAGGAAAATGAAAGAAAATAGAAGAAGGGGAAAAAATTGTATAAGAGGAGCAACCAGCCAGAAGATCATGATTTTCACAGAGGATCTTAAAGTTTATAGAGTTGATTTTGGAAGTCCACTCAAGATACAGTTATTTGATGATGGTGCCTCCAATGAGACCAAACTTTGTAGAAGTATGTGTATATGCCATTCAAAACACACTATCCACTGCCCCAAAACTTTTGCAATTGCTTGTCTGGTAGCTAAAAACTTAAGGGTTACAAGCTTGAGTTCATGTATAAATAGATTAAACACAGGCCTCTCAGAATTTATTTTTAAAGAGGAGTATTTAACAGCAACCTTATAAGGTTGTAGACCGAAATCCACAATTTTTTAAACTTTGGGACATTTTCACTGAATGTGGAAAATGATTTCTGGTAAAGTGCATCCTCTGAAACATTTAGGGGAGGTATCAGGCAGAAATTTTGGAATATGTTTTGCAGCCATGTACCATTGACAAAGTACTTTATTTACAACTTTATTGAGCTAGAATGTTTGTTCTGCACAATGTACAATATGTTTAGGTCAGTCTGTATCGGTCTGTAGTTTTAAAGAAAATTTCCCTCACCTCTTTGATTTGAGAAAGTCTAGCCTGTGATATTGAATTACTGTGCTTAGTGAATGAGGTGAAGCTCTCATGAACTCTAGGGGTGAGTCTGTTGTTCGAGTCAAATGTAAGTCACGGTTCCTTTAAAAGTGTGATTCTTCTCACGGTAAACTCCTATTTAATCCCCATTGGCTAGTTATGTCACATGACTTGATAAAGGGCCACGCCCTGAAACACGTTGTCAAGGCAACAGCCATGCTCTCCCTTTGTTATCCTCAGTTTTCTTTCCGCTATCCTGTGCTCTAAGCCTCGCTTTCAATTCGGTCTCCCCGAGCACCACGCTCTGGAGTTTTCTTCCACTGGTTCCTATTGGATGTTGTTCTAGCTGTCTCCTGACCCCCCTTTCCACCCACAGCTCGCTAGCCATGCTGCCATCAACCACCGGGGATTTGGTTGAGGCTCTACATCTTATACCTCCCCCTCCCTGCTTCTGTGGATCCCATAGGGATGTATGAGTGTTCTACCACTGCAGCAATTCCTTAACAAGCCAATCCACCTCTGGCCACCTCCATAAGGTACCACCACAGTAGGAAGCAAGTTGAATGTCATCCATGCAATGAGATTTTTAACTTTTTTTAATTCACAATATGGTAACAATAAATCCACATATGGTTTATACCATTGATTTTCTCTGACAATTTTCCCTCACAAGATTGCCCCAAAAAGCCCTTTTTTGCGGCTGCCTTTAACTGTTTGCAACTGCAGCATTGCCAAAGTTGAGTTCCACCTGGTGGGCATGTCATAAATCAGACAGTATACGGTCAGGTGGATTTCCCACTGAATTTCAACCAGCGAACACTGGCTTTGTATGACCACCTGAAATTACTACAGACTGTTCTGGCCTGCTTTAGAAGATCTTGCAAACCTGGGTACCTGTTTAAGAAATGCTGCACCAACAAATTAAGGCATGGCACAGTTGTCAACTTTCACTGTGAAAGAACAGACAAAAGGTTAGTGCATACCACCATTCCTGGCTCAAGCTCCCGTGGCATGAACCACCTCTGGGGCTGTCCCTGCATAGCTGAAGGAATCTCTACTCTGGTGTGGCTCTTGTCTCCTAGACAGACCAGCTGAAGCACTGCATGGCATCTTTTATCCTGACTCATTAAATGGCCCCTTAAATGCTTAGGGGGTACTGGTGGTTCATAGGACAATCTAGCAGAAGAGGGCATGGAGGAGGAGGAAGAGGAGAGGAAGAAAGTGAAGCTGACAGATTTTACATCATCACTATCAGCTGTATGGAGACATGGCGGCAAAACAAGCTCCAGCATTGAGCCCTGTCCTGCATCCTTCCTAGTTGCAAGCAGAGTTACCCAGTGTGCTGTGAACAAAATATATTGTTCCTGGCCATGTTTGCTGGACCACGAGTGAACAGTAAGATGGACCTTTCGGCTGACTGCCTTGCCCAAAGATGCCAAAACATTGCCTTCTATGTGATGTTTTGGAGCTGGGATGGCCTTACGTGAAAATAAATAGTGACTGGAACCTACCATTGTGGTACAGCACATTCTGCGAATTTACAGAAGGGGGTAGAATCCACCAGATAGAAAGGCAGGAGTTGTAAAGGCAATTTTGACAAGCTGGAATTTAGACGCTATGCATGTGGGTGACAGGGAGTGTATTTTTTTGTGCTGCAGCAGCTTGGGCAGACACATTTGCCTGCTATACTCTACAGCTGGTGGTGTGCTGCTGGCAGATGTGTTGCAAGGACCTGTGACACCCTTTACTCTACCTTCATCCCTGTTAGTGGAGACTGCTGAGAGGTCATGAGATATAGCGGGGTAAGACATTAAGGGGTAAGGAGTGAGGAGGAGAAGAATTGTGTACCTTGTGTGTGGCTTTCAGGTGCTCTTGACAACAAAGTGGTGGGAGGTAAATGCATTGTCAAGCATGTGGTACCCAAATAGCTAGTGTTTTTGCCTCGCTTGATCTGCTTGTGGCTTAAATTGCAAACTGCAGCAATGTGAACGGCTGTGTCCTAAAAATGACCCACACAGCTGAGCTGTGGGGAGTGGGTGGGAGATACCAGCTCCAAAATCTGATGGAGTAGAGTGGCTGCTCTCTACGCTTCCATGATAGCTGCCTCTGGAGGACACCCTGCCTCGTTTGTGTGAAGCACACCCTGGGGCTGATTTACTAAAAGCAATGCGCTGCGCCGGTTCATGGCTTAATTGGCACGTCGATGAATCCTTAATTAGGCACATGAAGCAGCGCAGCACAGGGTGCAATGCAATTAATATGTAAAACCCACGCCAAACTCCCTTTAGAAGTCTATGGGAGAAATAAAAAATGTTAATTTAAAGGTTAATACGCAAGTTTTTGTCCTAAAAAGAGTCCTGCCCCAGGGGACATGTATCAATGCTTTTTTTATTTTTTAAAACGGCTGTTTTTTTGGGAGCAGTATCCCCTTTTCCCCCCCCCCTTTCCCCTCCTTTTTCCTACTCTTTATCCCCCTTAATAATGCTTAAAGTGCAACAATAAAAGTGAAATATTCCTTTTAATTTCGTACCTGGGGGGGGTGTAAAGTAAGCATGTGAAATACCGCAGGTTTCCCATACAGTCTCTGCACAAAATGACATTCTGAAGGAAAAAAAGTCATTTAAAAAATCACTCGTGGCTATAATGAATTGTCGGCTCCTGGCAATTCAGAGCAAATACATTCATGTAAAAATAAAAAAAAAAAGCGTGGGGTCCCCCCAAATTCAATTACCAGGCCCATCAGGTCTGGTATGGATATTAAGGGGAACCCCACCGTCAAATAAAAAAAAATGATGTGGGTTCTCCCAAATATCCATACCAGGCCCTTCAGGTCTGGTATGAATTTTAAGGGGAACTCCACCCCTTATCCGAGCATGCAACCTGGCCGGCGGCAGAAAAGAGAGGGGGACAGAGAGCGCTCCCCCTCTCCTGAACTGTACTAGGCTACATGCCCTCAACATGGGGAGGGTGCTTTTGGGTCCCCCCCAAAGCACCTTGTCCCCATGTTGATGGGGACAAGGGCCTCATCTACACAACCCTGGCCGGTGGTTGTGGGGGTCTGCGGGTGGGGGGCTTATCGGAATCTGGAAGACCCCTTTAACAAAGGGGACCCCTAGGATCCTGCCCCCCCCTGTCTGAAATGGTAATGGGGTACATTGTAGCTCTACCATTTCACCAAAAAAAGTGTCAAAAATTTTAAAAAAGACAATAGCTGTTTTTTGACAATTCCTTTATTAATGTCTTCTTTCCGCGCTTCTTCTTCTTCCATCTTCTTTTTTTCTGCTTTCATTCGGGTTTCTTCCTCCATCTTCTTCTTCCTCTGCTTCTTTCTTTGGTCTTCTCGTCCGCATCTTGCACTGGCTTCTTCCTCCATCTTCTTCTCCTTCCTTCGGTCTTCTCGTCCGCAACTTGCTTCTTCTTTCCCGGGTGATATGGTTCCAATTGAAGTTCCCGCCGTGTGACTCTCCCGTTCTTCTGACAGTACTTTTATAAACAAGGACACGGCATCATCCGGTAAACCCACCCCCTATGACGTCACAGGGAAAGCCATAAGAAAGTCCCTGTGTGGTACGTGTGCGTCAGAGGGGGCGGGGTCATCGGATGAAAATTAAAATTATTGCAGGACTGCCATAGGCACTCTTCCTCTATTTGATTGATGCCAAAGTCATCTTCTGGATCATGTACAACATTTTATTCAACACATTAAAGCAATTTTTTTCCTTTTTTGATGTAAAGTTTTTTTTTAGTAGACCATAAAATGTGAAGCATTTTCAGAGCAATACAGAGCAATAGATAAATTATAGAAATATTTTAATTTGTGACTGACAATCAAAGTTAAATCGCTATGAGTATCTTTTGCTATCTCTTCATCTTGGTCTCTGGAGACCTAATTTATTTGAAGAAAGTGGGAAACAATGTCTCTTTGTATCCTTAATTTCTTGAAAGGGTCAATATTTAATTGAGGTCCAGTATATTAGGTTATATCTCACTAGGTATTGTTAATTATTTAGTTTTATTTCTTGAGTACAAGTCAGAATTATTGCTCTCAAACCACTTTGGATCTACAATATGAAAAAGTATAAGCCCAGAAAATGTGCTTTCCAGCAAATGATTTTATTATTCTATGACTGCATGTTGGTTCATGCTATAGCATTATATATCTTTCAAAATACACCTACATACCATGCATATTAATATAGCAAGTTATGCTGAGCTGGAACAAAGCTGTCACATAACACAAGCCTTAAACAATCAATACAAGCCTGACAGAAGGGATATAAAGCCTGTTTCTTGGCCATTTGCTTCAATGTCTTCCCGACACATAGCTGGATCTTCTCTGAACCAATATTACTGGATAGGCAAAACTAATATTAGAAATATTAAAAAAATATATTGTTCTATGATAGTAGTTGGGCATTAATGTAAATTGATTTTTAACCAAGATGCTGTGGTTTGCCTAACATGGATATTCACACATTTTTGTTGGTTCATGTAAATTCATTTGCATAGCATTTATTTATTACTATGCAAACGTTCATTAAAGGGGTGTTCCAGCCCAAAATTGTGTTTATTAAAAGTCAGCAGCTACAAAAAGTGTAGCTGCTGGCTTTTAATAAACACTCACTTACCTGCTCCTGCGTTCCAGCGACGCACCGACTAGGGCTCCGCTCCTCCCCCCCTCCTCGGCCGGCGTCTCCATCCCGACTATGGGCACCCAGCCGTGACAGCCTTCGGCTTCACGGCCGGGCACCCACTGCGCATGCGCAAGCCGCACTGCGCATGCGCGCGCGCCGCTGATTGGACAGGCGATCGCATGGGACCTGTCATGTGTCCCATGCGATCGCCTAGAGGGAGGGGCTGGTGTAGGCGATTAAGCTTAATCGCCTAACCAGCCCCTCGGCGGAAGCAGGAAGTGGGACAGGAAGTCCCACTCCTCCTGAAGCCCCCACTCCCCCCCCAAAAAAATTACATGCCAAATGTGGCATGTAAGGGGGTGTGGAGTGGGATAAGCGGAAGTTCCATTTTTGGGTGGAACTCCGCTTTAAGCTCACCCATGATACATTTTTTGACCTCTGTAGAGAGTCAGCCAGGGTCAGGGTTGAGATGGGGTTATTGTAGAGGACAGGTACTCCCACTACAGCCCTGTTTATTATTCAGGGGATGAGGGTGGGGTGAGAGAGGAGACCTGTGCAGCCCAGACCTCACTAAAAGCCACTTGAACTAAACTTGTTGGTTTGTGAGCTTGTCCTATTACATTTTAAACATGTGTTGAAACTAAGTACAATTGTACTTCTGTGTTAAGACTGTGTTATCATAGTTCTGTGTACATTGATCTGGAGCCTAGTTTTACCCCCTGTCTGATCTGCTCTGGTTCCTGCCAATCCACCCTGAAGTTAGGTATTAATAGGTGTTTGCACCTGTGAGTTAGTGTCCAAGCAACGTGTCTCCATGCTGAATTTGGACCTCCCTGTTCCTCCGGCATTTGGTGTTCCTTCAGTACACTTGTATTCTGTGTGTTTGTTCAGTCTTGTCACTGTTTTCAGTGTTTTTCCTCTTGCCCTGTGCACTGGTCTAAATCATTTGGTGGAGGGGGGATCATGGCATGGGGTTGTTTTTCAGGGGTTGGGCTTAGCCCATTAGGTCCAGTGAAGGGAATTCTTAAAGGTGCCAGCATACCAAGACATTTTCGACAATTTCATGCTCCCAACTTTGTGGGAACAGTTTAGAGATGGCCCTTTCCTGTTCCAATATGACTGTCCACCAGGGCAAAAAGCAAGATCCATAAAGACATAGATGAATGAATTTGGGGTGAAGAAATTTGACTGGCCTGCACAGAGTCCTGACTTCAGCCCGATAGAACACCTTTTGAAAATTTGAGACTGCGAACCAGGCCTTCTTGCCTGACCTCACAAACGCACTTCTGGAAGAATGGTTAAACATTTCTATGGACACACTCCTAAACCCTATGGACAGCCTTCCCAGAATAGTTGAAGCCTGAGAACGGATCGAAAGTTCACGCAAACTTTAGAACCCCATTAGTCTATGGGACTCGAACGTTCAAAATTAAAAGTGCTAATTTTAAAGGCTAATATGCAAGTTATTGTCCTCAAAAGGATCTGGGGACCTGGGTCCTGCCCCAGGGGACATGTATCAATGCAAAAAAGAGTTTCAAAATCTGAAGTTTTTTCAGGAGCAGTGATTTTAATGATGCTTAAAGTGAAAAAAAGTGAAATATTCCATTAAATATCTTACCTTCTGGGTGTCTATCGTATGCCTGTGAAGTGGCATGTGTTTCCTGTGTTTAGAACTGTCCCTGCACAAAATGACATTTCTATAGGAAAAAGTCATTTAAAACTGCTTGCGGCTTTAATGTAATGTCTGGTCCCAGCAATATGGATGCAAATCATTGAGAAAAATGGCACGCCCCCCAAGCCATTTCCAGCCCCCTTGGGTCTTGTATGGATATTAAGGGGAACCCTGCGTCCAAATTAAAAAAAAGAAAGGTGTGGGGCCTCCAGACCCTATATACTCTGAACAGCAGTATACAAGAATCTGTTTGTAATTTTGAAGTTACATTTTTAAAGTGTAGCTCCAGCCAAAAAAAATATTGTTTTTTTTTTCAAAAATGTTGCTCTATTTTTGTTTATAGCGCAAAAAATAAAAATTACAGAGGCAATCATATACCATCAAAAGAAAGCTCTATTTGTGGGAAGAAAAGGATGCAAATTTTGTTTGGGAGCCACGTCGCATGACCGCGCAATTGTCTGTTAAAGCGACGCAGTGCCAAATTGTAAAAACGCCTCTGGGCATTTAGCAGCATATTGGTCCAGGGCTTAAGAGGTTTAACAGCAGGGCCCATTCCTGCACCCACCAAGAGTAACTGTGAGGACTTGCAGTGTTGTGGCAACAGTACCAGCACCACCACCACCACCAAAGGCCCAATTTTTTTACCACTGTTCAACAATGGCAAGTAATTGGCAAGCAATTACAATTCCTGATATAATAGTTCACAGCAGGGTGTTCCAGCACCCACCAAGACTAACTGTGAGGGCTTACAGTGTTGTGGCAACACCAACACCTAAGGCCCAAATTTCTGCAGAGAATATAAACGGCAGGACCCCACTTTCAAACATTCAACTTACAAACGACTCCTACTTGCAAACGGAAGGAGACAACAGGAAGTGAGAGGAAACCCCTAGGATTGGAATGCTCTCCTGTAAGGCCATGTACACACGATCAAATTTATCTGCTGAAACTGGTCCGCCGACCAGTTTCAGCGGACATCTCCAATCGTGTGTACGACCTAGCGGACAGGTTTGTCCAGCGGACAAATGTCAAAGCATGCTTTGAAATTTGTCTGCTGCAAACCTGTCCGTCGGACATGTCCGCTGGTTAGTACGCCTAACCAGCGGACAGAAATCTTTTGAACAGGTGCACAGACAGCAAAATAAAATGTCACAGGGGTGATAACCCTTCCCTATGTTTTCCAAAAAGCTTAAAATAGATTTTTACTTTTTGTTATAAGAAAAATCGAATAAACAAAATTTTAGTGAAACATTTAGGCCAAAATGTATTCAGCCACATGTCTTTAGTAAAAAAAAAAAATCACAATAAAAAAAAAAGTTAGCTACCTAGCGGCAACAGCGACACTAATACAGCAATCAGAAAAATGATCGCTTAGTGACGCTGGCAATAGGGGGTGAAAGGGTTAATTAGGGTGGTGATCAAGGGGTTAAAACATTATTGGGGGGTACGGGGCTACCCTGGACCTAACACTAACTGCCTGTCACACTAACTGTCACACTGACACTAAATGCAGTGATCAGTAAATATATGATCACTGCAATCAGTGACATTGTGACAGGGGGCTGGGGGGGGGGGGTGATTGAAAGGGGTTAAATGTGCCTATGTGTGTGGTGTCAGTGTAGTGTTGGTGCGACTTACTTCTCCTCTCGGCGGATTGAAAATACCACCGAGAGGAGAGCTCCCGGAGGTAAGCCGCCCGCCGCATGCAGTTGAGGGGGTCCCGATCTGACCCCCGACCCGCAAGAAGGCAGGGAAGTACGCCCATCTGCCTGTACGTGCCATTCTGTGGACGTACATAGTCGTGCAGCGGTTAATAATAAATCAAGAATTGTAATTACATTCCCCTGTTGAACAGAGGCAGAAAAATTGTGCCTTTGTTGGTGGTGGTGCCTGGTGCCACAACACTGTAAGCCCTCACAGTTAGTCTTGGTGGGTGCTGGAATGCCCTGCTGTGAACTATTATATTAAGAATTGTAATTACATGCCATTGTTCAACAGTGATAGAAAAAAATGGACCTTTGGTGGTGGTTCTGGTGCTTCACAACTGTAAGCCCTCACAGTTACTCTTGGTGGGCACAGGAATGGGCCCTGCTGTGAAATATTAGATCAAGAATTGTAATTAAATGCCCCAGAAAAATTGGGCTTTTGGTGGTGGTGGTGCTACAACACTGTAAGTCCTCACAGTTACTAATGTTGGGCGCTGGTACGGAACCTGCTGTGAAATATTAGATCAAGAATTGTAATTACATGCACCTATTGAACGGGGGCAGAAAAATTGGACCTTTGGTGGTGATGGTGGTGGTGGTGGTGTTGCCACAACACTGTAAGCCCTCACAGTTACTCTTGGTGGGCGCAGGAATGGGCCCTGCTGTGAAATATTAGATCACAAATTGTAATGACATGCCCCTGTTGAACAGGGGCAGAAAAATTGGGCCTTAGGCACTGGTGCTACAACACTGCAACCCCTCACAGATACTCTAGTTGGAACGTAGGAATGAGCCCTGCTGCAAATATTGCATCAAAAATTGTAATTACAAGTAGTGTTGCTCACGAATATTCGTATTGCGAATATTCGGCTCGAATATGGCATATTCGAGTATTCGCGATATATTCCGAATTTCGCGGTGAATATTCGCTATTTCGAATATTCGTATTTTTTCAATTTTTTTTTTAGAACAGATCACATCCTAGAGATCCCCATCGACGTCTAAAAGCATTGCTGGTATGATTAGAGACCTTGGGCCGAGTAGCTGCAGCGATCAATTTATATTGCCGATAAATCGCAATGCGATTATTCGGCAATATCGATATCGCGCGATTATTTTCGAGAAATTCGCAATATTGTTTTTAGCTAAAATAACACATATATTCGATTTCAGAGTGTTACTGTCGAAATTCCGCAATAAATTTCTCATTCGCATTTTTGCGAAATTACGATAAAATATCAAGAATATTCTGAGCCAATCAGAGTGCTCCATTCCGCATTTCTCGAATATTCGCAATTATTTTGTATTGTAATATATCAAGAATATTCTGAGCCAATCAGAGTGCTCCTTCCGCATTTGCCGAATATTCGCAATTATTTTGTATTGTAATATATCACGAATATTCTGAGCCAATCAGAGTGCTCCATTCCGCATTTCTCGAATATTCGCAATTATTTTGTATTGTAATATATCACGAATATTCTGAGCCAATCAGAGTGCTCCTTCCGCATTTCTCGAATATTCGCAATTATTTTGTATTGTAATATATCACGAATATTCTGAGCCAATCAGAGTGCTCCATTCCGCATTTCTCGAATATTCGCAATTATTTTGTATTATAAAATATCACAAATATTCTGAGCCAATCAGAGTGCTCCATTCCGCATTTCTCAAAATTTCGCATTCGCATTCGCAATTCGCATTCGCATTCGCAATAGCGAAAATTCGCAATCATTTCATTTCCAAAAAATATCACGAATATTCGTATTTAGCGAATATATCTCGAATATTCGACTATATATTCAAGATATATCGCGAAATCGAATATGGCATATTCTGCTCAACACTAATTACAAGCCCCTGTTAAACAGGGGCAGAACAATTGGGCCTTAGGCACTGGTGCTGGTGTCGCAACACTGCAACCCCTCACAGATACTCTAGTTGGAGCACAGGAATGAGCCCTGTTGCAAGGTACTGTATCAAAAATTATAATTACACACCCCTGTCGGTGGACAGGCACACCCTCTGATCGGTTACAAAGCCTCCAGCAGCACTGAATGTGCGTTCCAAAAGAATGCTGGATGCAGGACAGGACTGTAGCTCAATTGCATACTGTGCAAGCTCTGGCCAGTGATCCATCCTCAAGACCAAGTAACCTAAAGGATTTTGGGTGGGAAAGGTGTCCAAGTCTGATCTTGCCCCTAGGTATTCCTGCACCATGTAAAACAGACACTGGCGATGGTTGCTGTAATCGATCACACCTTGGGGCTGCGGACCATTTTTTTTCGGAATGCATAGGTCAGACGGCCACCTTCTCCACCGCTCGTTCTTTGACTTACCAAAGCCTCAGCAACATGTTGTCCAGGACTTTGGAACCTCCCAGTCTCTGGGAACACGTTGCACAGACCTTTCTGCAACCTTACCTCTGTAACGTGGATCAAGGAGGGTTGCCAGCCAGTAATGATCCCTCTCCTTGATAGGACAAATATGAGGATGCTTCTGCAGGCTTTGCAGGATCAGGGAGGCCATGCAGCGTAGGTTTGCTGCGGCATTGTCAAGATCCCTACCGTGCCAAGCAGGCGGAGAAGCGTGGTCCCGCTCCAAGTTGCTCTGGGTGGGCTTGAACCCAGGACCTTGCCGTTGCTGCTTCAATACCTTACCTCTGAGCCACTCCTCAGTTTGGATTTCTGCTTGCTTTCCAGCTAAGGTGGTGCTGAATGTGCTGATCACCTTTAGTTGGATCCTGGTCCAGCTGAGGCAGGTTACCCAATTATTCAGGGTATAGAGCCCTGCCTCACTCTGAGAGCCTTGTCAGTTCATTGTTATCTGATCTTCCTCTCTGTGCCAACAGTTCCTGTATTGATCTTCAGCTCCAAGACTGACCCCGGCTTCTGACCTTTGGCTCATGTACCTCGGATTGCTGCTGTCTCCTGCCCTTTGACCCCGGCCTGTACTTTTGGATTCTCTCTGCTATCTCCACCTTCTGACCCACAGACCCCACGCCTGGGAAGAGGATCTTCACCCTGTTACAGCCACCTGCACCTCAGGAACTTCAATCCCTCTGACTATCTTCATAGGAAAAGCTCTTACTTCCCAGCAACTAGTGACACCTTGGAATAATTCATCACCCTGGATTAACCTCTTCAGTAATCTACAGAACCGCAAGTATTATGTAACATATTATAACAACCATAAGCTTGCAGCCATCATTAGTGAAATTCTAAGGGAATGTTGTTATATTAGTTATTCCCTCCTGATTACCTTATCCTTCAGTTATTGTCTGAATACTATTGATATTGACCAGAGACTCATGAATAGGGGTACAGTACTTATCAGGGCAACCTGAATCATGGGCTCATCAGTTGTTGCAGGAAAATAGTCCAGTCTTGGACACCTGGAAAACTTTCATTTTTGCTCTGGACTCTCATATTTCTGTTTCCAAGAGAACCAGTGTTCCCAAGTCCGCTTTCGGTTCACGTGGCCTACGGGTATCCACTGACAGGAATTCCCAGTACAGATATGACACCAGGCCAGCCCAGCATGTGCCAAGGTATGAAGCTCTGTATGTGCCCAGTCATGAAGCTCCAACACCACAGAGCTTTGACGCCCCTGTGGCTGCCCACAGCCCAACCCTGGACGATGAGGAACCCATGCAGATTGGGGCCATCCGGTCCGGGCTATCTAAGGTAGAAAAAGAACGGAGGAGAGGCTATGGACTTTGTTTTTACTGTGGTGTAAGCGGGCACTTTATATCTCTTTGTCCAACTCGCCCACCTCGGCCAAAGATTCTTCATGTGGGTACTATTGGGAGTCTTTTTTCTACCCCAGAATCTGTGCCTACTATGCAGCTTGAAGTTTCTCTGCCCCAGTCTGACGTTCCGGCTCCAGTGTCCCCAGTTCCGGCTCCAGTGTCCCCGGTTCCGGCTCCACTGTCCCCAGTTCCGGTTCCAGTGTCCCCGATTCCGGCTCCAGTGTCTCCAGTCCCGGTGTCTTCAGTTCCAGTCCCGGTGTCTTCAGTTCCAGTCCCGGTGTCTTCAGTTCCAGTCCCTGTGTCTTCAGTTTCAGTTCCTGTGTCTTCAGTTTCAGTTCCTGTGTCTCCAGTTTCAGTTCCAGTGTCTCCAGTTCCTGTGTCTCCAGTTCCTGTGTCCCCAGCTCTGGTGTCCCCAAGTGAAGTTCTTCCACCTGACTGTACCTATGCCTCAAATGGTACCATGGCCCGTAAACAAGATCTAGTGGTATTTGAACAAGCTTTACTAGCAGTAAATGCACCCCCTACCAGAACTTCAAAAGCAACAAAGACCAAAAAGAAAAAGTCTTCAGACACTGTCATCAGAGCTTTGTTTCCCTCATGGGTTGGATGAGAACTGTGTGTATGGCATGGATGCCTATGGCAACATATCTCTCCTGTTGGACGATGTGTTTAGCTACTCTAGTGAAGAGGGTGGTTTGGACATTAAAGACTATACCTATGAGGAAGCTCCTTCCAATGCCCGGAGGGCGTTTTTAAGGGGGGGGATATGTCACGATCCTTACCGTGCCAAGCAGACGGCGAGGCGTGGTTGCGCTCCAAGTGGCTCTGGGTGGGCTTGAACACAGGACCTCGCCGTTGCTGCTTCAATACCTTACCTCTGAGCCACTCCTCAGTTTGGATTTCTGCTTGCTTTCCAGCTAAGGTGGTGCTGAATGTGCTGATCACCTTTAGTTGGATCTCATTGCAATTTGCACCTGACTATCCTGGTCCAGCTGAGGCAGGTTACCCAATTATCCAGGGTATAAAGCCCTTCCACACTCTGAGAGCCTTGTCAGTTCCTTGTTATCTGATCTTCCTCTCTGTGCCAACAGTTTCTGTATTGATCATTAGCTCCAAGACTGACCCCGGCTTCTAACCTTTGGCTCATGTACCTCGGATTGCTGCTGTCTCCTGCCCTTTGACCCCGGCCCTTTGAACCACTTGTCTAGTCAGCTTACCAGCGTAACCTATCTTTGTTCATACAAGGTTCATGCATGTTTAAGCACCATGATTAAGTTGATTTTCAAATAAGAGGTTGTGATGATTTAAACCCTAAACTCTTTGATCATACAAGAGAGTGAAGCAGCGGTTTTACCTGAGTAACTAAGATAGAAATGTGAATGTAACATAATAACGGAAACCCCAATAACTGACAAAATGGACTCCAGTCAAGGTATGCCGTTACATACGTTACATACGTTACATAATGAACTGACCAATAACATGGAGTCCGCAGACTTGCACAAGATGTTCACCTCCCACGCTCTGCAAGTCTCCAGCCTGGGCCATACCATTTTGGAACTACAGCAAGAAGTCCAATTACTTAAAGGGACAGTACGCCCAGCCCCGGAACCAGCATATCCCGAGCCCTTTGTTATAATGCCAGAGAGATTTGACGGTAGCCGTGCATCCTTCTCATGTTTTAAAATGGATTGTGAGCTGTTGTTTACTCTTAAACCTAGGACCTATGCCACGGATTATGTTAAGGTTCGCGCTACCATCAACCTGCTTACAGGGAAAATTAAATCATGGGCTCATCAGTTGTTGCAGGAAAATAGTCCCTTCTTGGACACCTGGAAAACTTTCATTTTTGCTCTGGACTCTCATATTTCTGTTTCCAAGAGAACCAGTGTTCTCAAGTCCGCTTTCGGTTCACGTGGCCTACGGGTATCCACTGACAGGAATTCCCAGTACAGATATGACACCAGGCCAGCCCAGCATGTGCCAAGGTATGAAGCTCTGTATGTGCCCAGTCATGAAGCTCCAACACCACAGAGCTTTGACGCCCCTGTGGATGCCCACAGCCCAACCCTGGACGATGAGGAACCCATGCAGATTGGGGCCATCCGGTCCGGGCTATCTAAGGTAGAAAAAGAATGGAGGAGAGGCTATGGACTTTGTTTTTACTGTGGTGTAAGCGGGCACTTTATATCTCTTTGTCCAACTCGCCCACCTCGGCCAAAGATTCTTCATGTGGGTACTATTGGGAGTCTTTTTGCTACCCCAGAATCTGTGCCTACTATGAAGCTTGAAGTTTCTCTGCCCCAGTCTGATGTTCCGGCTCCAGTGTCCCCAGTTCCGGCTCCAGTGTCCCCAGTTCCGGCTCCAGTGTCCCCAGTTCCGGCTCCACTGTCCCCAGTTCCGGTTCCAGTGTCCCCGATTCCGGCTCCAGTGTCTCCAGTCCCGGTGTCTTCAGTTCCAGTCCCGGTGTCTTCAGTTCCAGTCCCGGTGTCTTCAATTCCAGTCCCGGTGTCTTCAGTTCCAGTCCCGGTGTCTTCAGTTCCAGTCCCGGTGTCTTCAGTTCCAGTCCCGGTGTCTTCAGTTCCAGTTCCTGTGTCTTCAGTTCCAGTTCCTGTGTCTTCAGTTTCAGTCCCTGTGTCTTCAGTTTCAGTCCCTGTGTCTTCAGTTTCAGTCCCTGTGTCTTCAGTTTCAGTTCCTGTGTCTTCAGTTTCAGTTCCTGTGTCTCCAGTTTCAGTTCCAGTGTCTCCAGTTCCTGTGTCCCCAGCTCCGGTGTCCCCAAGTGAAGTTCTTCCACCTGACTGTACCTATGCCTCAAATGGTACCATGGCCCGTAAACAAGATCTAGTGGTATTTGAAAAAGCTTTACTAGCAGTAAATGCACCCCCTACCAGAACTTCAAAAGCAACAAAGACCAAAAAGAAAAAGTCTTCAGACTCTGTCATCAGAGCTTTGTTTCCCCATGGGTTGGATGAGAACTGTGTGTATGGCATGGATGCCTATGGCAACATATCTCTCCTGTTGGACGATGTGTTTAGCTACTCTAGTGAAGAGGGTGGTTTGGACATTAAAGACTATACCTATGAGGAAGCTCCTTCCAACGCCCGGAGGGCGTTTTTAAGGGGGGGGATATGTCACGATCCTTACCGTGCCAAGCAGACGGCGAGGCGTGGTTGCGCTCCAAGTGGCTCTGGGTGGGCTTGAACACAGGACCTCGCCGTTGCTGCTTCAATACCTTACCTCTGAGCCACTCCTCAGTTTGGATTTCTGCTTGCTTTCCAGCTAAGGTGGTGCTGAATGTGCTGTTCACCTTTAGTTGGATCTCATTGCAATTTGCACCTGACTATCCTGGTCCAGCTGAGGCAGGTTACCCAATTATCCAGGGTATAAAGCCCTGCCTCACTCTGAGAGCCTTGTCAGTTCATTGTTATCTGATCTTCCTCTCTGTGCCAACAGTTCCTGTATTGATCTTCAGCTCCAAGACTGACCCCGGCTTCTAACCTTTGGCTCATGTACCTCGAATTGCTGCTGTCTCCTGCCCTTTGACCCCGGCCTGTACTTTTGGATTCTCTCTGCTATCTCCACCTTCTGACCCACAGACGCCACGCCTGGGAAGAGGATCTTCACCCTGTTATAGCCACCTGCACCTCAGGAACTTCAATCCCTCTGACTATCTTCATAGGAAAAGCTCTTACTTCCCAGCAACTAGTGACACCTTGGAATAATTCATCACCCTGGATTAACCTCTTCAGTAATCTACAGAACCGCAAGTATTATGTAACATATTATAACAGCCATAAGCTTGCAGCCATCATTAGTGAAATTCTAAGGGAATGTTGTTATATTAGTTATTCCCTCCTGATTACCTTATCCTTCAGTTATTGTCTGAATACTATTGATATTGAGTACTTATCAGGGCAACCTGAACCACTTGTCTAGTCAGCTTACCAGCGTGACCTATCTTTGTTCATACAAGGTTCATGCATGTTTAAGCACCATGATTAAGTTGATTTTCAAATAAGAGGTTGTGGTGATTTAAACCCTAAACTCTTTGATCATACAAGAGAGTGAAGCAGCGGTTTTACCTGAGTAACCTCCATAGCTGAGAATCCATTAAACTAAGATAGAAACGTGAACGTAACATAATAACAGAAACTCCAATAACTGACAAAATGGACTCCAGTCAAGGTATGTCGTTACATATGTTACATACCTTACAGGCATTCGGTATGGAGTGCTCTGGGTGACAGGATCTGCAGCCACCTGCTCACAGCCACGTACAAGTCCATGTGTTTCTTGGGACTGTAATTGATCCCTTGAAGACTACTGCTGATGCTGAGTGCTAGGCTCCACCTCCATACTGACACAATCCTCCTCGTCCTCTTCCTGTGAGATAGGCGGGCCAGCAGGAATACTGTCTGGATAAAGGGGGCCTTAAGAGGTAAGGAAGTCCTCCTCTTCCTCCCTCTGTTCTGCCTCAAGTGCCCTGTCCATTATTCCACGCAGCATATGCTCCAACAGGTGGACAAGAGGGACAGTGTCACTGATGTATGCACTGTCACTGCTCATCATCCTCAAATGGTGACAGGACAGTGCATGCATCCTGATCATGGCCCACTGGCATGGGGGGAAAAAACAAGCTCCCCTGTCCTGGTGCCATATTGACACAGATACTCATTGATGGCCCTCTACTGCGTGTGCAGCCACTGCAGCATGGCTAATGTAGAGTTCCACCTGGTTGGCATGTCACAGATTAGGCGGTTCTTGGGCAGGTTGTATTCCTTTTGGAGGTCAGCCAGAGGAGCACTGGCGTTATATGACCAGCGAAAAATCAACACAGAGATTCCTGGCCTGCCCAGGACATACTGTAAGCCCGGGTACCTGCCCAAGAACTGCTGCACCACCAAGTTATGGATGTGAGTCAAACAGGGCACATGGGTCAGTTTTCCCTGTCGGAGGGCGGAAAGGAGTTTGGTGCCATTGTCGCAAACCACCTTTCCTGGCATCAGCTGGCATGGTGTCAAGTACCTCTGAGCCTGCCCTTGCAGAGCTGACAGAACCTCTGCCCTAGTGTGGCTCCTGTCCCCCAAGCACACCAGCTCAAGCACTGCATGACATCTCTTTGCCTGAATACTTGCATAGCCCCTTGAACGCCTACGGTGCACCGCTGGTTCCGAGGACAAAGCACAGGAAGAGGCCATGGAGGAAGAAGAGAAGGGGGTGGAGGAGAGAGGTGTGTCACAATCACCAGTAGTAGCATTTTGGAGGCATGGTGGTGGAACACCCTCCAACACTACTGAACCTTGTCCTGCATTCTTCCCAGCTCCCAGCAGAGTCACCCAATGTGTCGTGAAAGATAGGTAATGTCCCTGTCCATGTCTGCTGAACCATGAGTCAGCGGTAATATGCACATTACCGCTGACCACCCTGTCCAGCGAGGCTAAGACATTGCCTTCCACTTTCCAGTAGAGAGCCGGAATCACCTTCAGTGAAAAAAGTGGTGTTTGAGAACCTGCCACTGAGGAACCGCACATTCCACAAACTCACGGAAGGGAGCAGAGTCTACCGACTGAAAAGGCAGATGTTGAAGTGCTAGCAATTTAGCCAAGCTAGCATTCAACCGCTGGGTATGAAGAGGGGTATTGCCGCACTACCGAGGGACTGGGAAATCGATGGGGGAAAGGGGGGGAGGGAATGGGAAGAGGAGAAGAAACACAAAAAACAACAAGGGGGAGGGAAAGGAAAAAAGTGTACTACTGCAACACTGCAAGTGTATCAAACCAAGAGAAAAATTAGGAAAATAAATAGTGGTGTGCTGTATAGGATAGAAACATTAACTAAATCTCATAGATAAAAGTGCTAAATAAAGGTGCATCTAAACAAAGGTACTTAAGTAAATACAAAAGTGCACAACTTCAAATCAAACGTGAAAACAGTAATACTCAGTGGCTAACTATAACATTCACTGAGTATTACTGTTTTCACGTTTGATTTGAAGTTGTGCACTTTTGTATTTACTTAAGTACATTTGTGGGGCATGTGGATGTCTGGGAGCGAACTTCTTTCGGCGGGGCAGCTGCTAGGGCAAGGAAATTTGCCTGGTAAAATCTGACATTGGTGTGCCGAAAGCAGATTGCTCGCAAGTAATTGGCTGTGACAAACCTAATTTTACACTTTCATTCCTCTCCGTGACGGGTTTCAGAGAGGACGGGTTTCACTGAGGGTATAGTGGGGTTGGAGACCCCAGCCGATGAGGAGCAAGGAGAGGTCCGCTTTGTTCTTTGGTGTGGGTCTTTTAGGTACGCTTGCCAACGAACTGCATGGCAGGTCAACATATGTCTTGTCAAGCATGTGGTGCCCAAGTGGGTGATGTTTTGGCCATGCAAGAGACGATTTAGACATATGTTGCAAATAGCCGCAGTGCAATCTGATGCACTTGTCTCAAAAAAGGCCCACACTAAAGAACTTTTGGAATAACACAGAGACAGCAGCGCCCTGCACATGTGGAGCTCTGTGGTGTGATGCAGTTGGTGTGCTGCCCTTAAGCTGGCCCCTGGAGGGCATCCTGCCTCATTGGAAATGTGCCTCCTCCTCCTCTCTCCTATCAGGCACCCGTGTAGTGTCAGTGACCTCATCATCCCCTCCCTCCTCATCACTGGAGCAAACCTGGCAGTATGCTGCAGCTGGGGGGAACACAACTGCCAGTTTGCTGTCCTTCTTGGGCACCCCCTCTCTCCAGAAGATCAGGTGCAACCTGTGCCTGCGCTTTGGCCACCCCTACAGCAGATGCCCTGAGGCCTGGCACAATATGGAGAAGGAGGTAGTGGATGAGATGTCAAGGCTGGACAGGATGGTGGGTGAGGCCCCTAGTGTACCATCCTCTGCTGCGGTGACCGACCCCCCTGGTCCTGCTCAGGATCCCTCCCCAGTTCCTGTGGCCACCCCCCTGTGTCTGTAAGTACTCCTTCTGTATCTGTCTCTGTGTCCCCCCAGCCTACTGTACCCACTCCTCTTGTGTCAGAACCTTCTAAGTCTGTGCCCCCTGAGTCAGTTACCCCCCAGGAGTCTACCCCTCCTAAGTCTGATTCACCCCCCCCATCAGGAGTGGTAGCGGGTACTGAGAAGGTCGCTTCCTCTTCTGTGATGAAGTCTTCTGGAAAACTTTAAAGAAAAAAAACAGAAATGAGGGCATCTCTGAGGCTGACCTGCGGTACCTGGAGGAGAGAAGGAAGGTTGGGAGGCGAAAGAAGCAGGTGGTGAGGACGGAACGAGGACGGGAAGCTCCGGTGCCTGTCTCCCACCGTCATAGGTCCACTAAGTGGGACATTTCTTCATCCGGAGCTTCTTCAGAGCTAAGCTCTGATTCGGAAATGGAGTTTGAGGCGGCCTCAAGAAAGAGATAGGCTTCTGGTGATGAGCAGCAAAGGGGAGCTAAGAAGCAATCCACCCAATAACCCAAATGGCGGTTCCCCCTCCGTTAAAAGTGGCGACAATAAATGTCGCCAGCATTAAGTCAGTGAGAGCTCGTTCTATGGCCTTCTTTTTGTTCAGCCAATTAGATGCTGAAATTTTATTTTTGAAAGAGACTAGGCTCACCTCCTTGGCAGATATTTATATGGCCAAGAGAGAGTGGAGGTATGGTCCATCATACTGGTCTCTTGCGGCCGAGCCTTACGGCGGTGTGGCGGTGTTGTTTAAAAACCGGCATGGTAACTGTCCGGCGGGTTATTGAGGTGGAGATTGGGAGATGTATGGTCTTAGACGTCCTTGTGGGAGGGCATGACCTGTGCCTAATTAATATTTATGGGCCGCAAACAAAGTGGGACACCTCCGGGTCTTGAAGCAAGCTGTTGGTAAGTCTCCACACCGGGCGTTGTGTGGTCAGGGTGTCAGTCAAGGCATACGTCATCTTAACCGGGGCGTGGTCTGACCATGCTATTGACCTGATTGACGTATCTTTGATCACGTGCAGCTGGCCGCAGGGGACTAGAAAATAATCAATACGGGAGTATGACTGGTGTGGCTTGAAGAAAAAAAAGTAGTCCCATTCCCCTGGGTGAAAGAGTTGCCATGCGTCGATCAATTGGGCAAAGTGCAAGGTCGCAGCAATGCGCCTACGTGGGTCCCGTGTGATCGAGGACGTGCCCGACGAGGTGTCCTCCAAGCGAACTAAGGGCACATTCAAGTCTCCCCCCACCACCAACTGTCCCTCCGAATACTGCATACGTTTTTCAATGTGCCTTACTGCCTTTCAAGGAAAGTATCCTGGTGCGTGTTATCAATAGTACCCTTCAGAAATAGGAACCTTCCCTCTCTGTCCGTCTGCACATCTAACAGTTTCCAGGGGACTCTCGCTGAGATGAGAATAGTTACCACCCTGGACTTGGCTTTCGCATAGGCTGAATGATACGCTAGGGGAAAGTGTCTGTTTTTAAACAGGTGCATTTTAAGGTCTTTAAAGTGGGTCTCTTGCAACATAACTATGTCTGCCTTTGAGCGGCGCATGTACTGAAGCAATATTTTCAGTTTCTCAGGCGTGTTGAGGCCCTTCGCATTCAGCGAGAGGATGGTCCATGCTCGCACTACCGTGGGGGTATCAAGATGGGATAGGGGGGGGGGCAGGGCGGGGGAGGGCAGAATCCCAAGGAGGTAATACTGAGGTACAGAAAAAAGGGGATCGAAGAGGGAAAAAAAAGAAAAGCAAACTATAGAGAGCTGTCACTAGTGTGTGCAGCTAGTCGGAGAACCTAATAAAGCCTATATGGCGGTGGTACTCACCGGGAACTCTAAAAGGCACCGGGGTATGGAGCACCATCCTATGTGGGGTGATGGGTGAACAGAGCCTAGGAGCGAGCCCCTGGCCCTCCCCCACCCAGCACCGCGCGCGTGTGTGTGATGTAAATGTGTTCCAGTTATGTGCAGAAAACGACATAGTGTAAGAACCATTTAAATATCTAAGTGAGGAACCTGAGCAACCAACATTGAAAATACTTAGTCATCATGTAATAACAGAGTAGGCTAAGTGCAAATATAATAATAACACATGAGACATGTAACATGTACTACAAAACCATCCCCAATGTAAATTTGTCCAGGAGTGTCCCACCTCCCTCCACCCACCCCCCCCGGGTCCCCAACAGGGCTCCAGCCCAAACCAGCACCCTCAATTGTGTCAGCCCTAGGGCTTAGATAAGGGTAGTTGCCTAGGAAAATCACTCTCCAAGTCCCGCGCCGGTCCTCCGCGGGGAGGCCTCCGCCAGGTCTGCAGGCAAAAGGGGAACCAGCCTCCCGCCAAACACCAGAGTCACAGGAAG
Organism: Rana kukunoris; assembly: GCA_029574335.1. NCBI lineage: Eukaryota > Metazoa > Chordata > Amphibia > Anura > Ranidae > Rana > Rana kukunoris. Next base: position 181,585,914 of record CM056053.1, on the reverse strand, counting down.
GGGGGTGGGGACAGGGAGCAGGGCAAAACATTCTCCAGGCCGCAACAGCCTAAGTTCTCTGGGATCCGGGTGGGCTGCCTGCCAAAGTTATCTCGGGCACCCCCCAAGGATGGGTCTCGCCCCGGGTACCCCGGGGGGTTCCTCCGCCAAAAGTATAGGCACGGGGGGATCAGCACCCTGTCACACCTCTGGGTCTAAGGAGCAGGGGCGGGGGGCAGAGCGGCACAAAACGGTGCAAGACAGCCCTCTGGCCGTGGCTCCCATCCTGAGGGCCAAAATAGGGGACAGGCCAGAGCAGAACCGGGGGCTTCCAAAACATGGGTGGGATGCAGCGGGAAAGGTAGGAGCGGTCTGCATGGGTATCATCAGGGATGAGAGGCCAAAGGCCTACTCATGTGGCTCTTCCCGAGAAGCAGAACGATCCCTCCGCCTTCTTCTGTGTTGCCGCGGTGGCCACGGACCTCGCCGCGCCGAGCAGCCCGATCTGCCGGCAAAGCGAGGGAGTAGTTGGAGCCAGTCGGGCACCGGGATCGGCTCCGTGTCCAAAAACTCGAACAGCTCCGGGAGGTCAGCCGTGGTCTGCAGGGTGAAGGAGCTGGCCTCTTTGTGGAAGGAAACCGACAGCGGGTACCCCCATCGGTACATATAGCGCTTCTGGCTGGGCAGGTCCAGGAGGGGCCACAGAAGTGCCCTCTGGCATAGTGTCGCTATAGAAAGATCCGGCAGGATCTTGACCTCTGCTCCCTCCAGTGTCACCACTCAATGGTCCCAGTCATGGCGCAGGATGGCCTCTTTCTGGACGTAGCGGTGCAGTCTGCATACTACATCCTGCGGTCTCGTCGGGTCGGTCGGTACAGGGCCCAAGGCTCTGTGCGCCCTGTCCAGCTCGAGCTCCTCCTCCAGTTCTCCCAGAATTTTGCGGAAGATGGATCTCACCACTTCCCCGAGATCTTCCACCGCCAGGCTCTTAGGCATCCCCCGGAGCCGCAAATTATCCAGGTTCTGTGCTTCTTGGGCTGAACACATACTGGTAATTCACAGTTTTTTGCCAGCAAAGGTGGGCTTCTTTTTGCACTCTTTGTATATTTAGAAACTAAATGAAATGATTGTATTTATTTTTTGTGATACATTTTTGTCGATTGAATTTCCTGTATGGAATAAGCAATAACAACAAAAAAAATATTTGATATAAAAAAAAAAAAAACAGCATGATCGCCGTTTCAAAAGTGCCACTGCGCCGTTGTCTACATCGCTGTAGACATCAGCGCTCGTCTCTAATGCAAATATCTCCTAAACCGTGGAGGTTTAGAAGATATTTCCTGCACCCACAGATAAGCCTTAATCTACAGTACAAACACCGTACTGGTGACCCCCACAATAGAAGAAAAGCAGTTTTACCTTACACTGCGTAGAGGATTATTTACTGTAAGAGCGGTGAATATGTGGAATTCTCTTCCAGCATTGATAATTTAAAAAAAAAACTATTAGATAAGCACCTGAATAACCACAACATACAGAGATATACCTGTACAATGTAATACTGACGTAGAATAACAAACATAGGTCGGACTTGCCTACTATGTAACTATGATTTTGTAACTACAGTGTGTATTTACCAAATCAGGTGTATACTCGATGGAGGGGGCTTGTGTTGCTTTCCACAGGCATAGTATACTTAGTGTGGCTGCCAATAGGATGTGAGTTGTAACCAGGGTGAAATGTCCTCTATTGTCAGATCTAGGAGTGCTAGTCCGTACATGGCAGTTTATTACGTCTTCCTAGATAAGGAAAATGTTGGACCAAAAGGGCTGTAAGATAGGACAAAACCAGAGAATATGGATTAAGCCCCCCTCTCTTTTCACATCTCCAACAGGAGTCGGAAGCTTAAGGGCCAAAGGATGGTCGTATTGCAGGTGTCAGGTAACATCTTTGGGATATTTTTGGGGATAGCTCCCATAATGCTGAACTACAAGTAAATTGGTAAATGGAATTGAATGCATTCACCCATTATCTTTCTCAAAAGGAGGCCTTCAAATCTGATACCCAGTGTAGATAATGCATGAAGTGGACTTAAAGGGTCACCAAAGGAAAACATTTTTTTTGCTGAAATGACAGTTTACAGGGTATAGAGACATAATAGTTAACTGATTCCTTTTAAAAATTATAAAAAAATAGATACAAATCAATCATGTAATGTGCCTGCAGTTTAGTTTCATTTTTAAACTGGTTTCATGTTTCTGTGAAGTAAAGAGACACACAGAACAAAAACAAACAAATCCAGGGCAGTGTTTTGTTTTTAAAATGAATCTAAATGGTTTTAAAGGAGTTTTAGACACACAGTAATGACAGCTTGGACCACAGTGAAAAGCTGCCATGAGATTTTTCATAAGGAGCCAGACAAGCAGGAAGTGTGGAGATCAGAGCAGGATTACAGCAACTTCAAAGCAAAAAACGAACAATGCAGACATGAAACCAGGACTGCAGTAAGGTAAAGGAAGCTATTTAGCTAAAAAAAAAAAAAAATCCTTTAGTGATCCTAGGGAGCCAGATGGGTGATATCCAATAGGAATAGTACTTACCACAGCAGTTAAATCCGTGGACAATAAAAGCTAAGCCAAGGTGTGGGGTAAGAAATTCCTGGTGTGTACAGACAGACGGACAGGATCGAAAGTTGTCTGTTGTTGTCTGGCAGTTGTCAATGATGCGACAATATTCTATGTCACCACAAATCAGCAATCATTCCTGTGGGACTTACACTCCCTCTTACTATTATTATGTTTGTTTTTATTATAGAAACATTGGGTCTAAGGTCCCCAAACCTAGGACCAAACAAAAAAGGGGGGGGCACAGTTGGACTATTGCGGTACATGTAGAATTGGATAACAAGATTACTAAATAAGGGTAAAATAATTGTATTAAATACACAGAAGAAAAAACACAATACAGAGCTTAAAATGGTGACGACCATACATAACGCCAGTATAATAATCCCGGTGGGGAACAAAATAATGCGTTGGGGGTCATGACAATCTTGACCGGTTTCGCGGTATTGACCGCTTCATCAGAAGTATGTCTACAATTAGGTTAAAAAACAATTGGTTATACATAAATTAGGAATACAAGATTTAAATGGGGAGAGGGGGCTCAGCTGCTTACCTAGATGTATCCCGCAGAGGAGAATCACCGAACGAGGTCCCATGTGGAGGCCAGAGGGCAAGAACATGGGGGTGGATCTACTAGACAGGTATGTAGAGTGAAAGATATTAATAATTAATATAGGGAGGGCCTGGTCTTGGGGGAAAAAAAAAACACAGGGGGGGGGGGAGGGATTAGTGCAAGACCACGCGTGTTGAATATACGTGATAAAAGGGTAAAAAATAAAGTGGGGATGTGGATGGAGGACAGGGAAGAGGGGGAAAGGGAGAGGGGGGAGAGTAGAGGGAAAGAAAGGAATGGGAAAGGGGTGGGGAGATAAGTGGGGGGGTAGAGGGGTGGTGAGAAATGGGGAGAGGGGAGCAGGGGCAAAAGAAGGAAAGGAAAGGAAGAGATAAGGGTGGAGGAGGGAGGGGGGACGGAAGAGGGAGGAGAGAAGAGGGGGGAGGTGGTGGGAGGAATAGGGGGGGGGAGGGGGTGTATGTACCTAATGCAAAGAAGGATGGTGATTCATAGACGGTGGGGAGGCGTCACGGTAATGATGCCAGCCACTGACACCTACAGGAAAAAAATGTATAATAAAGGATTATGATCCGTGGAAGGGGAAGGGGCGGGGGGGGGGATGGGAGGGCGACCAGGGCAGGTATGAACAGACAGCTATATGCAAGTAAATGGGTAACTTACTGTGGATTGGGTAGATCACACAGTGATCCCGAGAATCGGCATCCCTTTTGCTGTGAGTAAAAGCATCCACATGGAGTGTGCCCTAAATAGCCCCAGAACAGGAAACCAAGTGAGAGGTTACAGCCCCGGGGGCGGGGCTGTTGACCTCACCAGGGTGATTAACCGTCGGAGGACTTGCCAGGGATGGCAAAACCTCACCTGGAGCTGACGGGGGATAGCAAGCAGCTGAGCCCTAATGAAGGGAATAATTACAATTAAACAACATAAGAAATAAAATAAACAATTTAAAAGAAGAATATAATAGTTAGACGTAGCATATAAATACAGTACACATTGTATGATGGTGCCTCATGGATAATGGACACCAGGGTGGACCAGCAAAACGAATCTTGAGTGCTATAAGCATATGTGGGCAAGAACTTTAAATGGTGGCATACTGTAACCCATAGCGGCAACCGCTAGCCATAAGGGATAGCCCAAATGGGGGCAGAGGATTAGAGTTCGAGGTGGTAGGGAAAAAAGGGAAATGCTCAATGTGTCCTCGCAATGATAATTGGTGTTGGGCAAACTGAGCATGGGTCTGAAGGGGTTAACGTTATCTAATCCAGTTTGATGGTGGTCAAACAATGGGTATAAAGGACAAACAGAAAACTAAACTACAGATATTGCCACAGCAACTCGCAATTAAAGTCGCTTGAGTCGCACCGTAAGACGTAATAACATACTTATAATTGGGTTAATATGAAGTGCATATAGAGGCTACTCCCCAGAAAAAAATCAGGGGAGTGTTAAGTGGGTGGGATGCAAGAAAAACGCATGCCACCCCATGGGGGCCCCAGGTGTGTTATCCACCTAATCAATATGATTTAAAGTAGAGCCTCTAGGATAGTTATAGATATAGATATCGATAGTTATAGATAGATATCACTGTGTGATCTACCCAATCCACAGTAAGTTACCCATTTACTTGCATATAGCTGTCTGTTCATACCTGCCCTGGTCGCCCTCCCATCCGCCCCCCCCGCCCCTTCCCCTTCCACGGATCATAATCCTTTATTATACACTTTTTTCCTTTAGGTGTCAGTGGCTGGCATCATTACCGTGACGCCTCCCCTCCTTCATACGTACTCACTACCGTTGAGGATGTTTCTCCAACTCAACATATGTTTTCAGCACATGTTTAAGCTGGGCCCCTATCCTTGGGGCACCTTCTATGAATCACCATCCTTCTTTGCATTAGGTACATACACCCCCTTCCCCCCCCCTATTCCTCCCACCACCTCCCCCCTCTTCTCTCCTCCCTCTTCCGTCCCCCCCCTCCTCCACCCTTATCTCTTCCTTTCCTTTCCTTCTTTTGCCCCTGCTCCCCTCTCCCCATTTCTCACCACCCCTCTACCCCCCCCACTTATCTCCCCACCCCTTTCCCATTCCTTTCTTTCCCTCTACTCTCCCCCCTCTCCCTTTCCCCCACTTCCCTGTCCTACATCCACATCCCCACGTTATTTTATACCCTTTTATCACGTATATTCAACACGCGTGGTCTTGCACTAATCCCTTCCCCCCCCCTGTGTTTTTTTTTTTTTTCCCAAGACCAGGCCCTCCCTATATTAATTATTAATATCTTTCTCTCTACATACCTGTCTAGTAGATCCATCCCCATGTTCTTGCCCTCTGGCCTCCACATGGGACCTCGTTCGGTGATTCTCCTCTGCGGGATACATCTAGGTAAGCAGCTGAGCCCCCTCTCCCCATTTAAATCTTGTATTCCTAATTTATGTATAACCAATTGTTTTTTTTTTTCAATAATATTTTATTCAATTCGGAACAAGAACTGTAAAGAAGCAGATTACATAGGAGATAGGGTACATTACCTAATCGGAACAATGTAATACGACTAAACACAGAACAGACAATATCAGTTTGTAAAATCTTGTGCGTAACATAGAAGAAAAATAGTAAGTCCAGTGCAAAAGTATAATAAGTAGAACAACAAATTTAGAACCTGCTCAGAATGTATGTACTAAAGAGAACGAATGGGGGAGCATAGAGTAGGGGAGGAGGGAAGAAAGGGGTAGAGAGGGAAGAGGGGGGAGAGGAGGGCGGGAGCCCTGACATAGGACTGCAAATCAATGGGAAGAGAGAAAGCAGAAGTATACAACATACTATATCACATCAGGAACACTGGTAGACAACATTCAAACTCAAGGTTATTACATCCACTTAGCAAAGTAAGTAAGGCAAGGAAGGTATCGAGTATTCACAAGGTCGACCAGGGGGGGATTGAGGGGAGGGGACACCCAGGCAGGCCATCTAGAGCATGAAGGTGAGCATATCAAACAAACAATCAACCAGGGGGGGTAACCTGCCCGGTGGGGCCCCTAGTTGAGAACCTGAAGGGGCAAGATAGCAAATTTTGTTGTTCGGAGACAGACAGGTGGAACTTGATAAAAGATTCCCATTTCTTGTTGAAGTCGTCTCTCGATTGCGAGGGATGCGTATGTAGGTCTAAATTTTCCTTGTACAATAAAGTCCTCAGGCTTTGAATCGCTGCGGCAAGGGATGGGTGGGTAGGCGAGATCCAATGGTTGAGGATAGTCCTGCGAGCCACCAGCAAAGTGAGGAGGATCCAGTGTCGTGTACCTTGAGAGGAGAGATTGTAGGCCCCAGGCTGGACCTTATCCTCTGGTGGGCAGCCAAATAGTAGCAGCCTAGGCTCTTTTTCCAGAAGGCAGCCTGACACATCAGATATATAGAGCAGAATCCTAGACCAGAAGGTTGAGACAGCAGTACAGTTCCAAAAACGGTGTAGCAAGGTAGGTCTATGATGGAGGCACCACGGGCAAGCAGGACCTATATCGGGAGAGTGCGTTGTGGAGAAAGGGTAGTATGCTCTGTGCATCAATTTAAATTGTGTTTCTCTCCAGGATTCACACGGAGTAATACGTCTGGTGAGCCCATAGCCCCGAATAATGTCGTCTATATCCATTTGATTCGGAATGTCTGCAGTCCAGGTAGACATAGAAGTGTGGCGTAATGGTTTTACAAACCGTAGATTAAGGGGGGAGTAAATATCAGCTATAGAGTACTTTTCGTCTTCAATCAGCTTGTCTAAGAAGGATGGTTGGAATCTGATATATTTTTTAGGGCACACCTTGTTAACAAAGTCCACATATTGCATAACCGGGAGAAAATGACCTGCGGGTAGCGAATACTCCTCTGCCAGCACTGCAAAAGGTTTGGGGTTGCCAGAAAAGTCTTGGAACAGAGAGCATACTTTGGTTAAGCCCTTGTCCTTCCATTTAGAGAAAGGTTCGTAAAGGAGACTGGGTGAGAACATAGGATTGCCGTGGATCGGGAGATGTCTTGAAACATGAGGGGAAAGACCCAGTTTTTTCCTGACCTCTCTCCAGGCCACTACTGTGTCTCTGAAAAGAAGATTTTGTTTGATGGGGTCAGGTAGAGTTCGGAGCGAGCTGTGAAGAAGGGTGGCTAGATTTAGGGGGGAAACCATAGCAGATTCCAGGGCATGGTTGGAGTACCGTGAGGAACCTATTAACCAATCAATTCCAATCCTCAATAGACAAGATAAATTATACAATCTGATATTTGGGAGACCCACGCCACCCTCGCCCTTCGGGAGATAGAGTTTAGACATAGCAATCCTTGGCCTACCTTTCTTCCAAATGAATCTAGAGATAGCTTTATTCAAAATTTGGACATCTTTATGTTTCAAAAGTAAAGGTAAGGTCTGTAAAGGATAAAGTAGGCGGGCAAAGCTCACCATCTTCAACAATGAACATCTCCCAAAGAACGAGAGCGGTAAATCTGCCCACGCTTCCATTTCATTGACTAGTTTGTCGATTAAGTGTGGATAGTTCAGATAGTACAGAGAGGATGGTTCCTTGCCAATTTTTAGCCCTAAATAGGTGATATGGCGTTCAGCAATCCGAAGGGAGGGGCTAGGGGACGAGCGCTGGTACGATGTATGTAGCCCTAGGGGGAGAATCTCGCTTTTAGTGAAGTTTATTTTCAAGCCTGAACACTTGCGGAATGAGTCAAATATTGTCTGGATGTTGGGGATGTCCTCCTGGGGGGAAGTGGAAAAAAATAAGTATGTCGTCGGCAAAAAGAGCCACTCTCATTTCCTCGTGTCCAAAGGGCAACCCATGTAGGAGAGGGGTAGCATTTAGAAGACGTGAGAGGGGCTCTATGGCTAGATTAAAAAGTAAAGGGGAGAGGGGACAGCCTTGTCTCGTGCCTTTATGTAGTCTGAAGGAGGGTGATTGGATTCCTGCTGCAGACACTGTGGCCGAGGGAGCTGAGTACATGGTGTGAATGAACGTATTAAAAGGGCCCACCAGTCCAAATTTGAGCATGACCATGGAAAGCCAGCGGAAGCTAACATTGTCGAAAGCTTTTTCGGCATCTAATGTAACTATAGCCACGTCTTGTGATGGGTGAGATTTTGCAAATTCAAGAGCCGCCAGTACCTTGCGGATGTTGGCTGATGCAGATCTCCCTTTAGTAAACCCTGACTGCGCCCGGTGAATAAGTGATGGCATTATGTCCCCTAGCCTAGAGGCTACAATTTTAGAGATTATTTTGGAGTCGACATTTAATAGAGAGATAGGACGGAAAGAGCCCGGGTCCAGAGGGTCCTTCCCCTTCTTGGCAATAAGCTTGATGTTGGCTAGATGGCCAGTGGGGAGGTATGGTCCACCAGTCCAAATGTAATTGTAGACAGATAGGAGAGTAGGAGCAATTGTTTCTAGCATCATCTTGAAGAACTCAGGCGAGTAACCGTCTGGGCCCGGGGCTTTGCCATTGGAGAGACCACCTATAACTCCTCTAATTTCATTTAATGTGATGGGGGCATTTAGTCGGGTCAAGAAATCCGGGTCAATTTGCGGCAGAATGACACCGTCTAGCCAGTCCTGAGCCATGTCAGTATCTATGGGTTCTGGACCATATAAGAGGGTATAGTATGTCTCTAACGTCTTATTGACATCTTGCGGTTCCGTGGACAGCGAACTGTCAGGGTTGCGCAGAGCTGTGATATGAGTTGGGGTATATGCACCTTTGGTGAGTCTCGCAAGTAGCTTCCCGGCTTTGTTGCCAAATTTGTGATAGTGTAGCTGAGATGCAGATAGCTTCATCAGCTCCACTCTTTCTGCCCAGGTGTCAAACTGGTCTTTGGCATCTCGCCAGGCGACCAGATTGTCATCAGTACGATTGGCATTAAGGATCGATTGGGCTGTCCGAACTTTCATACTAGCGTCTATAAATTGCTTTTGAGTGGTCTTCCTGTAAGCCGATGTAAAAGATATAATCCTCCCCCTAATATAAGACTTACCCGCCTCCCAGAATAAGTTAGGGTCGTCTAAGTGCTGAGCATTGTTTTGCGCATATTCCGCCCAAGCTTCTGACATCATTGTCTGGAAGCTCTCGTTTTGGGATAGAAAATTTGGGAATCGCCATTGCCTAGCTCCTGGGTTGACCTGAGGAGTGTATATTGAAACCGAAATAGGAGAGTGGTCAGAGATCACCAAATCGTGTATATTTGAAAGGTTAATCTTGGGCATAAGAGAGAGAGTGCACAGGAAATAGTCCAACCTAGCGAAGGAGCCATGGACAGGGGAGAAAAAGGTATACTCCTTATCCAGAGGGTGATGGAGCCTCCATGTATCGACTAGGTTGAGTGCCCGTATCATGTGCGATAGGTATGTAGAACGGGACAAGCGGGCCAAGGGTGGGGGAGAGCGCACGGCGGATCTATCTTCCCGATCGCAGAAAGTGCTATTAAAATCACCTCCTATAAGATGTGGAACGTCCCCATCTGCTGCCAGTAGAGACGTTAGTTTAGTAAAGTACGCCTGGTCGGGGGAGTTGGGGGCGTAAATATTAGTTACCCTTATCTCTCCCGATGGGAGCTTGAGATGAACAGAGATCCGCCTACCATCTCCATCACTATTTACCGAGAGGAGATCATAAACTAGATTCTTGTGAAGTAAAATGAGTGTCCCTGCTTTGCGTCCAGAAGAGGCTGAGCCTAATACCTTTCCTACCCAGAGCTTCTGCATACGGGAAAAATCTCTTTCTCCCAAATGTGACTCCTGTATTAGAGCAATATCAGCCTTAAGCCTTTTTAGGTGTCTGAGAACTTTCATACGTTTGATGGGTGACCTTAGCCCCTTAACATTCCAGGAAACTACACATATCTGGGCCATGGGTGGCATAACATGGGATGGTCAACACAAGGATGTAAGTGTGAATTACCTGGGTCAGGGCGACCTTGCACGATTCGAAAGTGGGTGTAAATTTGTAGTGTTCGGGGGTAGAACCATTGGAACCATCCTCTCTGCAGGGAAAGGGGGACAATCACAGGGATAAAGAAGGGTAAAGGAAGAAAGTTAGAAACAAGAGAAAAAAAAACATTAATTCGAGACTTCTCTTTTTTCCGCATGCATTCCCACCACCGGACGTACCATCAGACCGCCACCAAAGGATACTAATAGAATCCAACACTGCTGCTTTTTTTTTTTGTTTAAGTGTTAGAAGTTAAGAAATGTCAACAATGTGGTATTGAATATATTGAGCAAAACCGCCCCAAAAGAAAGTAAATTAAATAAAAATATAAAACATGAGGAGGTTCAGCAGTGGGGATGCATGGTGACCCTCTAAGAAGGGAGACTCAACACAATAGAGGCATAGCAACAATAAACACAATAAACATTGAATCAGCGTATGCCATCAGGGTAGGTATAACTAGTTATGGCAGTTCAAACGATAATACAAACAGCAGCATTGCAATTGGATCATATCCACAAGGGCAGTGGACAACCTGTAGGATTAGAATCAAGGGCATCATCCTAGCCGTAGGGCTACCCCCGCATGACTCAAAAAATTGACTCGAAGAAAAAAAAAAAAAAAAAATTTTAGAAGACATAAGGCTGCTTTGGAGCCTCGCGGACCAATCCGGTCCCTCTTGGCTTGGGCCAGGAAATATGAGCTTTTTTGGAATCAGTCATATTCTTGGTGGCCCTGAGCGGACGTGTGTTTGAGGCGTTTTGGCGGGTCCTTCCTGGGGCTTCTCTGATCTCTGGGACCTTGTTTGGCTCTGTCAGCGTAGGTGCCTGATGGTATCTTGTCGGCTGCGAGTGACTGGAGATAAGCGTGGGCTTTATCTAGAGATTGCAATGTGAGCTGATCTCCGTTCGGGGCTTGCAGGCGAAGGATAGCAGGGTATGCCAGCGTAAAGCGGATACCCCTCTTGTGCAGTTCCGCGCACACTGGTTGGAACTCTTTGCGCTTGCGAGATACTTCCGCAGAATAGTCAGCAAAAATCAGCAACTTGTGACCCTCAAACTCCGCCAAACGAGCTCTGCGGAAGCTCTGCAGAACGTCCATACGGTCAGCATAGTTTAAATACCTCGCAATCACCGGCCTAGGACGGGCACGATCCTCAGACATAGTGCCGATACGATGGGCTCTCTCCACCACACACCTCCTACCTAGGCCCAGGGATTCAGGGAGGGCGGTGGAGCATATGTCAAGCAGTGAGCCCGGCTTGTAGGATTCCGGCAGGCCAATAATTCTCAAATTATTTCTCCTGGAACGGTTCTCCTGGTCTTCCATGCGTTCATGGAGGTGCTGTAAATCTTGTGTGAACCGTTCCAGGGCGCCGCTCATATTGTACTGATCGTCTTCTACTGAGGATATGCGCTGTTCTGCGGTGGTTAGCCTCAGGGAATGTTCCCCAATTTCTTTGCGAAGCTGCTGAATGCCTGCTGCGACTGCACGTTCAACAGCTGCTGTGATGGTGGGAGATAGCAGTGCCGCCACAGCTTTAGCGATCCGCTCATGTGTGTCTCCCTGCTCCACACATCCAGTAGCTAGAGTGTCCATGTCCTCACTTAGCGGGATGCCCTGATCAGGACATCCCTGTACTGGCTGTACCTGGGCACACTGTGGTGAGGAGGTACCTCGTGTTGCGGCCGCCATGTTGGACGCGGCCGTGGCTTCCGACGGGACGTCCGTGCCGCTGGTATCTTTGGATGTCCGCGGCTGTGTCAGGTACCGCTCCATGCCTTGCGGGTAGGGCTTTGTGTAGGCGCAGTGAAACGCCGTGTTTCGGAGCAATGTCGGGGCTTTGTAGGCAGGTTATTCGGCGGTCTGAGCGGAGCCTCCGGAGCTTGCTTCCCCTACATGCGGCGCCGGAACCGGAAGTCCACCAATTGTTTTTTAACCTAATTGTAGACATACTTCTGATGAAGCGGTCAATACCGCGAAACCGGTCAAGATTGTCATGACCCCCAACGCATTATTTTGTTCCCCACCGGGATTATTATACTGGCGTTATGTATGGTCGTCACCATTTTAAGCTCTGTATTGTGTTTTTTCTTCTGTGTATTTAATAAAATTATTTTACCCTTATTTAGTAATCTTGTTATCCAATTCTACATGTACCGCAAAAGTCCAACTGTGCCCCCCCCCCCTTTTTTGTTTGGTCCTAGGTTTGGGGACCTTAGACCCAATGTTTCTATATCGAATTTCCAGGATGATGGTACTTTTTATTTCTATATCTATCTATAACTATCCTAGAGGCTCTACTTTAAATCAATTTGTTTTTATTATGTCATTATTGATGTTCTCTTTCTTTTTGTAATTAACTGCCCCTTGAGTTTTTTGTGTGGTCCCTGGCTAAGCCTTCCTTCTGCGGCGGACATATGTCTCCCCTGGTGGGGGTGTCAATCCATTCACCCCCTCTTGCTCCTCCCCAGATTGGGGCCTCCGCCCTCTGGCTCAGGTTGATCGCACAGGCGCAGTAGCGCGGATCGCGCACTCGTGCTGTGCGGGGAAGTTGACCTGGTGACGTCATGGCGCCGCTGCTCCGGCACGGTCTATGGCATCTCCCAGTTGGGGCAGCTCTTTTAAGGGCCTTCTTGGCCCCTGGATGAGCAGCGTGGATCTTGCCATGTGTGGCTCCTGGTGGAGAGGCAGCGACAGCTTAGGACGTGATTAGCATTATATTGGTGATCCCTACGGGTGCAGGTGCAGCTTAACCTTTTATTTCAGTTCATGCGATATGGATACCTCCTTTTAATGACTCAATACTGGATGTTACCAGTATTATTGGACTTTAATTATATTACTGCACCATCCCTTCATATTGCTGCATTTCACGCACATTACTTTCGATCCTGTCCATCTGTCTGTACACACACCAGGAATTTCTTACCCCCTACCTTGGCTTAGCTTTTATTGCCCACGGATTTTTGGTAAGTACTATTCATATTGGATATCACCCATCTGGCTCTTCCTCCCCCCCCCTTTTGCCTGTCCATTACTCTTTCCAATTTCCCTCTCCCCTTCCCACCCCATTCTCCTCCCCTTCCTTTCCCCCCTATTTCCTCTTTCCCTTTCTAGCCCTTCCTTTCCCTACCCCCCCATTCCCCCCATTTCCCAACCCTGTCATGCTATGAGTTCCATATGTTTATTTATGCCTATATTTAGATTTCCACGACCAAACCCCCATGTCCGCCGCGGAGGGAATCATTTGGGCTGCCCAGCTCCTTGCCTTAACAATTTACTCATAGGGTAAGCTATTATTATTATTGTCCTTATTTACTGTATACCCTATTGCTGAATTAAATTACATGTTTTTATTCTATTATGTAATCTACAGATTGGCTTTCCTGATGAAGCGGTATGTTTCCCAGAAACTAGTCAACCTTGACCAATCGTTGATATGTATAATTGTTTGTTCTGCAAAATTTTATTTACAAATAAATATTTTTTTGTTTATACTATTTTGTTTAAATTGTTTTACCAGTACCGAGATAGTCCCTTTTACTCAACTGTGTGGGTATCTTTAGGTTTAGCCTTAGCAACTATCCCCTTGTTCCCACCTCCCCTCTTTTCCTACCTTGTTTAAGAATAAACTGTATCATGTTCTCCTCTTTTCTCACCAGCTTCAGCCAGAAATGGTTGTATGCTACAATGGCACCAAAGTTCTCTTCACTCTTTGGCAGGGACATTTATCCCATGTTCCATGTTTGACAAAATGTACACACATCCTGAATTTGGTGGTGCAGTGTTTAACCAGGTACCTAGTTACATAGTTAGTTACATAGTTAGGTTGAAAAAAGACACAAGTCCATCCAGTTCAACCATAAAAAATAAATTAATAAACAAACAAAATAAAACACAGTACAATCCCATACACCCAACTCCATACCCACAGTTGATCCAGAGGAAGGCAAAAAACCCCAGCAGAGCGATGATCTAATTTGCTACAGGAAGGGAAAAAATTCCTTCCTGATCCCCCGAGAGGCAATCGGATTTACCCTGTATCAACTTTACCTACAAATCTTAGTACTCAGTTATATTACGTGCATTTAGGAAAGAATCCAGGCCTCTCTTAACCACTTCCCGACCGCCCACCGCAGGTATACGTCGGCACTTTAGAGATGGATATCTCGGTAACGGCAGCAGCTGCTGCCACAACCGAGATATCCATCTCTTCTGTGGGCGGTCGGGTAAACGATAATGGCGGTCTCCGCGGCGGAATCGCCGCGAGATCACCGTTATTGGTGGCGGACGAGCGTCCCCCCCCCTCCCGCTGCGCTCCCGCGCTCTCCGCCGCATACCGGAGCCGTCGGTAGCGGCGGAGGCGATCGGGTGCGCTCGTCTGGTCAGCGGGATGCGAGTGAGGGAAAAAATTTCCCTCGTCCATCCCCGTAGCTCTGCTGGGCGGAAGTGACGTCAAACGTCAGTTCCAAACAGCGTCTTAAAGAGAATTTTTTTTTTTAAATGTCATTTGAAAAATGACATTTAACATTTTTTATTTTTTTTTTGCATTTTAGCCTAAATATGAGATCCCAGATCTCATATTTAAGAGGACCTGTCATGCTTTTTTCTATTACAAGGGATGTTTACATTCCTTGTAATAGGAATAAAAGTGATATTTTTATTTTATTTTAGTGTTAAAAATTGGTAAAATTAATACAAATAAATACGAAAACAAACAAAAAAAACATTTAAATCGCCCCGTCCCGACGAGCTCGCGCGCAGAAGCGAACGCATACGCGAGTAGCGCCCGCATATGAAAACGGTGTTCACACCACACAAGTGAGGTATCGCCGCGATCGTTAGAGTGAGAGCAATAATTCTAGCCCTAGACCTCCTCTGTATCTCAAAAAATGCAACCTGTAGAATTTTTTAAACATCGCCTATCGAGATTTTTAAGGGTAAAAGTTTGACGCCATGCCACGAGCGGGCGCAATTTTTAAGCGTGACATGTTGGGTATCATTTTACTCGGCGTAACATTATCTTTCACAATATGTAAAAAAATTGGGCCAAATTTATTGTTGTCTTATTTTTTAATTTAAAAAGTGAATTTTTTCCAAAAAAAGTGCGCTTGTAAGACCGCTGCGCAAATACGGTGTAACAAAAAGTATTGCAATGACTGCCATTTTATTCTCTAGAGTGGTAGAAAAAAAAATATATAATGTTTGGGGGTTTTAAGTAATTTTATAGCAAAAAAAAATGTTTTAGTCTCGTAAACACCGAATCTGAAAAACAGGCCCGGGGCTAAAGTGGTTAAAGCAATCTACTGAGCTGGCCAGAACCACCTCTGGAGGGAGTCTGTTCCACATTTACACAGCTCATACTGTGAAGAAACCTTTCCGTATTTGGAGGTGAAATCTCTTTTCCTCCAGAAGTAAATAGTGCCCCCTTGTCCTCAGTGTTGACCTTAAAGTGAATAACTCAACACCAAGTTCACTATATGGGCCTCTTATATATTTGTACATGTTGATCATATCCCCCCTTATTCTCCTCTTCTCAAGAGTGAATAAATTCAGTTCTTCTAATCTTTCCTCATAACTGAGCTCCTCCATGCCTCTTATCAGTTTGGTTGCCCTTCTCTGCACTTTCTCCAGTTCTCCAATATCCTTTTTGAGAACTGGTGCCCAAAACTGGACTGCATATTCCAGATGAGGTCTTACTAATGATTTGTACAGGGGCAAAATGATATCTCTATCTGTGGAGTCCATACCTCTCTCGATTCAAGAAAGGACTTTGCTCGCTTTGGAAACCGCAGCTTGGCATTGCATGCCATTATTGAGCTTATGATCAACTAAAACCCCCAGATCCTTCTCCACTACAGATCCCCCCAGTTGTACTCCCCATAGCATGTATGATGCATGCATATTCTTAGCCCCTAAGTGCTAAACTTTACATTTATCAACATTAAACCTCATCTGCCACTTAGTCGCCCACTTAGATAAAGCATTGAGGTCGGCTTGTAAATTGGAGACATCCTGCAAGGACGTTATTCCACTGCATAGCTTGGTGTCATCTGCAAAAACAGAAATGTTACTTTTGATCTCAGACCCAATATCATTTATAAATATATTGAAAAGTAAGGGACCCAGCACCGAACCTTGGGGTACACCGCTGATAACCTTGGACCATTCAGAGTAAGAATCATTAACCACAACTCTCTGAATCCTGTCTTTCAGCCAGTTTTCTATCCATTTACAAACCGATATATCCAATCCTGTAGACCTTACCTTACACATGAGCCGTGTGTGGGGATTTGTATCAAACGCTTTTGCAAAATCCAAGTATACCATGTCCACTGCCACGCCTCTGTCCAGGGTTTTACTTACCTCTTCATAATTTACACACGTCCTGAATTTGGTGGTGCAGTGTTTATTAACCAGGTACCTAGTTACATAGTTACATAGTTAACAAATCAAGTGGGGCTTCTGCGCTACTACTCAGGTCTATCTAGGGTCAGTAACAATATGCAGCAAGCACAGAAATGCATACACAGCACCTAGTGAAAATAATAGTGAATAAAGTGACAGCGCAAATTGTAGACTAAACATAACATAAATCAATACATGTGATAAAATTGTAAACTCAACAACCAAAATCAATACATGTGAAAATAGTGCAACAGTGCTGAATTAGAGTGCATATGAGGTCAAAGTCCAAACAGAGTGCAGCAAATATTCCAACAAGTGCAATGATTATCCGTAATGGTGAAGCAAAATAAAGGAGGATGCCCACTGATCCGAGAGTTGTGAAGAAAAACACCCACACACCGGGTCTGGTCTCCCAGAACTCTCACCTTAAGTAGGTAATATCAAAGCATCAACAGATCCTTTCACTGGCAATCTCCCGGGAGATCCTGGTCACCGCCACGGATCGGTGAAAAGTCAGTGCCTGCGGTCTCAAAAGGACAGAGGGAAGGAGGAAGACAAAGAGGCCTCCAATCGTGTATTATCTTTGATACACCGTTTTATTAAAAGTAAAAACACACTTACAGTGGATGAATGAAAAACGAGCCTGTATTACAGCGGTACCGCAGCGCAGCACAGGGGGCACGTCACTCGATGCACGTCTTTTCCCTACGCGTTACGACACTGAGTCACGTGTCTTCATCTGGGGTGTTCTATTGGCCGTGTCAGAGTTCATTTTGTTTGTGTCAACCGGAAGCTCCGCAGCCGCCATTTTTCCGTAGTCCACTATGGCTAGATGTGGGATGCGGAAGCTTTTGAAGCCCGTATGGACAAACTACTGGACAAATGCTCTTCTGCCAAGCATTGTACCATAAAAAACCGTGTGTGTGAATAAAATTAAATTAAATTAAAAATTATAAAAATATAAAATGGATATAAATAAAATATAATATAACCGGGACCATCTCGTATCTTTAGACAGAATTTCCATACCAATATGGTTACTACGCCTTTACATATCGCCATCTAGCGTCAATATATGGGATCTACATAAAATTATGGGTCGAATTGTAGATCTCTGTCAGCTTGTTTGGAGCAAAAACAATCCCTATTTGGGACGATCGTGCATCCGAGTGCCATGTATACATACCAATCAGTTCCACACTATTGTAGCTAGGATTCTATACAACTTAAAATTGTAGAAATTCCTATGCATTCACAAAGGGAACCATACCCATATCAAGTGTATACTGTTAGAGGTCCGCTCTCGACAGTAAAAGATAAACCTCTAAAAAAGGCATATACTAGTTCTACATATATAAAAAAATTATAATATTAATATGGATTCCCTAAAAATTGCTTAAAAAACACTGGAAACTTGGATTTTGATTTGAATTGTTTTTTAAGCAATTTTTAGGGAATCCATATTAATATTATAATTTTTTTATATATGTAGAACTAGTATATGCCTTTTTTAGAGGTTTATCTTTTACTGTCGAGAGCGGACCTCTAACAGTATACACTTGATATGGGTACGGTTCCCTTTGTGAATGCATAGGAATTTCTACAATTTTAAGTTGTATAGAATCCTAGCTACAATAGTGTGGAACTGATTGGTATGTATACATGGCACTCGGATGCACGATCGTCCCAAATAGGGATTGTTTTTGCTCCAAACAAGCTGACAGAGATCTACAATTCGACCCATAATTTTATGTAGATCCCATATATTGACGCTAGATGGCGATATGTAAAGGCGTAGTAACCATATTGGTATGGAAATTCTGTCTAAAGATACGAGATGGTCCCGGTTATATTATATTTTATTTATATCCATTTTATATTTTTATAATTTTTAATTTAATTTTATTTTATTCACACACACGGTTTTTTATGGTACAATGCTTGGCAGAAGAGCATTTGTCCAGTAGTTTGTCCATACGGGCTTCAAAAGCTTCCGCATCCCACATCTAGCCATAGTGGACTACGAAAAAATGGCGGCTGCGGAGCTTCCGGTTGACACAAACAAAATGAACTCTGACACGGCCAATAGAACACCCCAGATGAAGACACGTGACTCAGTGTCGTAACGCGTAGGGAAAAGACGTGCATCGAGTGATGTGCCCCCTGTGCTGCGCTGCGGTACCGCTGTAATACAGGCTCGTTTTTCATTCATCCACTGTAAGTGTGTTTTTACTTTTAATAAAACGGTGTATCAAAGATAATACACGATTGGAGGCCTCTTTGTCTTCCTCCTTCCCTCTGTCCTTTTGAGACCGCAGGCACTGACTTTTCACCGATCCGTGGCGGTGACCAGGATCTCCCGGGAGATTGCCAGTGAAAGGATCTGTTGATGCTTTGATATTACCTACTTAAGGTGAGAGTTCTGGGAGACCAGACCCGGTGTGTGGGTGTTTTTCTTCACAACTCTCGGATCAGTGGGCATCCTCCTTTATTTTGCTTCACCATTACGGATAATCATTGCACTTGTTGGAATATTTGCTGCACTCTGTTTGGACTTTGACCTCATATGCACTCTAATTCAGCACTGTTGCACTATTTTCACATGTATTGATTTTGGTTGTTGAGTTTACAATTTTATCACATGTATTGATTTATGTTATGTTTAGTCTACAATTTGCGCTGTCACTTTATTCACTATTAGTTACATAGTTAGTTACCCAGGCTTACAAGATCTCCTGCGGGAGGCCAGAAAAGTCTATGGTCATTTTTGCTGGTCATGCAATTCCAGTGCTTGGCTGGCTGACATTCAAAGGGAATGCAACCTGCCCACCAACCACCTAATTTGTGACATGCCCACCAGGTGGAACTCAATGTTGGCAATGCTGCAGCGGCTGCACACACAGCAGAGGGTCACCAATGAGTACCTGTGTGAGTATGGCACCAAGACAGGGTCAGGGGGGCTTCTTTTGGTCATACCAGTGGCAACTGATCAAGGATGCATGCACTGTCCTGTCACCATTTGAGGAAGCCAAAAGGATGGTGAGCAGCGACAATGCATGCATCAGTGTTACTGTCCCTCTAGTTTTCCTGCTGGAGCACACGCTTGGTGGTATCATGGACAGGACACTTGAGACAGAACAGCGAGAGGGAAAGGAGGACTTCCTTACCTCTCAAGGCCCCCTTTATTCAAATAGAATTCCTGTGGGCCTCGCCAAACACACAGGAAGAAGAGGAGGACTGTATCAGCATGGAATTAGCGATAATACTCAGCAGCAGTCTTCAAGGGATGGTTTTCAGTCCCCAGAAACCCAAGGAGTTGTACACGACTGGGAGAAAGTTGTTACAGATCATGTGATCCTTAGTGACCCAGAGGACTCAGAATCGAATGCCTCTGTAAACTTACACTTCATGGCCTGCCTGATTCTGCAAAGCCTGGTATCAAGGAGAGGGATCATTCCTGGCTGGCAACCCTTCTTGATCCACGTTACAAGGGTAAGGTTACAGAACTCATCCTGCCTTCGCAGAGGGAGCAGAGGATGAAACATCTTCGCGAGGCCTTGAAGAAAGGTTTGTGCAATGCATTTGCAGACCCTGGATGGCTGACCGATGCCTTTGAACAATTTTCCTCAGCGCCAAGATCTGATTGGTTCAAGCAACCATCACCAGCGTCTGCATTACATGGTGCAGGAATATCTAGGGGCAAGAGCAGACTTGGAGACCTTTCCAACAGAGCATCCACTTGGTTACTGGGTCTTGAGGATGGACTACTAGCCAGAACTTGCTCAATATGCAATAGAGCTACTGGCCTGTCCTGCATCCAGCATGCTTTCTAAACGCACATTCAGTGCTGCAGGAAGGTTTGTGCGCCTGTCCACAGACTCCTTTGATAGGCTCACATTTATAAAAATGAATCAGTCTTGGATCAGCAGCTATCAAGCACCTAATGCTGATGTAACTGATTGAATTTTCTATGGATGTGAGATCCTTTGAAGACTGCTTATGCTAACTATCCTATTTTTGGTTTAGGACACCACCAGCCAAGGCCCAATGCTTCTGCCCCGGTTTAACAGGGGCATGTAATTACAATTTTTGATATAATACTTCAAGGCAGGGCTATTGTCATAAAAAGTGTTTGAGGCCCTGGGTCCTACCCCAGGGGACATGTATCAATGCAAAAAAATGTTTTAAAAACTGCTCTTTTTTTCTGGAACAGTGATTTTAATAATGCTTAAGGTCAAACAATAAAAGTAAAATATTCCTTAAAATTTCGTACCTGGGGGAGTCTATAATATGCTTGTAAAGTAGCACATATTTCCTGTGCTTAGAAAAGTCCCTGCACAAAATGACCTTTCTAAAGGAAAACAAGTAATTTAAAACTACTTCTACTACAGATAAAAGTCATTGAAAAAAAGGCATTGGTTCCCCCCAGTCCATTACCAGGCCCTTTGGGTCTGGTATGAATATTGAGGGGAACCCCAAACCAAAAAAAAATGTGTGGGGGTCCCCCCAAATTCCATTACCATGCCCTTCAGATCTGGTATGGATATTAGGGGAACCCTGCACCATTTTTTATGGCGTAGGGGTAACCCTCAAAATTCATACCAGACCCTTATCCGAGCATGCAACCTGGCAGACCGCAGGAAAATAGGGGAGACGAGAGAGCGCCCCCCTTCTTAACCATACCAGGCCACATGTCCTCAACATAGGGGGGGAATGTCCCCATGTTGATGGAGTCAAGGCCCTCATCCCCACAACGTTGTGGGGGTTTGCGGGCGGGGAGCTTATCGGAATATGGAAGCCCCCTTTAACACAGGGAACCCACAGAACCCACAGACCCCACAGATGTTGGACCCCCATGTAAATTGGTAACATGGTTACATTGTACCTCTTTCCATTTCACCCAATAAAATGGTCAATAAACACACACAGCTTGGGACAAGTCCTTTAAAACAAAAAAAATTGACCCACCGCCACGAACGATACAGCCTCCATAGAAGGGGCCTGGCTGAATGACACATTACCCGTCTGACAGCTCTTAAATAACCGAGGGCGGGGCCACCCATGACGTGGATGGGTTACCCCGCCCCCTCTGACACAACAGGGGTTTCCAGCAGTTTCCCCGTGGCGTCATGGGTGACCCCGCCCCCTCTGACACAACGGGGGTTTTCTGTGCAAGGAGCTGCAGGAGAAACAGTCCGAGCTGATGGAAGTACAGTATTTTGTACATGAGCACAGGGACTGTGTGTTTGATGGTCTGGAGAACTAAGGCAGGATGCCTAGGCAGAGATACTGCAAAGAAGAGCCACAAGGCGTAGTACTTTTTGGTTATCACATTGACAGTGAGAACCCTTGCATGTAAACTTTTACTTTTCAATAAAAGTGGCCAGAAAAAGCCCTAAAATTAACCTTTGGAATGGAGAAAACTTACTGCTTGGTGCTACCAATGAGCTAAAATACCCCAAATTATCACCCCCTGTAAAAAAAAAGATACCTATACTTACCTATTCTGAAGCTGCTCTGGTTTGGTCACATGATCAGTTTCCAGAGCTGGCTTCAGCGCAGAGGAGAGCCTGGGTAATGACATCCCTCTTAGGATTGCTATGGGGCATCTGTTGTTCGAGTCCCTCCTCTAGACTGAAGCAGGGTTTGGGAACCAATCGCATGACCAGACTGGAGTGGCCCCAGAATAGGTAAGTATAGACATCTTTTCTTTCACAGGGTAAAAAGACTAGTCTTAGAATTGGGTTTGGGAGAAAGGCTTAACCATAGTTAGAATTTGACTAGAATTAGCTTAAAGGAGTTGTAAAGGTACAATTTTTTTTCCTAAATAGCTTCCTTTACCTTAGTGCAGTCCTCCTTCACTTACCTCATCCTTTGATTTTGCTTTTAAATGTCCTTATTTCTTCTGAGAAATCATCACTTCCTGTTCTTCTGTCTGTAACTCCACACAGTAATGCAAGGCTTTCTCCCTGGTGTGGAGTGTCGTGCTCGCCCCCTCCCTTGGACTACAGGAGAGTCAGGACTCTCTCCACGTTGCATATAGAGAAAGGATATGTGTGTTAGTGGGCGTCCTGACTCACCTGTAGTCCATGGGAGGGAGCGAGCATGACACTCCTCACCAGAGAGAAAGCCTCACATTACTTTGTGGAGTTACAGACAGAAGAGCAGGAAGTGAAGGTTTCTCAGAAGAAATAAGGACATTTAAAAGGGTTCCTCTGTATTAAAAAGGCTCGGAAAGGCTCATCCGTATGCAAATAACAAACAGCAGAGTCACATGGTCATCCTTTCCTACAGCAGCTACACAATGTGGTGAAAACACTTGTCAAAATATATCTCCTGTTGCTGACCGAGTAATGCAGAATGAGCATGCTGAAAAGATAATGGCACGGATTCACATACATCGGCGCATATATATGCCGCCGTAGCGTATATTCTTTACGCTATGCCGACGCAGCGCAGAGAGGCAAGCACAGAATTCACAAAGCACTTGCTCTCAAAATTACGCTGGGTTTCTAAGGTGTAAGTCGGCCTAGGTGGAAGTGGGCGTTAGCCATGCAAATGAGGCGTGAACCCATGTAAATGATGGGCCGAGTGCCAGACAAGTACTTAGAATGGACTGCGCATGCGTCGTGTCGTGGCCGCATCCCAGTGCGCATGCTCACAATCACGTCGAAACAACTGCCTAAGATACGTCGAATCACTGCCTATGGTGTGAACGTAACCTACGCCCAGCCATATTCACGTACAACGTAAACTACGTAAAATTTGACGGCTTGTGTTCCCTGGTTCATACCTTTGCATGGGTTGCGCCTCATATATGGGGAATAACTTTACGCCGGACGTACGACTTACGCAAACCGTGTATATTATGCGTCGGGCGTAAGTACGTTCGTGAATCGCCGTATTTCCCTCATTTGCATATTTGAATCGAAAATCAATGGGAGCGCCACATGCGTCCAGCGTAAATATGCACTCAATCTACGCCGGCATAGGAAAGTTACGACGGTGGGATGAAGCCTATTTTTAGATGTATCTTAGTTTGTGGGTCGGCGCATAGATACGACGGCGCACATTTGTACTTACGTCGGCGTATCTAGAGTGCTTTGTGAATCCAGGCCAATCTGCCTATCCACTCTGCTGCTTTATCATATTAGCAAGTTCACTGTCAGCACATATATATGCTTTTAGGACCCATTGGATCATACTGTTGGCCCTCCCAGTTCCAGTCATACAGTTGGCCTAAAAATATGGCCCAGATTCATAGAGTGTTGGGCGCACATTACACCGCTGTAACACAAACGCCGTACGCCACACCGACGCAGCGCGGAGAGGCAAGCACTGCATTCAGCAAGCTATTGCTCCCAACGCTGTGTCGGCGTGGCGTAGATTTTGAAGGCGCAGGCCGGAGTAGGTGGAAGTGGGCGTGACCCCATGCAAATGATGGTCCGAGCGTGGCGCAGTGGTTTACGTCCGGCGTTTCGCAAACGGCGCATGCACCGTGACGTGGAAGCATGTCCCGCACCCCTCTGCGCATGCTCACAACTACGCCCGGCGTAACCCCTAAGATACGCCGGCCCACCACATTTGTTACAAAAACTGGGCACCCACCACCAAGATCTGGATTTAAATTTAAAATGAGACAACGTTTCTAGTTAATAACATCACGTCAGATTGCAAGCGCAGTAGTATATCCACATAATTAAATAGTATAGTGGAATAACAGTTGGAGGAAAAAAGTGGCACTTGGAGTAGGCACTTAAGTACTGGTGGCACGTACCATCAGGACATGTACACACAAAGCCGCTAATTACCAGCAAACTCCTTTCTAACGGATATATACGGCATTGAGGACCTAACACTGGTAAGTTAGCCTGCAGAGCCAATAATGGCATGGTGAACTGGCAGGTGGAAATTAATCAGCTTGTGATTATCACCCAGTGTGTGGCTATTTAGCTAAGAACAGTCATATGCTGAATGCTGCAAGCTCAGGCCAAGCTGGATGTTCAAATGTAACTCGGTTAAAGATTATGCAGATAAGGCAATGGTGGGAGGTAACAACAGGACAGGGCTTAAGACACTATGTGGAGTTATACCAGGCAATGGACCACTGGTCCTCTCACCGGAAGACAGATGTTTCTATGACTAGTAAATATCCCTGTGTAGAACCACCTGGTAAAGAGTCTCACACTGCCCATCCGGTCATCTAGGGGGCTTGATTCCCGTTAGGAGATCCGTAGAGTGTGGCCACTGCAGGTACACTTGTAGTATCGCTGAATTGCCATCCAGTTAGACTACCTTGGATCCTTTCACAAAATGTCCCCTACTGTCCTTGCGGTGTGCAGCACGCTTGCGCTGATGTGATGAGGTGCATCATCTGTGTTATAAAAGATGTCACTGTCATGGTGTCGTCACCAACATTATTTAAAAAAAACATATTCATGAATTAACAGCCATATAGATATCTATCTAGGTCTTGTGGTCCGATTGATTATCCAAAGTGTTTCATGGGAAAACCCACTTCATCAGGGCCTCAGATCCTCTTAAAAGTAATGTAATAATATATAAAAAACACATTTAAGACATTTTGCTTATTAGATAACATAGTATCATGAGATATTTCATATGCAATTTTTTAAATCAACGTATGGTGTAACAGAATATTATATCCACTGTGAGAAAAAAGGAAGGCTGGATATAGGCTTACACTAGACATGTGCAATTAGTTTAGTTGCAAATTAGTTTTTTTATATTGAATCTGTTTTATTGAGTTGCAAACAGTTGTAAAACATTGACAAAACATAGGTCAGGGATAATATCTGTCTATTGAGTGTACAAGTCCATATTAGGATCGGAAGGACATCAAAAGACCCTGTATCACATATGCATAGTCAGGTAAATAACCTTAATGAACCCAGAAATTAGTGAGATGAATACAGTAATGTTAAATCAAATAACCAATAAACCACAATCAAAACATAAAACAAAGGCTCAACACAAACGGCCTGAACGCATGGTAGATCTACTGGTAAGATTATTAGACTGATAAATAAAGGTACAAGGGGAGGAGAAAAAAAGAGAGGAACGAGAAAAGAAATGTAGAGAAAAAAAAAAAAAAAACAGAAAAAAAAAAGAGAAACAAAGGGAGGGGGAGAGAGAAAGCAGGGAGAGGGGGCATCACGTTACACATGAGAGGGCACTCGGGAAGCAGAGGGACCTGTGGTCGCTATAAAAGATTCAAAATCCGCAGAGAACCTGAAGTGTAACCAAACGGTCCACATAATAGTGTGGTCTTCACACTTATCGGTATCCCACACTAGCATCCTTTCAATGTGTTCGATCCTGTCTATTTCACATGCCCAGTCAGCCAGAGAGGGGGTCATAGGTTGACGCCACGCTCTGGCGATAACTGAACGTGCAGCAGTCAGCACATGGCGGATTAAGCTCTTCTTGATTTGTTTGTATGATAGGACTGTTAAGCGAGGTTTATTGGGGTATTTGTCGCCTACTAATTTGTCATAGAGGTTGAGAACCTTGTCCCAAAAGATGGCAACAAGTGGGCATGTACCCCAAATGTGCGTCATATTCCCCGTAGCGTGCAAACATCTCCAGCACACATCAGAGATATTAGGATCAAACTTATGTAGAATAGTGGGGCAGCGGTACCACCTAGAGAAAATACGGTAATTTCGTTCTTGGGCATGAGACGAGGTAGATAATTTAAAAGAGAGCGCCAGTGTCTTGCCCCACTCCATATCATCCGGAGACAAATCCATCTCCCTTTCCCATTTCGAGAGGAATGATGGTGGGTTTGGATAGGAGACCTGGATCAGCAATTGATACAGTATATTAGGGAAAGCGAATGCTCTGGTCTGTCTGACTGGGAAAGCAATGACTCAAAAGCAGTCTGAGGTCTAGTCATGTCGGCGATGTTTGGTAGTTTGTGTAGAAAGTGCGTTAATTGAGTGTGTTCAAGCCAAGCAATAGAAGGGTTGTGGCAGGAAGAGAGCATGTCTGGTAGGGGAATCGGTTGTCCAGCACGAAGCGTATGCCTCAACAGAGGAGCTTCTGATTTTTGCCACATAAGAAATTTAGATTTAGCACAAGTCAGAGGGAAAGAGTTTATATCAAATAATGGGTTCAAGGGGCTGGGTCTCGAGGACAACAAACCTTTGTGGATGTAGTTGTCCCAAATTCGCAAGGTAGTGGAAGTCACAATGGGCAATAAGTCCGCAGGGGGTCTATGTGTCGGGTGAGTCCACAGAAGGGATGTGAGGTCAGGAGATATTCGGTTATTTTCTAGTGATGTCCATAATTTAGTGGAGGAACCGTGATACCAGTCTACTAGTCTGATCAGAGAGGCAGCGTGAAAGTACAGTCGCAAGTCTGGGAGGGCAACACCCCCTCTATCTTTAGGTAAAGTTAAAACGCTAAAGCCAATCCTGGGTTTCCTATGCCGCCATATAAAGTCCCGAATGGCCCTGTTAATCGATTGGAAGAAGCTAAAAGGAGGGGGGCTAGGAATTGCCTGAAATACATATAAAATCTTGGGTAGAATGTCCATTTTGACAGCGTTCATTCGGCCAAACCAGGAGATGTTCGGTTTATCGTAAGATTCTAGGCACGTCCGCAATGTTCTCATTAGGGGCAGATAGTTTATGTCTGTCAGGGTGGGTAAAGAGGTAGGGATTTGAATTCCAAGATATTTGACAGCTTTTTGCTGCCATTTAAATTCAAATGCAGATTGAACCCGGGTTACTGTAGGTTTGGGTAGGGAGATGTTAAGGGCCTCAGTTTTGTCATAATTCACCTTAAAGTTACTGGCCAGTCCAAACTCTGTGAATGCCTCGATAATGGCTGGTATAGATGTATGGGGTTTAGTCACATATAATAAGAGGTCATCCGCATATAGGGACAATTTATATTGATAGTGGCCAATGGATATACCCTGAATATTGGAGTCGTGACGGATAGCCATGGCTAGATGCTCCATCGTTAGAATGTATAACAATGGCGATAGGGGACATCCCTGACGGGTTCCGTTACGAATCCATATTGGGTCAGATAGTAGGCCGTTAGATCGGATCCTTGCCATAGGGTTGTTATAGAGAGCAAGGATCTTGCAGAGCATGTTGGGTCCAAGGCCCACTTGGTGAAGCGTTCTCTCCAAGAATTGCCAATGAACCCGTTCGAACGCTTTTTCGGCGTCGACCGACATCAAGCAAGCTGGGATTTTACATTTTTGGGCATATTCCATCAGGGAAATAGTTTTGAGGATGTTATCCCTGGCCTCCCTCCTTGGGGTGAATCCCACTTGGTCAAGGTGTATTAGGCCTGGTATTGCTGGTAGCAGTCGGTTGGCCAGAAGTTTGGAGTATAAGCGGATTTCAATGTTGGTGAGGGAGATGGGGCGAAAGCTACCGCATAGCGTAGGATCTTTCCCGGGTTTCGGTAGAACTACAATATGGGCTTCCAGAGCCTGTCTCGGAAAAGGTGAATCCCTAGAGATGCTATTATACATTTTCAAAAGAAGCGGTGTAAGAGAGTCGCGGAAGGATTTATAGAAACGGGTTGAGTATCCGTCCGGGCCTGGACTTTTGTTAGGCTTCAGGGATGACATTGCCAGCACAAGTTCTTCCTCGCAAATTAGTTTTTTGACTAAATTCTACAAGTTTTTAAATTTGGAAATATTTGAATTAATGAAAACATGTTTAACACATTTTTCTGAAAATGAGAATTCTGAAATTCTGAATTTCGGAAATTCTATTTATTTCAATGGGCAGAGGCGGTGGAGTGTGTTTTTAGCGCTAAAACTAGAATTATGAGTATATATACTGTACATGATCCTGCACAGGTGGGCTGCCCTGTAGCAGTAAATCTGCTATAGGGTGGACCAGAAGTGGTTAGACATGGGTGTATATTGTATGTATAAGCATTATTATAATGGAGTCGTGCAGCACTGTTTTTCACATAAATAGATACATATTGATGTTAGAGTGATACTGTAATGGTCACCACCGTTTACGATATCCATTCCATCGCCCCAACCACGACAGCTTAGCCGACTGTAACGCCATCGGCGTTATTTTACATAAGACGAGCGCAGCTGTATCTTGTTCAGACAGCTGCGCTCCATCCAGTGTCTGTTCAGCGTCACTTCCGGTGCGCCCTGCGTCCCTGCGTTTCACGCTGGAACGCGGAAGTGCGCTCGCTCGTTCCCATGCTGGGCGGGCTATTTAAACCCTCTCTGATGGCGGCTGGGTGTTCGGTTATTGAACTAGACACCCGGCGCCATCTGTGATCAAGGACGACTCTACTGGAGACCCTCTTCACCTCCTGCCTTCTGGAGGAGAGTTGTTCTCAACCCCAGGACTCCCTACTTCAGGATTCCGAGACCTAGACCACAGAGCTCACACTCTACAGCTGCTACTTCTTCCTGAAATCCCTGCCTACTTCCGGAATCCGAGGGCTAGACCACAGAGCTGACACTCTACACCTTCTACTTCCTCCTGAATCCCTGCCTACATTCTCCTGGGAGACTTATCATCTTACAGCCTTCACAACCGCAAGTACCATAGGAATCAGTCTATTCAAGCTAGAACTGACATTGACTATTTATGCAGTGTATGCTAATTCTATAGGATTCTGTTCCCAGTAACTTGTGTGATAGTCTGTACTGTGACTCTCTAGATATCATCTTCCCCCTATAGATCATATACGATACCATTGTTGCCAGATAGTCTACAGGAGAATGTGATGATATTAACCCCTCACTCTCTGAACAAATATGGAGTTAACTGGTGGTTTATACTGAGAATTCTCCATTGTCACTGACTACTCCCTAATTTAGGTTTAATAAGGCGTAGGCGTCACAGAATAACCGAACCTTAAAAATAAAATCTAGATGGATCCCGCAGATCTAACAAATCATTTAGTGGGACTAACACAAAGGGTGGATACCCTCACTAACTCTCTAAATGAGATACGTTTAGAGAATGAAGCCCTCCGCCAACAGAATTTTGCCCAGGCCAGAGAGAGACCTGAACCAAAAGTATGTGCACCTGAACCTTTCTCTGGAGACAGGAAATTTTTTCGCCAATTTATTAGTTCATGTCGGTTGGTGTTTGAACTACGTCCCCGTACCTATCATTCTGATAGGGTAAGAATTCTCACCCTTATCTCATATCTTCGGGGTGAACCTAGAGTCTGGGCCGACGCCTATCTAGAAGAGCATGGTGATCTCCTGGGGGCTTTCGACACCTTCCTCACTGAAATGTCCCTCCTTTACGAGGATCCCAATAAACAGTTAACCGCTGAGAATTCCATCAGAAACCTCAAGCAAGGGAAAAGACCAGTGGAAGACTACATTTCAGAATTCAAATGTTGGTGCAGAGAGACCCAGTGGTCAGATATTGCACTAAGGAACCAATTCCGGCTTGGCTTGACAGAAGCTTTAAAGGACGAGATTGCACGCATAGAACTTCCAACATCTCTAGAGGACTTAATGCAACTCTCCATTTCTATCGATCGTCGTCTCCGCGATAGAAGAGCTGAACGTGCAAATGCATTTCTTCCCACACCTTTCAGGAGAGCCAGATCTCCCCCCAAGGAGCTTCCTATGGAACTCGGTGCGATTAAAGGCCCTCTAACCGCAGCTGAAAAACAACGCCGCAGAGACCAAAACCTCTGTTTGTATTGCTCTGCCCCTGACCACGTTGTCTCCTCTTGTCCCCTTCTCAAGAGGAATTCCGAAGGTAAAAAAAGTAAACACCAACTTACCAAGCTTAACTTTACTGGTACTATTTCAAACCGCTACATTATCATTCTTCTTACTTTACAGTGGGGTCTAGAAAGGATTTCCATTGATGCAATGGTCGACAGCGGAGCCTGTGGCAACTTTATTGATTCAAAGATTGTAGAATCTAATAAAATACCCTGTGTGTCCAAGCATACCCCTGTGTCACTCACTTTTATTGATGGTTCTAGTGCCTCAACAGGTCCTATATCCCTGCAAACTTCCCCCCTTCTCGTCACTTGTGCTTCTGGTCACACTGAGACCCTTGCTTTTGATGTGATCTCATCACCTATATTCCCAATCATTCTCGGAATACCATGGCTGCGTATTCATCAGCCAACCTTCCTATGGTCCACTAGTTCCCTAGATCTACAGTCCTTTCACTGTAAGCACAGTTGTTATCCTATATGTTCCACCTCTATCACAAACAACTACCCTTCTGATCTCCCAGGTTATTTACATGACTTTGCGGATGTTTTCAGCAAGACCATGGCAAACAAACTTCCCCCACATAGGATCTATGACTGCCCCATAGACCTTATACCTGACAGTCCTATTCCTACGGCAAGAATCTATCCATTATCCCAACCAGAACTTGTACACCTCAAGGATTACATCGATGAGAACCTTAAAAAAGGTTTCATCAGACCTTCAACTTCCCCAGCAAGTGCTGCAATCTTCTTCGTAAAGAATAAAGATGGCTCACTTCGACCAATCATTGACTACCGTGCACTCAATAACATCACCATAAAGAATAGATACCCACTACCATTAATTCCGGAACTCATCGAGCGTCTTCAAACCTCAAAACTTTTCACTAAACTAGATCTTAGGGGTGCCTACAATCTTGTGAGAATCCGCTCAGGCGATGAGTGGAAAACAGCCTTTAAGACACGTTATGGGCTTTTTGTTTTTTTTTTTTTTTTTTCCATAATGATTTTATTGACAAACACGATAAGGTTTACAAAACATTTGAACAAGGAGTCTCATATAAAACAGCATGTTTTACAGCAATAAAGATCAGAACTAGCATATAATATTGAATGCACAGAAATTACAGCTTTAGTCAACATATTGGAAAACAGTTGGGGCATGAGCTATAGTTGAAAATGACTAGCAGGGTGTTTAAGTTTTACACTGTGACATTATACCCATCAGATATCGAACTATATTCAGGTGTAGTACAAAGATGGGGATGGGGGTGTACTAGTTCCCGGAGTGGTAACCAACTTGGAGTAGATACAACCTCTCCGTACAGTAGATCCATAGTAAAAGTCGGTATGGTCTCGATGTTAAGTGAGAAAGCTGTAACGGGTCAGGGGGTTGGGACTGAATATGGACTCCTTAGGGGTAGAGGGGGGGAGGATTGGGATGGGGGGGTCAGGGTGGGATATGGGGGAAGGAGAGGAAAATCAGAAATAAGAATAGGAAAGGACGAGGAAAAAAAGAAGGAGGAGAGAAAGAGAAGAAAAAAAAAAAAAAAAAAAGAGAGAGAAAGCAAGGGGGGAGGGGGGGACCATCTCAAGTAGAGAAACATCAACACGTCTACAAAACCGTATGTATGTATATGGAGAGGTGGGGGAGGGGGAGTGGAAGGGGACAGATAGGGGGTACCTCTCAGTCTCCGCCACCAGTTTCCACGGGTTGGAGTACCGTGAGTAAAGAAAGTTTTGTTTGTGGATAATTTATAATGTATTTTTTAAGAATCGTTGAAGATAATCCTCCCTCAATCTTCCCTTGTGTAGGGGAGGGGGGCCATATGGTACGTGATTTTACATCTCTTGTTTGTTTTTGTTTTTTTCCCTTCATCTCACTAAAGGTTGGCCTGTAAAAGTGTAACAATGGAGTCTTCCAGGGGTTCAGTCTCCTGGAGGTGAGTGGGCCGTGATTGTTTGGCTCATCAGCAGTTTGTAGTTGTCTGTGGTGCGAAAGTGGATCCAACAAGCCCAGGTGTGTGAGAATTTGGTGGGACAATCTTTGGCTATGGAGATTAATTCTTCCATCTCAGCAATTTTTCCCACACGTGTGAGCCAGTCAGGAATGGTAGGGACACGTGTTGTTCCCCAGTAGATAGGTATACATAATTTGGCTGCGTTTACCAGGGGAGGTATTAGCGTTTTGCAGTACTGGTGAATGGGCATGTCTGAGTGATGCAGGAGAAGCTGTGCTGCGGAGTGTTCTAAGGTGTACGTGGAAATTTGCGATATCAGTTCCCGGATTCGGGTCCAGAAAGGCTGAATCAAGGGGCAGGACCACCAGATATGCTCTAGAGTACCCGTACCGCCAGAGCATCTCCAACATTTGTCTGAGAGGGCGGGATTATATTTGTTAAGGATGACCGGGGTTCTATACCAGCGCATTAAGACTTTATAGTTGTTTTCTTGTATCGAGACATTGAGAGAGCCCTTATGAGTTATCGTGGATATGCGTTCCCATTGAGCCTCTGTCAGTTCTATCTGTAGGTCTTTTTCCCAGTTTAAGCAGGCTTTGTTATTCCTCAATGAGCTGTCTGAGGTGAGAATGTTGTGGATGGTGGATATCATATGTTGTTGTGGTGCAGAGCTAGAGACAAGCTGTTCGAACGGCGTGAGACGACGCGAGACAGAGGATATACGATCGGCTTCTTTTAGGAAATGTCTGATCTGGAAATATGCCCAGAGAGGAAAAGCAGTGTTGTCAGAATTGGCTTGTAAGGAAGAGCGATCCATAAAAGTGCCTGAATGGAAGAAGTGATGCGCTAGAACGTCTGAGTGTTGCCAGGTCTCTTTCAGAAAGTTTATGGACATACCCGGTGGGAATGCTGGGTTGAGCCTTAAAGGAGTGAGGGGGCCAGGGGACGAAGATAGGCGCAGCTTTCGGCAGGCATCTTTGAAGCAGCTAAGTGTCGGGGCAATGAGCGGGTGTGTTTTCAATGCTTCCGGGGTGTGTTTGGGAAGGGTCCAAGGCAAGGATCGTAGTGGCAGGGAGGAAAATGTGTGTTCAAGAGCAACCCAGTCTTTACTCTGGCCATGAATCGACCAATCAACAATTCTGGAGAGGTGGCAGGCCCAGTAGTAAACCTTAAGATCCGGTAACCCGATGCCTCCCTTTGGTTTTGGTTTCGTTAACTGATCATAGGCTATTCTGGGTCGTTTCTGTCTCCATAAGAATTTAGTACATATTCGTCTGAAGGATTGAAAAAAAGATGGGGGAAGTTTAATGGGCAGGGTTTGTAAGATAAATAAAATGCGGGGTAGTATATTCATCTTGAGAATCGCTGCCCTTCCAAACCAAGAGAAATGTGGCTTGTTCCAATTATTTAGATCATCGGTTATGGTTTTGAGGATGGGCAGGTGATTCCTGGAGAATAGGTCTGTAAGACTAGCCGGTAGATGTATCCCTAGATATTTGATCTGGTCATGTTTCCATTTAAAGGGGAAATTTGTCTTGCATTGCTCTATCGTTTCCTGGGAGAGGGAGATGTTTAGGGCCTGGGATTTGGCAAAATTAATTTTGAAATTGGAAATGTTATGGAATAATTTCAGTTCTTCTAGAAGGTTCGGAATCGAGATGTGGGGCTCCTTCAGGAATAGCAGTATGTCATCGGCAAATGCAGCCATCTTGTATGTCTGACCGTTTATGTGAAAGCCTTGGACATTCATGTTGGATCTGAGACACTGAAGGAAAGGTTCAAGGGTTAGGACAAATAAGATTGGGGAGAGTGGACAACCCTGCCTCGTCCCATTGCTAATGGAGAAGGCGCTCGACAGGTGGCCATTCGCGCGAACCCTGGCAGTCGGTGTTGTATAAAGGGACATGATGGCGTAGAACATCCGATCTCGAAGACCAATATGTCTCAGGACCGCTCCCATGTAGTCCCATGCCAGCCTGTCGAACGCCTTCTCTGCATCTAATGAGAGGAAAAAACCCTTTTGTTTATGTGTTGTAATCCAGTGGTGCATATTTATGGCTTTGATTGTGTTATCCCTGGCTTCCCTGCCAGGAATAAAGCCAACTTGATCCCCCCCTATCAGGGATGGCAAGAGAAGTGCAAGACGGGAGGCTAAGATCTTGGCGTATAGCTTTATATCTACATTTAGCAGGGAAATCGGCCTGTAATTACTAACCAATGTGGGGTCTTTCTCCTCTTTTGGGATCACGGTGATGTGGGCTTCCAATAATCTATGAAAGGGGAGAGTGGGCGACGCCAAGGAATTGAACGTTTTTATAATGTGTGGAGATAACGTATCCGAAAAGGCCTTGTAATAGGTAGCTGTAAGCCCATCAGGGCCAGGGCTTTTGCCAGTCTTAAGATGTTTGATTGCCATTTTTAGTTCCTCTTCTGAGATGGGGCGTTCCAGCTGGAGAGCATCCTCCCTGTCTATGAGTTTGGTGCAGTGTTTGTCAAGAAAGGATTTGATCAAGGTGGAACGGGCATCAGAGCTATTGTGGTTCGTTGCCTGCTTGGGGAGATTATATAACTTGGCGTAGTAAGTTTCAAATTGAGTTGCTATGTCAGATGGAGTAAAGAAGGACTTTCCCTGAGTGTCTCTGATAGTATGAATGTTTGCCTGTGCTTTTTTGGTCTGGAGAGCTTTTGCTAAGTATTGCCCGCATTTGTTGCCAAATTCGTAGAACACTTTTTGATGTAGGACAAATTTGCGTCTCGTTTTACGATTTAATTCTTCACGTAGAAGCTTCCTGTTTTGGGTAAGCTCGTGATAAATTTGTTGCGCCTGAGATTGTTTGTGTGTGAGTTCAAGGGCTTTGATCTTATTAAGTATGCCTGTAATTGTATGTTGTTGGGCTTTTCGGAAAGCTGTTTTCAGGGCAATGAATTTTCCCCTTACTACACATTTGTGGGCTTCCCATTGGGTGAGTGGGGTTGTGTCAGGTGTATTGTTTTCCAAAAAAAATGTATTGATGCAACTGCGAATGTCCTCGACCCCCTCTTCTGAAGTAAGTAAAGTCGAATCAAGGCGCCAGATACTTTTGGGGGTGTGTCTATCTGGGAATTTCAGGGTCATTGTGATAGGGTGGTGATCTGACAGCAACATCGATTCAATGGTGGCAGTGGATAGAAAGGGAATGTCTTTTTGGGATAGGAACAGATAATCGATCCTAGAGTACTTATTATGAGGGACAGAAAAGAAAGTAAAGTCCTTCTCATCAGGGTGGAGGATGCGCCAGGCATCATGTAAGAGAAGATCTTGAATCTGTAACTGGATTTGTTTGATGGCCTTGTATGGCAGGGAAGTTGCCCCTGTGGAGGTATCTAAAAGTGGGAAAAGTGCCACATTGAAATCTCCTCCAAGGATGGTCAGACCAGATTGGAAGTCTGAAAGCATTCTTGAGATGGATCTGAAGAAGCTTACCTGAGCAGTATTGGGGCTATATATGTTAGCAAAGGTTACTGGTCGACCCTGGAGACAGCCCTTTAGGAAGATATATCTGCCCTCTGTGTCTATAAGTGAGTCTATGGGTTGCCAGTCAAGAGATTTGGAAAGTAGAATTGAAACCCCTTTGGTTTTTGCAAGTGAGTTGGTAGCATGGTATGCTGTAGGAAACTTGTGGTTGGTAAGTTTAGGGATTTTATTTGTTTTGAAATGTGTTTCTTGTAGGAATACCACGTTTGCCTTCAGTTTGGCCATCATATCGAGAACTTGGCTACGTTTTTCGGGGATGTTAAGGCCCTTTGCGTTTAGGGAGACTACTTTGAGCGTGGAGGTATTGTTTGATGAATGAGAGTGTGCCATCGTTAGATTGAATGTACTCCTACGAATAGTAGAGGACAACAATCAGTTGTGAGATGGTATATTTGTTGCGTATAGACTCAGGGGTTGCGAGAAGGATAGGTTCTGGGAAGCTTATGTATTGGCAAAGTTGTGGTTGCGGCGGAGACTGCGAGGTATATGAAGAAAGAGGAGGGGGGGAGGAGGGGGGATATAGACAAGGACGGAGGGGGAAAAGGGGAGGAGGAGGAAAAGGAGGGGGGAGAAGAAGGAAGGGAGGGGAAGAAAGGAGATAGAGAGAGAGGGAGAGAAAGAGGGGAACAGGGGGAAGGGGGGTGGTTGGGGGGGTGAGGAGGAAGAAGGAGAGGTAGGAGAGCAAGGGGTCAAGATACTACGGAATGTGTAAGTGACCGGAGTTAGGGAGGTTGTATGTAACCTCTCCTATGCTATGGAGGTGTCCGGTAGAGTTAGACAGGAACACGTGCGTGCCCGTCTCGTGGGGAGGTGGTGGGAATCGATATGGAACGGTCAAGAATCTGTTTCTCTCGTCCACAGGAGATTTATAACATAGAATATGCTAAGGAGCCAATCTTCATTAGTAATAACTAGAGTGATCATATGAACAAAGTCTATGGGGTCAAATATAGGGCCAAATTATAAGGTCAAACAGTATGCATGTTAAACAGGTATGAACAGCACAAAAAGAATAGAACTTAACATCTCATTGTATGTGTGGATTATCACGAACAGAGGAGGCCTTCTGCAGCTTACAATATGTCGCCATTAAAATGAAGATGAGGGGGACTACCAGCTGAGACAATATTTGCTATATTTAACTCAAATAACCAAAATAAAACTGTGAATGAAAGTATGTCAGAGAGCAGCTTCCCTTATATGAGCGTATCCAGGCGGATCTCGTCTAGAATTTTGTCATGTGAGGTATCTATTCCAGACCGAGGTAGTTTGGCGCAGGAGTGATACATATTCAAAGGCGGTCACTATTTCAGGGGGTGCAGGGAGATAAGTACTTGGAGCTACCTGAAACAGAGGCAGCTACATAAACTCCCTAGCTTTATGTGTGAATGGTATAAAGCTTTTCAATCAGTGGGAGGGAGTCTGCCTTCCAACATAACCTAAAGTAGATACATCTATCACTCTTCTCCCTCCCCCCTCAGGCGTATCATCCGAAAGAATGTCAGGTCTATACAGATGGCATGTCAAGGGGGCTGCAAGAGAAGCAAAAGACTTTCATGAAATTAGGAAACAGACGTCTGTCATAATAGAACTCCCTAGGATTTAGGCAGGGTGTAAGTATGAAAGGCAGCTTAAGTATGCCCCCCACTATGTGAGTCGACTCAGTATCAGTGAAATATGACCCCATTATACAATTGAATACATAGCAATGAATATAAATGCAATAGCATTCTAAGAATTACGAATCAAAGCCAGATTGTTAACATCAATCAAAGGAAGACCATGTAGGGTAAGCCTACACGTATATGCCGCGATGAGGGTAGGGTGGGGTTAGGGGAAGGGGATATGGGGAGGGACCGGGGAGGAGCATAGGAAGGCATTCAAAAGCAACGCTTTACCTTTAAGGGAGGCACTTGTCCATGTGTTATATTACGTCTGGGAGCTTGACCTAGGCGGTTGTAGTGAAGAACATATGTTCCTTCCCCCGAACAACAAAAATAAACTAATTGGAACAACAAAAAAAAAAAAGGGGGAAGGTGTGACCTAAAGAACCACCAGTTTTCCAAGGGGGGATGACTGGAACATGGGGTGAGCAAAATATTCACTAGTTCAGTAGCGCTCTACTCACGCTTTATTGATTGGATAACCATGGGCTGGTGAGGAGAGCAG
The DNA here is from genome assembly GCA_029574335.1 of Rana kukunoris. Taxonomy (NCBI): domain Eukaryota; kingdom Metazoa; phylum Chordata; class Amphibia; order Anura; family Ranidae; genus Rana; species Rana kukunoris. Next base: position 181,547,994 of record CM056053.1, on the reverse strand, counting down.
ATAGTGTTGTCGAGGATCGACAGTTGCTGGGGAGAAAGGAGAAAAGTTACTCTCGATGCATCAATAGAAGTGCGATGGTCTGAAAGCAGCAGACGAGTGTCTCGTGAAAGCTTTCTCCTTGAGGCGAAACAGTCATCCGCAGGAAGCAAAGGAGGGCAGGGACACGCTTGCTTCATCAGGTCCATCACGGCGGGCTCTTCTGTGGGCCGGGGAGGCTGTTGGGCTGTCGAGCATAGCAATCTGAGGATCTGAGATGTCGGGACCCCTCGGTGGGGTGTGTCTGCGGCGTCCCAATTGGAAGTCATCACGGACTGGGATGGCATCAGTGGAGGTTGATCTCCTCAGGCGCGGTGGGTGCACGCTGCTGTACCAATCTGGGACGTCAATGCGGGGAAGATTCAGTGTCTGAAAAAAGGCAGGTAGGTCTTCCGGCACGCGCAGGTTTGCTGTGCGGCCCTGATTTGAGGCAGAGAGGCAGAAGGGAAATTTCCATCGGTACTGGATACCCTTGGAGCGTAGGAGTTCAAGAAGAGGGCGTAGATCTCTCCTATTTTGCAGGGTAATAGGCGAGAGATCCTGGAACAGTTTAATGTCTGATCCTGCATATGTGAGGGAGCGACGATCTCTAGCCCTATGGAGAATTTCCTCTTTTAGCTTAAAGTTCACAAGGCAACAAATCACATCCCTGGGGGGATCAGTATCTCTACCTCTGGGTTTCAAGGCTCTATGTAAGCGCTCAAAATCAATGGGTGTTTCAGGGGGCCTGCCCAGCAGATCATTGAAAATGGCGATAGTAGCTTTAACAATATGCATGTTTTCAACTGATTCAGGGATGCCTCTTACCCGAATGTTGTGGCGACGCCCCCTGTTGTCCAAGTCTTCTAAGTATCTTTGGATGTCTCTGAGCTGTGTGATGTTTGATTGAGAAGAGGCCTGGAGCTGTTGAATGGCAGTGTCATGGCGGGCTGTTTTGTCTTCTACCTCCTCTACCCTCACAGCCATTGCCTGTACATCCCTTCTTAGGTCTGTGATAGCAGAGAAAAGGGTGGCTTTAATGTCTTCTGCCACTGACCGGAGGTCCTGCATGCACAGGGGTTGCGGGGAGCTAGCTACAGCAGCCATGGCTTGAGGCTTCAAGCGTCTCCTGTTTGTGGGGCTGAGGCTGGAGGAACGAGCGGCGCTCGAGTAGGCCCGATTTGAAGCCGGGGCCTCGCGTACCTGGGACCGGAAGATCTCCGGTATGACGCGGCCGCTCTGCGATCCGGTACCTCTGGGAGAGCGGGACCTAGTCGGGGATGTGTTTTTGGATGTTTTCCCCATTGACCTGTGGTGGATGGCTCGGCTGAAGGAAGCGTTTGTCTCCTGTGGACGGGAGCCCGGGAATCAGGCAGCCATTCGGGTCCGATGCCAAGCCACGCCCCGGCTTTTTGAATATATGGTAATGCCCTTTGGCTTATGCAATGCACCCGCTACATTCCAATGGTTTATCAATGACATTTTTCGAGACTTGTTAGACGTTTGCGTCGTTATTTATTTGGACGACATCTTAATTTACTCAGATTCTCCTGAAGAACACATCAAACATGTCCGTTGGGTTTTGGCTAGACTGAGAACACATTCATTATATGCCAAACTTGAAAAATGTGTTTTCAGTCAACGCAGCATCTCTTTCCTTGGGTATCTTATTACTCCAAATGGAATACAGATGGAATCATCGAAAGTAGAGTGCATTTTGTCCTGGCCCGTTCCCCATTCCAGAAAAGCATTACAACGGTTCCTCGGATTTGCAAATTACTACAGAAAGTTTATTAAAGACTTCTCAGCGATTGTGAAACCACTAAACAGTCTCACTAGTTCTAAGACACCTTTCTCCTGGTCGGACGACGCACAACGGTCTTTTGACTTCTTGAAATCCAGTTTCACCTCCGCTCCAATTCTACAACTTCCTAACCCACATTGTCACTTCACATTGGAGGTAGATGCCTCGCACTTTGCCTTGGGTGCTGTGCTTTCCCAACGATCTACTCTTTCGGATCCTCTGCATCCGGTGGCTTTCTATTCCAGGACTCTACTACCTGCCGAGATGAACTATCCTATTGGAGAGAAAGAACTCCTCGCCATAAAGGATGCCTTGAGTAATTGGAGACATCTTCTGGAGGGTTCTAAACATCCCATCACCATCCTTACAGATCATCGCAATTTGCAACATCTTAAGGCCTGCAAGACCCTATCCTCCCGCCAAGTTAGGTGGAGTTTATTCTTTGACAGGTTCGATTTCAACATCTCCTATCGTCCTGGTACAGAAAATGTCAAAGCTGACTCATTGTCACGAATGCATGACAATCACACAATTGAGACTCCTCCCTCCTCGATAATTCCACTTGATCGCTTCATTGGAGCTTCTGTTCCCTTCTTACACTTACTTCTCCAATCTCTCCCTAATGAGGTGCCTCCGGGTCTCAAAAAACATTCTAACGGGCTATATACATTCAATAATAAAGTTTACGTTCCTCCCGCTTTGCAAACTACTCTTCTCAAACAACTTCATGATGCTCCACTAGCAGGTCATCCAGGAATTAGTAAGACCATTCACTTAATTAAAAGAGATTACTGGTGGCCTAAGCTCTCACACACTGTCACTCAATATGTTAATTCATGCGTCATATGTGCTACCAACAAACATTCCAGGAAGCCACCTTATGGTCTTCTTACATCTATTCCTATTCCGGAAAGACCCTGGGATGTTGTTTCCCTGGATTTCATAGTCGACCTCCCCAGGTCTCAAGGTGCCAACACGATTATGGTTACAGTCGACTTATTAACAAAGATGGCTCACTTCATTCCATTAAAGAAGTTACCAACCTCTCTCGAGACCGCACAAGCCTTCTTAGAGAATGTTCTCAAGTTACATGGCCTCCCTTCCCAGATTATCTCAGACCGCGGCACCCAATTCATTTCCAGATTCTGGAGAGCGCTTTGCCAAGCCTTACAAATTGATCATCGTATGTCCACTGCCTATCATCCTCAGACAAACGGTCAGACAGAACGGGTTAATCAAACACTCGAACAATACTTACGCTGTTATTGCACCCATTTACAGGATGACTGGCTCCAATTTCTTCCTCATGCTGAATTCGCGTATAATAACGCCTCCAGTTCTTCCTCCGGATTTTCTCCTTTCTACGCTAACTATGGATTTCATCCCAAATCTGCACCAATCTCTGTTCTCCCTAACAGTGTTCCTGCTGTAGAGCATTACCTCTCAAACTTAAAGAGGACTTCAGAAATACTCCATGTCAATCTTCGTACAGCCCAACAAAGACAGAAGAAATATTACGACTCCCGTAGAACTGCTCCCCCAAAATACAAAGTTGGTGATTTAGTTTGGCTCTCTACCCGAAATTTACGTCTTAATATTCCCTCAAGGAAACTAGGACGTCAATTTACTGGTCCTTTCACCATTTCACACCTCATTAACAACAACACCGTAAAACTAGTTCTACCTTCACATTGGAAGATACATCCGACTTTCCATGTCTCACTTATTAAACCTTTCATACCTAATCCCTTTCCTAACAGAGTTCCTCAACCCCCTTCTCCTGTTGAGGTTCTAGGTGAGACCGAGTACGAGATAGAAAGAATTCTAGATTCCAAAAAACAAGGTTCTTCCCTCCAATATTTAATTCGTTGGAAAGGCTACAGCCAACTTGATGACTCTTGGGAAGATGCCTCTCACATTCATGCCCCTAGACTCATCAAGCATTTTCACCGCAGATACCCTGACCGCCCATCACCCTCTGGTTCTATTTTTGGGACCCCCTTGAGGAGGGGAGTATGTAACGCCATCGGCGTTATTTTACATAAGACGAGCGCAGCTGTATCTTGTTCAGACAGCTGCGCTCCATCCAGTGTCTGTTCAGCGTCACTTCCGGTGCGCCCTGCGTCCCTGCGTTTCACGCTGGAACGCGGAAGTGCGCTCGCTCGTTCCCATGCTGGGCGGGCTATTTAAACCCTCTCTGATGGCGGCTGGGTGTTCGGTTATTGAACTAGACACCCGGCGCCATCTGTGATCAAGGACGACTCTACTGGAGACCCTCTTCACCTCCTGCCTTCTGGAGGAGAGTTGTTCTCAACCCCAGGACTCCCTACTTCAGGATTCCGAGACCTAGACCACAGAGCTCACACTCTACAGCTGCTACTTCTTCCTGAAATCCCTGCCTACTTCCGGAATCCGAGGGCTAGACCACAGAGCTGACACTCTACACCTTCTACTTCCTCCTGAATCCCTGCCTACATTCTCCTGGGAGACTTATCATCTTACAGCCTTCACAACCGCAAGTACCATAGGAATCAGTCTATTCAAGCTAGAACTGACATTGACTATTTATGCAGTGTATGCTAATTCTATAGGATTCTGTTCCCAGTAACTTGTGTGATAGTCTGTACTGTGACTCTCTAGATATCATCTTCCCCCTATAGATCATATACGATACCATTGTTGCGAGATAGTCTACAGGAGAATGTGATGATATTAACCCCTCACTCTCTGAACAAATATGGAGTTAACTGGTGGTTTATACTGAGAATTCTCCATTGTCACTGACTACTCCCTAATTTAGGTTTAATAAGGCGTAGGCGTCACACCGACACTCTGACAATCCCTGTAGACACGATCCATTCCCCCAGAATTAAGACAAGACACGCTACATTTCAAATGAATGAACGTTTTAAATGGTATCTTAGCTTTCTTATATACAGTACAGCATGTTAAAGTTAATCACAGGGATAAAGAACTCTCCACCCACACATCACACAATGGGGCTTCAATCACATTATTTTAGATAATGACATTCAGTTGAGGTAATTATTAGTCATCCCTCAGACGTCCCGTCTCCGCAATTAGATGAGGAAATTACTACAGCTTGACAAGTTCCCCTCACCTGTTACACAAAACACATTCCTTTACTAAACATAATTGACATGCTAATTCAATACACCTAAAGAGAGATGTCTGACCTTTATGCCGCGTACAGACGGTCGTTTTTTGTGATGAAATAAAATGACGTTTTTAAAAACGTAATTTAAAATGATCGCGTGTGGGCAAAACATTATTTTATGTCTTCTGAAATAAGACAAAAAAAAAATTCGAACATGCTTCAATTTTTTATGACGTTTTTCAGAATGTCGTTTTTTGGGTCATAAAAAATGATCATGTGTGGGCAAAACGACGTTTAAAACAACGTTTTTAAACCCGCGCATGCTCAGAAGCAAGTTATGACGCAAGCTTGAATGGAACAGGGTGCCGTCGTACATGTTGTTGTACGTAACCGCGCTTTGCAAGAGCATTTTCAGAAAACGATGGTGTGTAGGCAACGTTGTTTTTTAAAATGAAGTTTGAAAAACTTAGTTTTTTTTCATGAGAAGAAGAGTCACAACACATCTATACACAATGAAAGGTCTTTCAGAAGCCCGACTCACTTAGCATCTCAACAGCCTGGGTTAAGCACTGAAAGAGTCATTCTTATTGACCGGTTGTGGGTCAACATGAAATCACCTGTAATCTGTCCCATCTTCTGCAATACAGTTAAAACAGTCTGACCAAGTGTATGGGGCTTAACAATAGTTAATATGGATGAGCCGCATGAATCCCGCGATATATTTAGGAAAGTACAAAATGATGAAAATCCTTTTTTCTGTTCATATTTTCAGGGAGATCTGGCCAACTGATCTCCCTTCAGATGAAAATCCACAGAAAAGTTTATTGACTTTACTGTAGATTTTCATCTGAAGGGAGATCAGTTGGCCAGATCTCCCTGAAAATATGAACAGAAAAAAGGATTTTCATCATTTTGTACTTTTCTAAATATATTGCGGGATTCGCTGCACTTTCAACACGCGGCTCATCCATGTTAACTATTGTTAAGCCCCATACACTTGGTCAGACTGTTTTAACAACAAACATAAAAGCGATCGTTTTCCGATCGTTCTCAGAAAATGTGTTCGTTTTTAAACTGTATCAGAAAACCATTTTTGGGTTCAAAAGTCTGGCCAACTCCCTTCAGATGAAAATCCACGTAATTTTTTTTTGGCTTTACTGTACTAGTGTACTCACTACTCAGCACAAAAGAGAAGCTGCTTTCAGTCACTGAGGCTGGCCATACATGTTCAATTTTCTTGTACAATTTTCTTTTAGATTTACCAAAAACCATATAATATGAGGTCAAACTAAACAACACTTTCAATTGTATGCAATCAGGCAGGCCCTTGCACTACATAGTTGAAGGTAAATCTAAAGAAAATTGTACAGAAAATTGCACAGAAAATTGTATCATCTATGGCCAGCCTAACTCTCTGGCCATTCAAAAAAACGATAAATAAAAGATTTGCATTTGAATCAGTTTTCTTTTGTTATTTTCGTATGTTGATATGACACCTATAACAAAAGATTTGCCTTCAGTATTTTGAATACACAATACGAACAGAAAAAGGAATTCATTCAATATACATAATGAAATTCTTTTGTTATAGATGTCATTGAACAATGAACATACAACTGAAAACGAACACAAAACGAATTCAAACAAAATACACAATGCAAATCTTTTGATACAGATTTCATTTTCGTTATTTTGCCGTTTTCGTTTTGTCGCTTTTTCCCGTCGGATCGTTCGTATTTGCGGTTGTTCGTTATGCGGCTCATCCGTTATCCCGTTGTTTTCGTATTTTGGTGCTTTACCGTTTTCGTATGTACACATTATCCCGCGGGTACGAAAATGAACATTTTCGTACGAAAATAACATTCGTACGAACAGGAATGCACATATCTAGTGGAAACCACAGTCCCATCCACTATCTCAGGAACTTCCTCTTCTGCTAGTTGAGAGCAGAGGCTTGTGGCACTCTGCTCTTTTGCCAGCTCTTCCACTGGGTTGCTGCGAGTGCAGACCACAGTCCCATCCACTACCACAGGAACCTCATCTTCTGTTAGTTGGGAGCAGAGGCCCGTGGCACTCTGCTCTGTTGCCAGCTCTTCCGCTGGGTTGCTGTGAGGGGAGACCACAGTACCATCCTCCGATGTAAGCTCAAGCTGCAGCGGTGTGCAGAGGTCAGCAGCATCCTGCCCCGCTGCCAGTGATTCAGCTAGGAGTAAAAGCTTTACAACCTCAGCTTGATGCTGGAGAGAGGGGCCAACTGCCCCGGCTCCCTGGAACTCCATATCATCTGCTTCAGCTTTAGGGATGGCAATCGTCAGATTTTCCACTGCCGATTTATCAGCCAGGATTTTACAGTTGTCATCTAAAATTTCCTCATAGTCCCAGGCAACAGGAGCCCCACCCTGCTGCTGAGCAGAGTCTAGCAGCTGTCTGTAGGCGATCTCCAGCTCCCATTCCTGAATGGCCAGAAATTCCAAATCTTCCTGTAACCAGTGCCCTTGTGAGACATTCAACTTTTCTTCTCTGTGCTCCATTATTTCCTCCAAGCGCCACTCCCGATCATCCCCGAAGTCTGGATCACTGGACATCCTCCAATACAACAATCCCAGGCCATCATAGTCATAGCCTTCCGTGGGGCTGTCATCCGCTGACTACGGGCACTCTTGGGCTACATACCACTGGAGGGCTCTGTAGTTTTCATCCAAGCACATCTCTGCCCGAATCAGCCTGCTTAACTCGGCTGTCCACTCCTGCTTCTGTTGTTCCCCCAACAACAGCATTCGTACGTCATACTGCGGCCAGTACCTTACATGGATGGAGGGCAGGACCTTTCCTTGGTGTTGCTGCTCCAGAGCTAGCACTTCCTTCCAGAGTTGGCACCGAATCACTTCCGACCATCTCAGCAGGGCCTCCTCTGATACTGGTCCTCTGTGCTGTATCCGTATCTCTTGTAACCTCCTTTTGAATTCCTCTTCCATGGGGACTGGTATCTGCACCACTCCTCTGTCTTCAGTTGGTGCTGCTGTGACTTCAGCTGCTGCAGCACATCTTTGATGTAGCCAAGTGGCATCCACAGCCGCTATAACCAGGTCTACGATCTCCGGTGAAGGATTAGGACCATATTGTGCCAGTCTACGTTTAACAGCCCGATAAAAACGTTCTTCCTCGGGTGTCCTGTCTGTTACGCTGGGCCTTTCATCTCTATCCATTTCGACAAGTTCTGCGATAATGTCCCTTTTCTTACGGCTGCTGGCTGGTCTGCCCCAGCGTCTCCATTGTCCTGTGTCTTTGTAGCCGTCCTTGTGAAGATGGAATCATCCCACTGCTGCCACCACTTGTAACGGTCACCATCGTTTATAATATTCATTCCATCGCCCCAACCACGACAGCTTAGCCGACATTCTGACAATCCCTGTAGACACGATCCATTCACCCAGAATTAAGATGAGACATGCTCTGTTCTCTCTGGTTTCAAATGAATGAACGTTTTAATGGTATCTTAGCTTTCTTATTTTCCGGACATTCCGTTACAGATACTTAGTGATTACAGCAACTCTATAGTTATATATATATATACAGTACAGACCAAAAGTTTGGACACACCTTCTCATTCAAAGAGTTTTATTTATTTTCATGACTATGAAAATTGTAGATTCACACTGAAGGCATCAAAACTATGAATTAACACATGTGGAATTATATATATAGTAAAGACCAAAGTTTGGACACACCTTCTCATTCAAGGAGTTTTCTTTATTTTCATGACTATGAAAATTGTAGATTCACACTGAAGGCATCAAAACTATGAATTAACACATGTGGAATTATATACATAACAAAAATGTGTGAAACAACTGAAAATATGTCATATTCTAGGTTCTTCAAAGCAGCCACCTTTTGCTTTGATTACTGCTGTGCACACTCTTGGTTTTCTCTTGATGAGCTTCAAGAGGTAGTCACCTGAAATGGTCTTCCAACAGTCTTGAAGGAGTTCCCAGAGATGCTTAGCACTTGTTGGCTCTTTTGCCTTCACTCTGCGGTCCAGCTCACCCCAAACCATCTCGATTGGGTTCAGGTCCGGTGACTGTGGAGGCCAGGTCATCTGGCACAGCACCCCATCACTCTCCTTCTTGGTCAAATAGCCCTTACACAGCCTGGACGTGTGTTTAGGGTCATTGTCCTGTTGAAAAACAAATAATGGTCCAACTAAACGCAAACCGGATGGAATAGCATGCCGCTGCAAGATGCTGTGGTAGCCATGCTGGTTCAGTATGCCTTTAATTTTGAATAAATCCCCAACAGTGTCACCAGCAAAGCACCCCCACACCATCACACCTCCTCCTCCATGCTTCACGGTGGAAACCAGGCATGTAGAGTCCATGCGTTCACCTTTTCTGCGTCGCACAGACACGGTGGTTGGAACCAAAGATCTCAAGTTTGAACTCATCAGACCAAAGCACAGATTTCCACTGGTCTAATGTCCATTCCTTGTGTTCTTTAGCCCAAACAAGTCTCTTCTGCTTGTTGCCTTTCTTTAGCAGTGGTTTCCTAGCAGATATTCTACCATGAAGGCCTGATTCACACAGTCTCCTCTTAACCACTTAACGTCCGCCGCACGACTATGTATGGCCACAGAAAGGCACGTACAGGCAGATGGGTGTACATGTACGTCCCTGCCTTCTAGCGGGTCAGGGGTCCGATCCGGACCCCCCCCCGCTACGTGCGGCGGTCGCTAAGTGTCTGGGAGCGATCTGGGATGAGGGGGCGGCTGTTCGTTTTTGTCCGCCCCCTCGCGATCGCTCCCAGCCAATCCGCTTCCTCCTCTGCCTGAACTGTAAACACAGGCAAGGTGGAATTGATCTCACCTCTCCTCCCGCCGATATTTTCGTCCGTCGGAGGAGGGGAGACATCACACAGTGAGTAGCACAAGCACTACACTGACACACAGACACATAGGCACACAAATCCCCCCACAGTCACCCCCCGATCACCCCCCAGCCCCCTGTCACAGTGTCACTAAATAGCAGTGATCATTTATTTACTGATCACTGCATTTAGTGTCAGTGTGACAGGCAGTTAGTGTCAGGCAGTTAGTGTTAGGTCCAGGGTAGCCCCCTACCCCCCCAATAAAGGTTTTAACCCCTTGATCACCCCCTAGTTTACCCTTTCACCCCCTTTTGCCAGCTTCGCTAAGCAATCGTTTTTCTGATCGTTGTATTAGTGTCGCTGGTGCTGCTAGGTAGCTAGTTATTTTTTGAGTTTCGCCGCCATGTTTTTATAGCGTTAGAAAATGTATGGGGGTACCTAACGCTATAAAAACATGGCGGCAAACCTCAAAAAATAACTAGCTACCTAGCAGCACCAGCGACACTAATACAGCGATCAGAAAAACGATTGCTTAGTGATGCTGGCAATAGGGGGTGAAAGGGTTAACTCTAGGGGCAATCAGGGGTTAAAACCTTTATTAGGTACTTCTATACATTTTCTAATAAAGTTTTTAACCTGATTGCCCTTAGAGTTAACCCTTTCACCCCATATTGTCAGCGTCACTAAGCGATCGTTTTTCTGATTGCTGTATTAGTGTCGCTTGTGCCGCTAGGTAGCTAGTTCTTTTTTGAGGTTTGCCCACCAGGTTTTTATAGCGTTAGGAACCCAATACATTTTCTAATAAAGGTTTTAACCCCTGATTGCCCCTAGAGTTAACCCTTTCACCCCCTATTGCCAGCGTCACTAAGCGATAGTTTTTCTGATCGCTCTATTAGTGTCGCTGGTGCCGCTAGGTAGCTAGTTATTTTTTGAGGTTCGCCCGCCATGTTTTTATAGCGTTAGAAAATTTGGGGTACCTAACGCTATAAAAACATGGCGGCGAACCTCAAAAAATAACTAGCTACCTAGCGGCACCAGCGACACTAATACAGCGATCAGAAAAAAGATCACTTAGTGACGCTGGCAATAGGGGGTGAAAGGGTTAACTCTAGGGGCAATCAGGGGTTAAAACCTTTATTAGGTACCCCAATACATTTTCTAATAAAGGTTTTAACCCCTGATTGCCCCTAAAGTTAACCCTTACACCCCCTATTGCCAGCGTCACTAAGCGATCATTTTTCTGATCGTTGTATTAGTGTCGATGGTGCCGCTAGGTAGCTAGTTATTTTTTGAGGTTCGCCTGCCAGGTTTTTATAGCGTTAGGTACCCCATACATTTTTCAAATAAAGTTTTTAACCCCTGATTGCCCCTAGAGTTAACCCTTACACCCCCTATTACCAGCATCACTAAGCGATCGTTTTTCTGATTGCTGTATTAATGTCGCTGGTGCCGCTAGGTAGCTAGGTATTTTTTGAGGTTCGCCCGCCAGGTTTTTATAGCGTTAGGTACCCCCATAAATTTTTTTAATAACGTTTTTAACCCCTGATTGCCCCTAGAGTTAACATTTTCACCCCCTATTGTCAGCGTCACTAAGCGATCGTTTTTCTGATTGCTGAATTAGTGTCGCTGGTGCCGCTAGGTAGCTAGTTAGTGGCAGTAACGCTTACACCCACGTGCAAAGCATACACCCCCATATGTGGAATTACACCCAAAAATGCATTCTGCTGCTTCTCCTGAGTATGGCGATACCACATGTGTGAGACTTTTTGGGAGCCTAGCCGCGTATGGGACCCCAAAAACCAATCACCGCCTTCAGGCTTTCTACGGGTGTACATTTTTGATTTCACTCCTCACTACCTATCACAGTTTCGAAGGCCATAAAATGGCAAAATAGCACAAAACCCCCCAAATAACCCTATTTTGGAAAGTAGACACCCCAAGCTATTTGCTGAGAGGCATGTCGAGTTTTTTTGCACAAAGTTGTCACTAAATGATATATTTCTTACACATGCCATGGTTATATGTGGAATTGCACCCCAAAATACATTCTGCTGCTTCTCCTGAGTACGGAGATACCACATGTGTGGGACTTTTTGGGAGCCTAGCCGTGTACGGGACCCCGAAAACCAATCACCACCTTCAAGATTTCTAAGGACATACATTTTTGATTTCACTCACACAAATCTTGAAGGCGGTGATTGGATTTCGGGGTCCCGTACGCGGCTATGCTCCCAAAAAGTCCCACACATGTGGTATCCCCGTACTCAGGAGAAACAGCAGAATGTATTTTGGGGCGCAATTCCACATATAACCATGGCATGTGTGAGAAATATATAATTTAGTGACAACTTTGTGCAAAAAAAAAATCAGTTTGTCATATTCCAGCAACTTGTGTCAAAATATAAAATATTCCATGGACTCGACATGCCTCTTAACAAATAGCTTGGGGTGTCTTCTTTCCAAAATGAGGTCATTTGGGGGGTTTTGTGCTATTTTGGCATTTTATGGCCTTCGAAACTGTGATAGATAGTGAGGAGTGAAATCAAAAATTTGCGCCCTTAGAAATGCTAAAGGCGGTGCTTGGTTTTCGGGGTCCCGTACGCGGCTATGCTCCCAAAAAGTCCCACACATGTGGTATCCCCGTACTCAGAAGAAGCAGCAGAATGTATTTTGGGGTGCAATTCCACATATAACCATGGCATGTGTGAGCAATATATCATTTAGTGACAACTTTTTGTAATTTTTTAATTTTTTTGTCATTATTCAATCACTTGGGACAAAAAAAAAATATTCAATGGACTCAACATGCCTCTCAGCAGTTTTCTTGGGGTGTCTACTTTCCAAAATGGGGTCATTTGGAGGGGGTTTGTACTGCCCTGCCATTTTAGCACCTCAAGAAATGAGATAGGCAGTCATAAAATAAAATCTGTGTAAATTCCAGAAAATGTACCCTAGTTTGTAGACGCTATAACTTTTGCAAAAAACAATAAATATATACACTTATTGTGATTTATTTTACTAAAGACATGTGGCTGAATACATTTTGGCCTAAGTGCTTGACTAAAATTTAGTTTATTCGATATTTTTTACTTTTTGTTATAAGAAATTTTTTTTTTTTTCAAAATGTAGGGTCTTTTTTTCCATTTATATCGCAAAAAAATAAAAACCGCAGAGGCAATCAAATACCATCAAAAGAAAGCTCTATTTGTGGGAAGTAAAGGACGCAAATTTAGTTTCGGTACAACATTGCATGACCGCGCAATTACCAGTTAAACCAGCGCAGTGCCAAATTGTAAAACACCCTTGGGCATTTAGCAGCATATTGGTCCGGGGCTTAAGTGGTTAACAGTTGTTCTAGAGATGTGTCTGCTGCAAAAGGTGGCTACTTTGAAGAACCTACAATATGACATATATTTTCAGTTGTTTCACACTTTTTTGTTATGTATATAATTCCACATGTGTTAATTCATAGTTGTGATGCCTTCAGTGTGACTCTACAATTTTCATAGTCATGAAAATAAAGAAAACTCCTTGAATGAGAAGGTGTGTCCAAACTTTGGTCTTTACTATATATATATATATACAGTATATATATTGAGAACCTATAGTCAAGGTTGTAGCTCTGTATGAGTAAAAAGGGTTTGTTCATTAAATAGAAATTTAGCATGCAATATTAAAAATGTTTGCAAACATTTGCATATGTAAAAAAGGTTATGGGAGTTTTATGAGAACATTAAGAAACAATTCCATTCATACTAAAAAAAAATGGTATTCAGTGAACCAAGTTATTCGAGTATGTAATATGCTTGTTTCTAGGAACTAAAATAATGCTGCTTCATCAGCCTTGAGGAATTAGACCTGACTTTTTCCCAACCTGACAAATCATGTTATCTACATTTTTCCCCAAATAGAAACTTGCTGTCAAACAAGATTACACAAAAATTCTGCTTGGGTGAATTATCTGCCAACCAAGCCTTCATTCACAAGCGTCTTGTAGTCGTGACAGAGATAGACATTAATCATTGAAGTCAGGAATACGTTTTAATATCTCTATGACTGATCCATTTTCCATCAATATCAGGTTTAAGATTTGCTGCTTATGCTCTGTCCATCCAGTTTCCAAATACCCTAGTCCTTGAGGTGATAGGGAAAAAAGTTTGCAAACTATAAATATCTATTATTAGATTGGAGTTGATCCTTTTGTGCATAGGATGTAAAAAAAACGTTTAAAGGCTAGTGCAACAAGCCACATGGTGACTTAAAATGTGAATAAACCCAAAACCAAAAATGTTTTGCATTGCAGCTAACCAATCATTAGGTGCGGTGGTTGCATCTGTTTTTTTTTTTTTCATTGGCATTTTTCCCTCTATTTTCACCTGGTCAGTAACACACCTCCTGAATTAACGAGACACAACTCTGGAGAAATGAGAACATGAGGCACAGCAGATGGCAGCATTGTCAGTCTGGAAGGAGGGGAGTGTTAAATGTATTAGCAGACTTAAATACACTAAACAAATTAAAGCCAAACTCATAAAGGTGTGGTGCTTACTTTCAAAACGTTCATAACCTAACAGTATTAAGTGATAAAGTGAATAAACAAGGTGCATAAATTAACACTTGGGTGTAATTGTGAAGCAGGAGCCAGCACTATAGGTCTAACCCAAAAAACAGGGGAACTTATAGAAAAAGTGCAGTGCTAATCAAACCTAACTAAATGAGTTACTGAATTAATGTTTGTTAATATAGCCATCCAGGCCAGGTGACTTATTCGAGGGGAGAGTGAGGATAACTTTGTGTGTTTCACTACTCATGAAAGGAGATGATAGGAAGGTTTTTTGTGATGCAGACAGTGAGGGAAGGTGAATTGAATTTAGAAAGGCAACGATTTGGGCCTCCGTGGAGAAATATGCTCAGAGATGTTTGCAAAGAATTAGGCATAATTATCAAACTTAACCACTTAACGACCGCCCACTATATATATACGTCCTGTTTTTAAAGATGGATATCTCGGTAATGGCAGCAGCTGCTGCCACAACCAAGATATCCATCTCTTCAGTGGGTGGTCCTGTCAACGATAACGGCGGTCCTACACCCTCCGCCGCTTACCGTAGCCGTCGATAGCGGCGGAGGTGATTGGGTCCGCTCGGCTGCTGTGTTGGGATGTGAGTGAGGCCAAGATGGCACCCACCCGTCCCCATAGCTCTGCTGGGCGGAAGTGACGTCAAAACGTCAGTCCCGCCCAGCGTCTTAAAGAGACAATTTTTTTGTTTACCTTTTTTCAAAAGGTATTTTTTTTTTCATTTAAGCCTAAATATGAGATCTGAGGTCTTTTTGACCCCAGATCTCATATTTAGGAGGACCTGTCATGCTTTTTTCTAGGGTTGTCCCGATGCCACTTTTTTAGGACCGAGTACAAGTACCGATACTTTTTTTCATGTACTCGCCGATACCGATACTTTTTTTTAAATGTGTCCCCAAATGCAGCCATGTCCCCCCACATATGCTGCCATGTCCCCCCACATATTGCAGCCATGTCCCCCCACATAAATCCAGCCATGTCCCCCCACATATATTGCAGCCATGTCCCCCCAAATATATCCAGTCCCACATATATCCAGCCATGTCCCCCCACATATTGCAGCCATGTCCCCCCACATATTGCAGCCATGTCCCCCACATATGCAGCCATGTCCCCCACATATGCAGCCATGTCCCCCACAGATGCAGCCATGTCCCCCACAGATGCAGCCATGTCCTGTCCCCCATAGATGCAGCCATGTCCCCCACAGATGCAGCCATGTCCCCTATATATGCAGCCATGTCCCCCACATATGCAGCCATGTCCTGTCCCCCATAGATGCAGCCATTTCCCCCACATATATGCAGCCATGTCCTGTCCCCCATATATGCAGCCATGTCCTGTCCCCCATAGATGCAGCCATGTCCCCCACATATATGCAGCCATGTCCTGTCCCCCATAGATGCAGCCATGAACCCCACATATATGCAGCCATGTCCTGTCCCCCATAGATGCAGCCATGTCCCCCACATATATGCAGCCATGTCTTGTCCTCCATATATGCAGCCATGTCCTGTCCCCCATAGATGCAGCCATGTCCCCCATATATATGCAGCCATGTCCTGTCCCCCATAGATGCAACTATGTCCCCCACATATATGCAGCCATGTCCTGTCCCCCATATATGCAGCCATGTCCTGTCCCCCATAGATGCAGCCATGTCCCCCACATATATGCAGCCATGTCCTGTCCCCCATAGATGCAGCCATGCCCCCCACATATATGCAGCCATGTTCTGTCCCCCATAGATGCAGCCATGTCCCCCACATATATGCAGCCATGTCCTGTCCTCCATATATGCAGCCATGTCCTGTCCCCCATAGATGCAGCCATGTCCCCCATATATATGCAGCCATGTCCTGTCCCCCATAGATGCAACTATGTCCCCCACATATATGCAGCCATGTCCTGTCCCCCATATATGCAGCCACGTCCTGTCTCCCATAGATGCAGCCACGTCCCCCACAGATGCAGCCATGTCCTGTCCCCTATAGATGCAGCCATGTCCCCCCACATATTGCAGCCATGTCCCCCATACCTAGTAGTAGATGATGTTGCCACCGCTGCTGCCGCGCAAGGGGGAGTGTCTATACACACGGCTCCGCACATAGACACTCCCCCTTGCTCGGGATTGGGCAGATCGGGGGGGGGAGTATTCTATTCAGGTATCGGGGGTATTTGCGGGAGTACAAGTACTCCTGCAAATACTCGGTATCGGTCCCGATACCGATACTGGTATCGGTATCGGGACAACCCTACTTTTCTATTACAAGGGAGGTTTACATTCCTTGTAATAGGAATAAAAGTGATAATTTTTTTATTTCTTTTTTTATTTCAGTGTTAAAAAATTGTAAAATAAATAAAAGTAAAACCGAAAACAAAAAAAAAATGTTTAAAGCACCCCGTCCCGACGAGCTTGCGCGCAGAAGCGAACGCATACGCGAGTAGCGCTCGCATATGAAAACGGTGTTCAAACAAGTGAGGTATCGCCACGATCGTTAGAACGAGAGAAATAATTCTCGCCCTAGACCTCCTCTGTAACTCAAAAAATTCAACCTATAGAATTTTTTAAACGTCGCCTATTGAGATTTTTAAGGGTAAAAGTTTGACGCCATGCTACGAGCGGGCGCAATTTTTAAGTGTGACATGTTGGGTATCATTTTACTCGGCGTAACATTATCTTTCACAATATGTAAAAAAATTGGGCCGAATTTATTGTTGCCTTATTTTTTAATAAAAAAAAGTGATTTTTTTCCAAAAAAAAGTGCGCTTGTAAGACCGCTGTGCAAATACGGTGTGACAAAAAGTATTGCAATGACTGCCATTTTATTCTCTAGGGTGTTAGAAAAAAAACATATAATGTTTGGGGGTTTTAAGTAATTTTATAGCAAAAAAATATGTTTTAGTCTCGTAAACACCGAATCTGAAAAACAGGCTTGGGGCTTAAGTGGTTAAAGGTGTGATTCGGTACTCTTTTTGTAGATATAAAAGATAATGTTACAAAATAGATAGACAATTGAAACAATAAACAATATGTACAGAGTATATAACCACCAGTCTGCCTTAAGAACCCATAAAAAAAAAAAAAAAACACAAGTGTGCTTAGTAGATTTATTAAATGGGAATGGGAATAAAACACCAAAAATCAGGATTATAGATCACCCTCTGCCTCTTTAGGCAGTGAAAAATAATTTTGGGCAGCTTACAATAGCTCCAAGGAAAGGAGAAGAACGCAAGGTGTTAAGTGTGCCTGCGTGTACTGGTGTCAGTGTAGTGTTGTGCAGACTTACTATGTGATGTGATCTCTCCTCAGCGGCGGTTGAAAATACCGCCGAGAGCAGAGATCACATCACTTCCCTCTTCCTGTGTTTACACAGGAGGAGAAAGTGACACACGGGGGAGCGTGCGGATTGGCTGGGAGCGATCTGGAGGGGGCGGACAAAAACGAATAGCCGCCCCCTCATCCTGGATCACTCGGACAGCCACGGGGACCGCCGCATGTACCGGGGGGGTCCCGATCGGACCTCCGACCCACGTCAAGGCAGGCACGTAAATATACGTTGATGTGCCTGCCTGTGCCATTCTGCTGACGTAAATGTACATGCGGCGGTTCTTAAGGGGTTAAAATAACTTGCAGCTATAATGAATTGTTGGCTCCCGGCAATTCAGAGAAAAGTCATTCATAAAAAAAAGCATGGGAGTCCCCCCAAATTCAGTTACCAGGCCCTTCAGATCTGGTATGGATATTAAGGGGAACCCCACATCAAATTCCCCCCAAATATCTATTCCAGACCCTTCAGGTCTGGTGTGGATTTTAAGGGGAACTCCACCCCAAATTTAAAGGACTTTCTCCATGGTGTGTGTGTGTTTTTTTTACAATTCTTTACACTTCCTTTGTGAAATGGTAGAGGTACAATGTACCCCATTACCAATTCACATAGGTGGGCAGGATCTGGGGGTATCCTTTGTTAAAGAAGTCGTCCAGATTTCGATAAGCCCCCTGCCCGCAGACCCCCACAACCACCGGGCAAGGGTTGTGGGGGATGTGGACCCCCAAAGCATCCTCCCAATGTTGAGGGCATGTAGCCTGGTACGTTCAGGAGGGGGGTGCTCTCTTGTCCCCCCTCTTTTCTTGCGGCCTGCCAGGTTGCATGCTCAGATAAGGGGTCTGGTGTGGATTTTAGGGGGAACTCCACGCCATTTTTTTTATTTGATGCAGGGGTTCCCCTTAATATCCATACCAGACCTGAAGGGCCTTGTAATTGAATTTTTCTTTTTTTTCCTTCAAAAATGATACTTTGTGCAGGGACAGTTCTAAGCACAGGAAACAAGCACTACTTGGCATACTATACACCACCCCCAGGTATGAAATTTTAAGGAATATTTCACTTTTATTGTTTCACTTTAAGCATTAATAAATTCACTGCTCCAAAAAAAACAGCAGTTTTTAAAACTTTTTTTGCATTGATACATGTCCCCTGGGGCTGGACCCAGGACCCAGGACCCAAAACACTTTTTAGCACAATAACTTGCATATTAGCCTTTAAAGTGAGCACTTTAGATTTCTCCCATAGACTTTTACAGGGTGTTCTGCGGCTTTTCGAATTTGCCACAAACACCTCAAATTGTTTGCTGTTCGGTGAACAGGCAATGTTCGAGTCAAACATGAGTTTGACTCAAACTCAAAGCTCATCCCTAGTAGTGAGGCAGGTTTCTTCTTAGTGGTGGTAGGAATTCCTCTGATTTTAACATTATTTCTTTGTAATCTATCCTCAAGATCCACCAGGTTGTCTTTCAGTTGCTCCTGGTTTGCTTTAAACAGGTCATTATAGACAGAAACCATTTCTCCCACCTTTGTTTCTATCCCTTCTGTATGTTCTGCAAATTTGTTAAATTTGTAAGACTGGGAATTGTCTATGAGAAACTGCTCTGTCTGGATCAGGCTGTACATCTTTGTAAAGGGATTGCAGCATCTGTTTAAGTTCTAGAGCAGAGACAGGTTTATTGAATGCTGGGTATTCATCCAGCCGAGGATTAGATTCAGCAAGCTGTGGCAGAATATGAGCCGGAGACATACGTTTCTTATTTACTGGAGCCTTAGTGTATGGAGACTGCAGCGGTGTTGAAGATGGTCTTGTTAGACTCTTTTTGTGGTGAAGCTGGATCTAGGATGTCATCACCATATTCCATCATGCAGCTCTGCGTCTGGTGGAGAGGGTGGCTGAGCTGCTGGGATCGGAGCAGTCTGTATGCCGGCGCTATCTTCCTTCCCCTCTGTCACTGATTTGGGGAAGAAATCAGCCAGTGTTAAGGGCTGAGGGGGGCAGTTTTCCCCTTGTCAGGTCCCTCCTTGTGTCAGGCATCAGTACCCAAGGTAGAGGTGGGTGTTTGTGTGGCTGCCATCACCCTGTATTGCTGGCAGAGGCAGAGAATAAATGGAGCTTCTCATTTAGGCTGCCATGTGGCTCGGTGGCTCAGAAATGCCCTGACTTCTTACTTCTTACTAAATTTGAAATTTTTAGTCAAGCACATAGGTTTACATGTATAATCTCTCAAAACAATGTTGTTTTAAATAAAAATGTGATAAGTAGACTGAAATTTTCAATTCAATTTCAAGTAAGTTAATACCAAGAAACTGATTACACATCTGCCAGATGGTATGAAAATATGCAGTCCAAGTACTTGATATTTATTTCTGAACATTTGTGGTTTTGGTGCAATTTTTTTTTCTTTTTTTTTAAACCATTTACATTTTTTCATTTATCCTTTTATGCTGTGGAAAATACGATCTTATGCTATGTTTCAGATTCTTGATGAGATATTGTGCAACATCTTAAAAGTATTCATAGAGAGATACCAGGCACATTAAATAGGTTTTTAAAGTGAATGACTGTAACCTTCTGCAGATATAGAATAAATCATTTTTGCTGTATGCAAGATGTAAAAAGATTTGAATCAAGTTAAAGGGCTAAACCTTTTTTTCAGGACTACATTTTCAGTTTAAAATACTATCTTATTTTTCTCTAGAAACCTTCTCACATTCTAAGAAGACACTTCTGTGAAACCAAATATTCCCATTAAAATGTATAAGGCTTTAACTCACACTTGCTATGTCTATGGTAATCATTTTCTATCCTCAAAGATTCATGTATTCTTGATGTGTTAAAAAATGATGCCATTTTAATTTCTGGTTCCAAGTTGAGAAATACAGTGGTGATCGAAAGTTTGGGCACACCAGGTAAACATTTGTATTAATGTGCATAGCGAAGCCAAGGAAAGATGGAAAAATCTCCAAAAGGCATCAAATTACAGATTAGACATTCTTATAATATGTCAAAAAAAGTAAATTTTATTTCCATCATTTACACTTTCAAAATTACAGAAAACAAAAAAATTGTGTCTGCAAAAGTTTGGGCACCCTGCAGAGTTAATATCTTGTACTGCCCCCTTGGCAAGTATCACAGCTTGTAAACGCTTTTTGTAGACAGCCAAGAGTCTTTCAATTCTTGTTTGAGGTATCTTTGCCCATTCTTCCTTACAAAAGTCTTCCAGTTCTTTGAGATTTCTAGGCTGTCTGTCACGCACTGCTCTTTTAATGTCTATCCATAGATTTTCAATTATGTTGAGATCAGGAGATTGTGAAGGCCATGGCAAAACATTCAGCTTATGCCTCTTGATGTAATCCCCCGTGTATTTTAAGGTGTGTTTAGGATCATTATCCATTTGTAGAAGCCATCCTCTCTTTAACTTCAGCTTTTTCACAGATGACATCAAGTTACCATCCAAAATTTGCTGAAATGTTATTGAATCCATTTTTCCTTCTACTCGTGAAATGTTCCCTGTGCCACTGGCTGCAATACAACCCCAAAGCATGATTTATCCACCCCATACTTAACAGTTGAACAGAGGTTCTTTTCATTAAATTCTGTGCCCTTTCTTCTCCAAACATACCTTTGCTCATTCTGGCCAAAAAGTTATTTTTTAACCTCATCGGTTCACAGAACTTGTTTCCAAAATGCATCAGGCTTGTCTATATGTTCATTCGCAAAGTTCAAACGCTGATTTTTGTGGTGAGGACGTAGAAGAGGTTTTCTTCTGATGACTCTTCCATGAAGACCATATTTGTACAAGTATCTCTTTATAGTGGAATAGTGTACCACAACTCCAGTGTCTGCCAGATCTTTCTGGAGGGATCGTGCAGTCAAACGTGGGTTTTGAATTGCTTTTCTCACAATCCTGCGAGCTGTTCTGTCTGATATTTTTCTTGGTCTTCCAGATCTTACTTCAACTTCCACTGTTCCTGATGACTGCCATTTCTTAATTACATTCCGAACAGAGGATATTGACATCTGAAAACGCTTTGCTATCTTCTTATAGCCTTCTCCAGCTTTGTGAGTGTCAACTATTTTCAGTTTCAGTTTTCTAGACAACTGCTTAGAAGAACCCATGGTTCTGATTGTTGGGGCAAGGTCAGATGAGTCTGGGCATTTAAAACCTTTGAGATTGACATCACCCGGTCTTCCCAGACGCTGATTGAGAACAATCCATGACACTGGCAGGTCTCAGCTTTGCAAAGGGGGCAGCGCATGCTATAAATTCTGCAGTGTGCCCAAACATTTGCAGACGCCATTTTTTTGTTTTCTGTAATTCTGAAAGTTTAAATGATGGAAATAAAATCTAACTTTTTTTGACATATTATAGGAATGTCTAATCTGTAATTTGATGCCTTTTGGAGATTTTTCCATCTTTCCTTGGCTTCGTTATGCACATTAATACAAATTTTTACCTGGGGTGCCCAAACTTTCGATCCCCACTGTAGAATTATATGTTTTCTTTGAACAGCAATTAAAACCAAAATTCAGCCTTCATTTAAAGGGTATATTGTATTTTACCTGTCGTGTCAACTTACAAGGAAGGTGTGTTACAATGACAAACGTACAATAATGATTATTACTATTAAATACATATGAGAACTAGATGTTCCAACCTATTAAATATTTAATTAAGTATTGCATTCTATAATATAACTAAATTAATGGTATGGTCAATTGCTTTAGGCCTCTTTCACATGGGCAGACCGTTTAGGTCAGTTTTTTTGGCGGACCTAAACAGGCGCTCCATACAACACTATGGAGCATCGGATGTTAGCGGTGACCATGTCCGCTGACATCCGATCCACTAAAATCAGACGTATGTCGATACATCGCCATCCATCCTGGTGGATCAGATGAGATCTGATGAAAACGGACATGCTGTCTGTTTTTGTCCGAACTCTCCATAGAAAAGCAGCTACGCTCGACAAGTCCCTCCCTGCTAAGTGAGCAGAGAGGGACCTGTAATCCACCGGCTAAGCGGAGATCAACAGAGAGATCTCCCGCTGAGCTGGCGGACCGCTGCAATGGATCCATCACCGTGTGGAAGGGGCCTTAGATGTTTTAAAGCCAGTTTATTAAAGCTGAATTTAATTGTTACACAATTACATAGTTAATCTGGTTGAAAAAAGTCCATCCAGTTTAACCCACAGGGGGAAAAAGAAAAATGCAGCTGGGAAAAAAATTCTTCCTGATCCCCTAATGGGCAATTTGATATCCCCTTGATCATAATTACCTATTAACCTCCCTGGCGATATTCCCAAATCAGGTTCGGGGTGAAATCTCAGTACTAATAGCGGTAACCCCCGAGCCAGACTCGGGATCACATCGCAGTATCCAGGCAGGAAGTTACTTACCTTGTCCCCTGGATCCTGCGATGCCTCCCCGCTGTGTGAGCGAGCTGTCTCCTTGCTCGATTCATACAGTGTCCCAGTGCTGCCGAGCTCCGTTTCCTGCGATGTTTCGACGCATGGGGTGGAGATTGGCGACAAAAAAAATAAAAATAAAAACACAGTACACATACAGTACACTGTAATCTTACAGATTTTTTGTTTTCAAACACTGAAAGTAATGACAGCGACAATTCTGCAACTGAGCAAATTTCAGTGTTTTTGATTTCATTATTGAATATTTTTTATTATTATTATATTATTTGTTATAATTATTTATAGTTATTTATTATATTATAATTAATGATTTTGTGTTTCAAACTAGATGTCTACTAGATTCTGGTTTGGACAGATTTAAGTGAGTTATTTCTAAGAATTACAGGCCTACAATATAAAATGCCAAATTTCCATGCAAAACCATTGTACCGCTTTCAGCATCAAAAACCTGACATAATCATACCGCCAGGGAGGTTAATATTAGTTACTAGTTATATTTTGTGCATTTAGGAAAGAAGGCCTAGGCCTTTTTTTAAACAATCTACAATCTACTGAGCTGGTTAGAACCAGCTCTTGATGGAGTTTATTCCACTTAATGTGAAAAAGCCTTTCCATATTTGGAGGTTAAATCTCTTTTCTCTAGACATAAAGAGTGCCCCCTTGTCCTCTGATGATCTTAAAGTGAATACATTTACACAAAGCTCCCTGTATAAACCACTTATGTATTTACAGTATACATGTAAACACACAAATCCCTCTTCTGTCAGAGGATAGGAAACATATTGTTTGTTCTTACTAAGTAGGAACAACTATATGACTCCTCCCCCAGTCAGTCCTATCCCCATACAGTTAGAACACATCCAGGGAACACCCTTTGATCACCCCCTAGTGTTAACCCCTTTCCTCCCAGTGACATTTACACAGTAATCAGTGCATTTTTATAGCTCTGATCGCTGTTTAAATGTCAATGATTCCAAAAATGTGTCAAAAGTGTCTGATCTGTCTACCGCAATGTTGCAGGACTGCTAAAAATCGCAGATCACCGCTATTACTAGTAAAAAAGAAAAAATGTATATGGAGCACTACCCCCGGAGAAGCTGCTGGTTTTGCTTTGGGTGGCATGCTACCTCGTGTTCCTCTGCCATCTAGGGTACTTGAAGAGAGTGTAGTAAATGGAATGTCCACACAACAGGTGTCTTTTCTGTGCTTTTATTACCCAGCCGGGTAAAAACAGTAGAACTTGGTGAAGAGTAAAGAAATAGTGGAAATGAAGAGTAGCAGATCCAGGTGTATGTAAACAGGAAACAGTCCTGCTTCCGACGGCAAATTCTATCTCACCACTCTATCTGGAGTGGACGTAGCGCACCTGGACAGGCCTCTCTCACAAGCCTGGCAACCAGAATGTCACTCGAACTGGGGTTAAGTCTCTGCCACAGACCCTCCCAATGGTTGAACAAAATGGAGATAATAGTGGTCCCGAATCCTCCTCAGCAGATTCGACACCCGGATCTCCTTCAGGTAGTTTTGTTTTAGATACTGGCTGATAGGTGACCGACATCCAGCCTCTCAGCACCCAGTTACCTTGGTCACCGGTGGATAGTCAGGGCCCTCTTGGAACACCAGCCTCCTTTGGTACTCCTCAAGTAGACTCTCCACTGAACAGCCTCCTCTCACAGGAACAAACAGCTTAGGACCTCATCAGAATGGGGACGCAGTCGCATCACTGGGCCCGAGCCGCAGCTCAGTTGCTCCAGGCCAACATGGTCCCAGAACCAGGAACACTGCGTGACACGCACACCACGGGCCGAAAGGCCATTTTTTCAGAGTTCTGATCTTATGGCTACCCTGTAGGTGGGCGACACACGATAAAAAGACCCAAGAAAATGGCGTCTGACTCATAAATACCCTCTCCCAATACTCCCTGCACAGTGAAGGAAACTCCTCCTGATAGGTTGCTGAGACAAAGCTGAGACAGAAGCTTCAAATTTGAACCAATTAACATGTTCAGAGTTACCTAATTCTCTGACCCCCTCTAAATTTACATTAGCACCGGTTATGGAAAGTAACCAGGCGCTACATATATTTTAGAAGTGGATACATTTACATTTATCAACATTAAATTTCATTTGCCACACCCAATTAAAATGTGCATTGAGGTTGGCATGTAAGTTGGAGAAATCCTGTAAGGATTTTTTCCCACTGCATAGCTTGGTGTCATCTGCAAAGAATGAAATTGTATTTTTAATTCCAGACTCTATATCATTTATAGATATATTAAAAAGTAAGGGTCTCAGCACTGAAACATGGGGTACACCACTAATAACCTTAGGTCATTCAGAGTATGAACCATTAACCACTACTCTCTGAATATAGTGTTTTAACTATTTGCCAATTTTTTCCAAGCCTGTAGACTTTACCTGATATGTTAGCCACTTGTGGGGAGCTGTATCAAATGCTTTTGCAAAATCCAATTAAACTATAACCACAGCCACTCTTTGTCTCAGTTTTTGATACCTCCTCATAAAAATAAATCAGATTTGTTTGACAACCTCTGTCTTTCATGAATCCACGCTGACATTTTTTTCCCAACAAGTACTATGTGGTCTTTTTTTTAAACTCTCCAGTATCTTCCCAACTATATAAGTTAACCACATAAGACCCGGACCATTATGTAGGTTAAAGACCTTGCCCCTTTTTTAGCGATTCGGCACTGCGTCGATTTAAGTGACAATTGCGCGGTCGTGCGACGTGGCTCCCAAACAAAATTGGCGTCCTTGTTTTCCCACAAAAATAGATTTCTTTTGTTGGTATTTGATCACCTCTGTGGGTTTTATTTTTTGCGCTATTAAACAAAAATAGAGCGATCATTTTGAAAAAAAATCAATATTTTTCCCTTTTTGCTATAATAAATATCCCCCAAAAATATATAAAAACATATTTTTTTCTCAGTTTAGGCCGATACATATTCTTCTACCTATTTCTTGGTAAAAAAAACAAGCATTTATCGATTGGTTTGCGCAAAATTTATAACGTTTACAAAATAGGGGATAGTTTTATTGCATTTTTATTAATATTTTTTTTTACTACTAATGGCGGCGATCGGCAATTTTTTTTGTGACTGTGACATTATGGCAAACACTTTAGACAATTTTGACACATTTTTGGAACCATTATCATTTTCACAGCAAAAAGTGCTATAAAAATGCATTGTTTACTGTGAAAATGACAATTGCAGTTTGGGAGTTAACCACTAGGGGGCGCCCTATATCAGGGAACAGACAGACAATCAATGACAATGTTACTGTGAAGAATGGGGAAGGTGTGTTTACACACACCTCTCCCTGTTCTTAAGCTCCGATGACCGTTTGCGGGACACTGGCGGCGATCGGGTCTGTGGGTCCCGCGGGCGCGGTCACAGAGCTTCAGGACCCCACGGCTGGGGCGCGCGCGACCCCACGGCTGGGCTTAAAGAGACACGTACAGGTACGTGATTGTGCCCAGCCATGCAATTCTGCCGACTTATATCGGCGTGAATGAGTCTTTAAGTGGTTAACTAATAGGTGTATAGTTATTTGGCAAATACTTTGATCCCTTTTTAAATATACGCACTACATTGGCCTATCACAAATCCAGTGGTACTTTTACAGTCATTAGAGAGTCCCTAAAAATTAGAAACAATGGCTTTGGAATGAAAGAGCTCAATTATTTTAGAATCTATGGGCCAGATCCACAAATACTTAAGCCGGCGTTTCACGAGATGCGCGGCGTAAGTCTAAATATGTGCCTGCGTATCTATGCGCCGTATCCCCAAAACGATATACGCCTGAAATCCAGAATTTTTCGACCAACGTAATTTGGATAAACCGGCGCATCGTGCGCGCAAAAATGCGCTAGACACACCTTTGATTTGCTATGCAAATATGCAAATGAGGGATCCACAAAAGTAAGTTTGTGCGGTGCAGGCTACACGCTGTGCGCATCAGCTGCTCGTCCGGTCTAAAGTTAGTACTTATAAAAGCAGCTTTGAATTTGGACAAGACATCTACATGTCAGCTAAAGCAACACCGTTAGGGACGAGCTGAGCAGCCACACTTGCAGGACAACAATCTGTATGCCAACATGCCAGGGGCATCCTTGCTCATAGCTATACTACTGACTTTAGATGAGAGCAGAAGGAAGAGGGCACGGAGGAGGGCACGGGAGACGATATACCCCACACGCATAGACATCTTTGGCATGAGTGATTCTGAGGTGTATCGCATCGTCAGATTCACCCCTCATGCCATCATGGAATTAACCACAATTAACCACAACCCTGCGGGAGGACATCACCAGCCCAACACAACGCTCACATGCAGTGCAGCCACTGGTCAAGGTCCTGGCAACACTTCATTTCCTTGCCAGTGGCTCTTTTCAGTGTACAAGTGGAGTGGTGGCTGGGATGGCACAATCCTCCATGAGCAGATGTGTGCACCAGGTTATCCCTGCAATCCTCAGACGTATGGCCAACCAAATCATCAGACCCACCCAGGAGGACCTGCGGCTGAAGGCAATGACAGATTTCTACAGAATTGCCAGATACCCACGCACCGTGGGGGCCATTAATTGCACACATGTGGCACTCCAGCCCCCCCGTGAGACAGAGCACATATAACGCAATCGGAAGCATTGGCATTCCATCAACGTACAGGTGATAGTTGATGCCAAATGCCTCATATGGCACGTCCATGCCAAACACCCCGGATCCAGACACGACAGCTACATATACAATCATAGCCCCATCCCAACAGAATTCGAACAGAACATGTATGGGGACAGCTGGCTGGTTGGTGAGTGACATGGGTGGCAGGCATGACTGTCCCCCCCATGATGCACACATCACAAGGGGCACATGCACTTCTAACATTCTCCTGTCTTTTCCCTTCCAGGTGACTCTGCATATGCACTGGGACCCCATCTCATGACTCCTATCCGGAAACCCCAAACCCCAGGAGAGGAAAGATACAATGAAGCACACATCAAAACCCGTACAGTGGTGGAGCGCACCTTTGGCCTCCTGAAGTCACGTTTCTGATGCCTGGATAAGTCTGGGGGTACCCTCTTGTATTCCCCAAACTTTGTGTGCCAGATCATCGGTGCATGTTGCATGCTGCACAACTTCGCAGTGAGAAAGGGCCTGCAGATTGACCTACGTGATGACCTAATAATGGATAAAGTGACAGCGCAAATTGTAAACTCAAAATACCATACATCAATATATGTGATAAATATATAAACTCAACAGCATACATCAATACATGTGAAAAAATGACTTCCGGTTCCGGCGCCGCATGGAGTAGCTGTGCACTCCATCAGCTCCCGCACACAGGCTCCTAAATCGGCCTGTAAAAGCCAGCAAACCCGCTACCGACCCCTGGGCTAACCATCCGCCATCCCCCCCCTCCACCCGAGGATGGACAAATTTCTAGAAAAAAGCGGCGCGCGGTCGTACGCCGCCGCTGCGGCGCGAACGGGACAGCCGCAAATCGAGGCCCCGGCTTTGGCCTACACGGATTCGATCGTAGATCCGATCGTGGATCCGGCGCCTGCAATGGAGGTGAGTGCAACACCAGCCCCTCCAACTACCCCTCAGACTGTTCACATCTCCACACCTCCCCCACAGGCGGGGGATATGCACAACATAGAGCTGATGGCCCAGGCCGTGGCTGCTCTATTATCCCCCATGATAGCGACCTCGGTGGAAAAAGCCATCAATGCAGGGATACAGAAAATCCAGGTCACAACTAGGGGAGCATGCATCCAGGCTGAATGAGGCTGAGAATCGCATCGGACATATAGAAGAGGATCTTTACCAGGCCCAATCCTTTGAACATGCGCAAGACAAGACGAACAAGTATATACTAGACAAACTGGACGACCTTGAGAACAGATCCAGGAGGAGCAATCTGCGCTTTATGGCGTCCCTGAATCGCTGCAACCTCAGGCACTTTCAGATCTCTGCTCCAGACGCATCCCCGAGACCCTGGGCCTGCCGGGCCCCTGCACTGTTGAGCGCGCCCACCGCATGGGCCTTTTCAACTCTGATCGCAAGTCACCTCGTCCTGTAATCGCCAAATATCTCAACTATTCAGAAAAATCCCTCATCCTGCAGAAGTTCAGGCAGTCCAGGACCCTCCAGATAGACGGCATGAATATCCTGATCTTTGCGGACTACTCCGTGGACGTCTCCAAGAGGAGGAAGGCTTTCCAGCAGATCTGCACGGAGCTCCACCGAATGCAAGTCAAGTTTACTCTGGCTTTCCCGGCCGTGCTTCGACTCAGAGCACCCAACGGAGATCAGCTCTCCTTCCATGACCCATCCGAAGCTGAGGCCTTCCTGAGGTCCCACCGCTCTAGCCCCCACCACAACCAGTCTCCCAGAGCGGCACCTTCCAGCCGGGCCCTAGAACACGGAAGCCCACGCAAGGACTCTCCTAAAAGATTCAAGGCATCTGGATCCGACCGACAACACACCTCATCCTCTTGAACTTTTTTTTTTTTTTTTTCTTGAACCTTTTCTTTTTTTTCTTCTGGATGGTCACACCATCCCGGTGGCAGTACTGCTTGCGCATTAACCGTCCAGGACCACTCCTGGGCCCTATCTTCAGCGTGCCTCCCCTTCACCGGGGGACCACGGTAGGCCTAATGCTATTATGATGTTATGCCAGTTTGTCTCCTTTTCTTTTCTCTTATGCTCTAAATGCATTTTATTTCACACTGTTTTATTTCACATTGTTTTATGTTTCTTGCACAATCGGTAATAGTTGTTTTAGCTCTACTTGTGCCTTAATATTATGTTGTCATATACGTTTATATACCATGTGTAGGCCTTTTCCATTCTTCCGCAAGGATACCTGTCTAGCTCCTCCCCCCCCCCTCACGCATTGCTCCTGCTGCTTACACCCCCCCCATCGGTCGCTGCGGGTGAAGTGCTGCATTGAGAGCCCTGCGTTGGGAGTTGGCCTATTCAGTGGCTCCATGCGGAAAAAAGTGAAGCTCCCAAATGTTGTTGTTCACCTTGTTTGCCCCCATCACCCTCCCCTCATCTCCCCCTCCCTGTTTTTCTCACCCTCCGCCCATTTTTAGGGATCCGTTACCACCTCCGCTCTCTCTCACAGCAAACCACCACTACACCTGCTGTCCTTGCACCCCACTTCTACAATGCTCCATGCTCCCATTCTCCTCGCCTCCACGTCCTGCTCACACCCCATTGTTAGTCTTCCCAACATGAGAATAGTCTCCTGGAATGTCAAAGGGCTCCGCTCCCCCAATAAGAGGATGAAAGTTCTGCGCCACCTTAAAAGGCTCAAGACCGACATCGCCCTCCTTCAGGAAACCCATCTGTCCACCCCCGACTTCCCGCGTCCTGCGGAAACTCTGGGTAGGCACAGTCCTCGGCTCTGACTCAAGTGGTCGGAAAGCTGGGGTAATAATCCTTATTAACAAAAACCTTCCCTGCAAGATTCTGTCCTCAGATTCAGACTCTGAGGGGGCGATTCGCCTCGGCCCGTATCCAACTGGGATCCAGGGTGGTAATCATCACTAATGTCTATGCTCCTAACAGCCCCACAAGTTCCCTTCTTTAGCGACCTCACCTCCTGGGCACTTAGAGACCCAGCCTGCCCACACCTGATAGGCGGGGATTTCAATTCCATCATGCACCCGATAGACGACAGGTCCTCTACCAGACAATCTCGCCCTCCTCTGACTCCTCTCACCCAGACATTATTGGCGTCGACGTCGATTCACTGCACCTCCCACGATCTATGGCGACTAAAGCACCCTGCTGACAGGGAATTTTCATTTTATTCCCACCCTCACAAAGTCTTCACGAGACTGGACTATCTTTTCTGTTCTGACTCTCTCCTCCCACTGATCTCGGAAGCTGACATACACGACATCGCAATCTCGGACCATGCCCCGGTCTCGACCACCCTTGAGGACCCTGACTTAGCCTCCAACCCCCAGAATCTGGCGGTTTCCCTCCTATCTTCACAATAACTCCGATTTTCACCAACATCTAGAAAAAGCCTGGTTGGGATACGCATCGGATAATGCGTTACACGCCGACAACCCTAACCTTTTCTGGGAAGCGGGCAAAGCGTTCCTCAGGGGCTGCATAATCGCCTACGCCGCCACATTCAAAAAAACACACCTTAGACGCTACAAACAGGCCAGCGCAACACTGCATCAGGCAGCGGGTCCTCCTATACTGATGATTCCCCCGGCAACCGTAACGCCTGGTTTGCTGCCAAGCAGGCCTTTGATCTGGGCAGCCCTCGAACGTACCCAAAAAGCGCATCTAGACGCCTCCCTCCACAAGTTTGGTAACAAAGCAGGTAGACTCCTTTCCAGATTAAAGTAAAGGCCCCACCGCCCGCGATATCATGTCCCTCAGGGACGTCGGGTTCCATACACTACACCCAAAAGGTATCAATAATACTATGCGCCAATTCTACTCCTCCCTGTATGCCTCAGACCCTATCGATAAGCCGACAGCCCTCAATTTCCTACGACGTATCTCCCTGGACCAGGTAACCCCACCCAGCTCGAAGCCCTCAATGCCCCTATCTCCGTCCTGGAGGTCCAATCCGTAATCAAACAGCTTTCCCCCCTCCAAAGCTCCAGGCCAGACGGCTTCACCGGAGAATTTTACAAGTCCTTTAGCTCGACTGTGTCCCCCCCTCTCCACAACGTCTATCACACACATATGGTCGGGTGGGTCCTATCTTCCAACGGGTAATCAGGCCATAGTAAAAACTCTTAGAGAAGAAGGGTAAGGACCCCCTAGAACCTGGCTCTTATAGGCCCATCTCGCTTCTTAACCTTGACGTTAAAATCCTCTCCAAGATAGCAGCCACTAGATTGGCATCCATTATACCCTCCCTGATTCACCCGCACAGTCGGGCTTTGTAAAGGGTAGGACGGCCACCATGAATATCAGGAAGGTGATGCTAGCTCTCGAACACGCAAAAAATGACCCCGGCAGGAGACCACGCCATCATCACCCTAGACGCGGAGAAGGCTTTCGATAACGTTAGTTTCGAATGGCTCTCCATGGTCATGTCCAAAATGGGCTTCTCGGGCCCCTTCACGCATCTCATAGAAGCAATGTACACTGCCCCTGCCGCGAGAGTGGTCGCTGCGGGTCTCCTCTCTGAGGAGTTCAGGCTGCACAAAGGCACGAGGCAAGGCTGTCCACTCTCCCCGCTCCTTTTTCAACATAGCACTTGAACCCCTCTCCCGCCACCTAACCCAGATCGCCCCCCTTCATGGCATCCATGTCGGAGGCCACGACCTTCGCACGTCACTATTTGCAGACGATGTCCTTATTTTCACATCCAGCCCCTCACTTGACATGTCCACTATCAAGACCACTTTTGACGAATTCAGGCAATGTTCAGGGTTACGTATCAACTATAGCAATGAGCGAAATACTCAATAGGCTCCCTATCTGTCCCCTCTTGGTCCCAAAGCTCCCTATTCGCCGTTGCAAAGTCACATATCACTTACCTGGGGATAAAAATAGGCAAACTACCCTCCTCCCTATACCACCTCAACTACCCCCCCCTGCTCACCAAAATATCCCAAGAACTGGCCAACTGGATGGACCTGCCTCTCTCGCTACTGGGAAGGTGCCACCTTGTCAAGAATGGTCAGTGTTGCACGCCTACTGTACCACTACAAACCATCCCTTTACTCTTGCGCCACAAAGACATTAAATCCATTAACTCTGCCATTTCCAAGTTCCTCTGGCGTGGCAAGAGGGCGCGCATAGCATTTACCAAGCTGCATCTTCCCAGGCGAGAGGGGGGCATTGCCCTTCCCAACATCAGGCTATATAACTTGGCATGTCTATTGAGAACAGGCTTGGATTGGATAACCAGTCCTCCAGGTGCTCGAACTACCCCTCGAATCGGCGATGGTCCGCCCCTTCTCGCTCACGGCCCTTCTCCATTGTCATTGGAAATCTGCCCCCCCTCCCCTCCAACACAATCTCCTTCTCCGGGATACAGTCATCGCCTGGAGAGAGGTCAGGAAGGCCCTCAATGTCCCTTCCTCTATCTCACGATACTCCCTATCCTGGGCAACCCCCGACTTCCAACAGGCTTAGATAACCAGCCTACCTTGACTGGGAGGATAAGGGTATCAAATCCTATTATTCTTTGTGCGACCCCCTTTCAGGCCGCCCCATAGGTTTTAGAGCCCTGGCAGACAAATTTTCTCTCCCTTCGTCACATGTATTCCAGTATATTCAATGCATTAGTTTCCTGAAAAACGCCTGTCGAGATGACAGAAAAAGGTTCCAGAGCTCCCTTACCGACACCCTTATCTCGGGCCTCATACAAAATTTCAGACATTTACCATCCCTCCTCCTGCACAACATCCCCCCCCTGGCGTCACCTCGGCGGCCACTGGTCGAAAGACTTCCCTGACCCTGACCTGGTGGAGAAGCTCCTGCATGGCCTCACCACCATCCACAGACTTATCCCTAACGAAATATGGAGAGAGACGCAGATCAGATTGTTCACCGAGCCCACATTCCCTTCAGCCGAGCCCATGCCACCCCAGAATGCCCCCTCTGTAAACAACCCAAAACCTAACTTGGCTCACAGGTTCTGGTCTTGTTCCCTCATAGCCAGTTTCTGGGACCAAGTCATCCAATACATTTTCGATGTCACCCTTGCGCATACCCAGGGACCCGTTACTACTTATATTTGGGTACTGGGACCCCATACTACTCCCCTGGTCCTCTCCCACCACCCCCCTGGGCAGGGACTGGACTCTGATATGCCTCTTGATAGCCGTAGAGCCATCCTCCAGATGGTGGATATCTGCGGACTGCCCAACCACTGCTCAAGTAAAAGGGAACTGTTGCAGCTCTTATACAAGGACAGGCTCAACACGGACCTGACCCACGAACGGAGCAAGAACCGCTTCTATCACTTATGGAATCCCTTTCTGTTGCATACTTTCACTCTACTGAATGGTTGAACTTTGAGAAAATGTCTTTTCTATACCAGGATCCGCGGGATTGACATCTCTCCTACCCTTCCCTCCCTCCTCCCCTACCCCCCCCCCTCTCTTATTGTTTTTTTTGTTTGCAAGCAACTACTATTTCACCTACCCCATAACCACTTAACCTATGCCCTCCCCCTTATTTGTCTCTCTGAGAACCTCTACATATACTGTTAATCTACTGCAATTTTCCACAGAAAATGCTTTTATGTCTTGTTTTTTTTGTGATTTCTCTGTTATGCAACTTCCTTAATAAAAACATATTTCAAAAAAAAAAAAATACATGTGAAAATAGTGCAACAGTGCTGAATTAAGGTGCATATGAGGAAAAAGTCCAAACAAAGTGCAACAAATATTCCAACAAGTGCAGTGATTATCCGTAATGGTGAAGAAGAATAAAGGAGGATGCCCACTGATCCGAGAGTTGAAAAGAAAGACACCCCACACCGGGTCTGGTCTCCAGAACTCTCACCTTAGGTAGGTAAAACAAAGCATCAAACAGATCCTTTCACTGGCAGTCTCCTGGGGATCCTGGTCACCACCACGGATCGATGGAAAAGTGTATGCCTGCGGTCTCAAAGGACAACATAGAGGGGGGGGGGGGGGGGAAGAAGGAAGCCTCCAATCGTGTAATATCGTTGGTACTCCGTTTAATAAAAGTAAAAACACACTTACAATGGATAAATGAAAAACGAGCCTGTAATACAGCAACAGCCGCAGCGCAGCACAGGAGGCACGTCACTCGATGCACGTCTTTTCCCTACGCGTTACGACACTGTGTCACGTGTCTTCATCTGGGGTGTTCTATTGGCCGTGTCAGAGTTCGTTTTGTTTGTCTGGACCGGAAGCTCCGCATCCGCCATATTTCCGTAGTCCACTATGACTAGGTGCAGGATGCGGGAGCTATTTTAAGCCAATACGGACAAACTGCTGGACAACAGCTCGTCTGCCAAGCATTATAACATAAAACCGTGTGTATAAGTAAAAATAGTATTCCAAACTTATTAAAATAAACATAAAATAACCGGGACCATCTCATGTCAGTAGACAGGAATTTCCTACTATAATTGCTCCTCTTTTATATGTCGCCATCTAGCGTCAGTATATGCAATCTATGTACAATTTTTAAGTCGAGTTGAATATCTCTGTCAGCAGATGTGACCCAGAGAAATCCCTGTTTGGGACGATCGTGCATCCGAATGTCATGTGTACATATCGATTAGTTCCACAATATTGCAACTAGGATTCTATATGGTTTGTGATTATAGGCATTCCTATGTGTTCACAAAGGGGAACCCTATTCATACCAGATATATACTGTTAGAGGTCCGCTTTTATATTTGCAGTAGAAAATACAGTAAATATAAAAATAAAATAAAAAATAAAAATATATAAGAATAAAAATACAATATAACTTAAAATTAAAAATAGACCTCTAACCAAGACATATGGAAATTCTACATATAACTATATGTGTTCCCTAAAAATTACTTAAAAAACAATTTAAGTCAAAGTCCACATTTAACCCCCCCGGGGTAAGAGTTCTCATTTTATGGATCCATTGGGACTCTTTCTGGCTGATAGTCCTTATTTTATGACTACCTCTCCAGTTTTTTGTGTATTTGTCTATCCCCCAAAACTCCAAGCATGTGAGATCCTTATTGTGTACTTTCTCAAAGTGTCTTGACACATTATGCTTGGAGGAACCTTTAATAATATTTTTTACATGTTCTTTAACACGTACTTTTAGAGCTCTTTTTGTCCTACCAATGTATTGTAAATTACAACTACACTGTAGGACGTATACAACTCCTTCAGTATAGCAGCCTATGCATTCCTTGATGTCAAAGGATTCTCCTGTGTTTGTAGCTATAAACTGTGTATGTTTCTTTTGGGGTTTCCTGGTTTTAACACATGCAAAACAACTTCGACAGGGAAAGAAACCCTTTCCTGTCATAAATGAAAAAGGAGGTTTCGGTGGAGGATCCACAACAGACTTCACCACTAGATCTTTGAATGTAGGGGCTTTTTTGTATATGATCTGTGGTTTCTCAGGGAGTATAGTGCAAAGATCTTTGTCATTTTGTAGGATGTACCAATACTTTTTGATGATCTTAGCTACATCTTTATGTTGAGAGTTGTAGTTTAATACAAGAGCAGGGGCTTTTTGTTCTCTCAATACCGAGGTCTTTCCTTGTAGCATTTTTGATCGATCTAGTAAACCTACTTCCCTAATTTGGTTCTTAATGAAGGATTCATCATATCCTTTATTAGTGAAGCGTGTCCCTATTACTTCCGCCTGACTTATGTAATCTTCATCCTTCGTGCAATTCCGCTTCATTCTGACTAGTTGTCCTCTTGGTATATTGAATAACCAAGGTTTGAAATGACAGCTGCCCATCGATATGTAGCTATTGGTGTCTACATTCTTGAAGAAAGTTTTGGTTATAATTTTGTCACCTTCTATAGTGATATTTAAGTCCAGAAAATCAATGGATTTATCATCAATCTTCCAGACCAATTTTATATTCTGCTCGTTGGAATTCAGTTTGTTAAGGAAGTTTTCCAGAGATTCCTTACTTCCATTCCAGAGGATGATCAGGTCATCAATGTACCTCTTGTATAGTGTTAGCTCCGCTGGCATTTCCTTATATACTGCTGACTCTTCCCATTGTGCCATGAAGGTGGCCCGAGCGTGGCCCGAGCGTGGCCAATGCCTTCATGGCACAATGGGAAGAGTCAGCAGTATATAAGGAAATGCCAGCGGAGCTAACACTATACAAGAGGTACATTGATGACCTGATCATCCTCTGGAATGGAAGTAAGGAATCTCTGGAAAACTTCCTTAACAAACTGAATTCCAACGAGCAGAATATAAAATTGGTCTGGAAGATTGATGATAAATCCATTGATTTTCTGGACTTAAATATCACTATAGAAGGTGACAAAATTATAACCAAAACTTTCTTCAAGAATGTAGACACCAATAGCTACATATCGATGGGCAGCTGTCATTTCAAACCTTGGTTATTCAATATACCAAGAGGACAACTAGTCAGAATGAAGCGGAATTGCACGAAGGATGAAGATTACATAAGTCAGGCGGAAGTAATAGGGACACGCTTCACTAATAAAGGATATGATGAATCCTTCATTAAGAACCAAATTAGGGAAGTAGGTTTACTAGATCGATCAAAAATGCTACAAGGAAAGACCTCGGTATTGAGAGAACAAAAAGCCCCTGCTCTTGTATATAACTACAACTCTCAACATAAAGATGTAGCTAAGATCATCAAAAAGTATTGGTACATCCTACAAAATGACAAAGATCTTTGCACTATACTCCCTGAGAAACCACAGATCATATACAAAAAAGCCCCTACATTCAAAGATCTAGTGGTGAAGTCTGTTGTGGATCCTCCACCGAAACCTCAGGAAAGGGTTTTTTTCTTTATTATATATTTTTTTCGAATGAATTTAAATTTATGAACCTTTCACATCAATACACAGGAAAGAATATATTTAAATGGTTTCTTTCCCTGTCGAAGTTGTTTTGCATGTGTTAAAACCAGGAAACCCCAAAAGAAACGTACACAGTTTATAGCTACAAACACAGGAGAATCCTTTGACATCAAGGAATGCATAGGCTGCTATACTGAAGGAGTTGTATACGTCCTACAGTGTAGTTGTAATTTACAATACATTGGTAGGACAAAAAGAGCTCTAAAAGTACGTGTTAAAGAACATGTAAAAAATATTATTAAAGGTTCCTCCAAGCATAATGTGTCAAGACACTTTGAGAAAGTACACAATAAGGATCCCACATGCTTGGAGTTTTGGGGGATAGACAAATACACAAAAAACTGGAGAGGTAGTCATAAAATAAGGACTATCAGCCAGAAAGAGTCCCAATGGATCCATAAAATGAGAACTCTTACCCCGGGGGGGTTAAATGTGGACTTTGACTTAAATTGTTTTTTAAGTAATTTTTAGGGAACACATATAGTTATATGTAGAATTTCCATATGTCTTGGTTAGAGGTCTATTTTTAATTTTAAGTTATATTGTATTTTTATTCTTATATATTTTTATTTTTTATTTTATTTTTTATATTTACTGTATTTTCTACTGCAAATATAAAAGCGGACCTCTAACAGTATATATCTGGTATGAATAGGGTTCCCCTTTGTGAACACATAGGAATGCCTATAATCACAAACCATATAGAATCCTAGTTGCAATATTGTGGAACTAATCGATATGTACACATGACATTCGGATGCACGATCGTCCCAAACAGGGATTTCTCTGGGTCACATCTGCTGACAGAGATATTCAACTCGACTTAAAAATTGTACATAGATTGCATATACTGACGCTAGATGGCGACATATAAAGGCGGAGCAATTATAGTAGGAAATTCTGTCTACTGACATGAGATGGTCCCGGTTATTTTATGTTTATTTTAATAAGTTTGGAATACTATTTTTACTTATACACACGGTTTTATGTTATAATGCTTGGCAGACGAGCTGTTGTCCAGCAGTTTGTCCGTATTGGCTTAAAATAGCTCCCGCATCCTGCACCTAGTCATAGTGGACTACGGAAATATGGCGGATGCGGAGCTTCCGGTCCAGACAAACAAAACGAACTCTGACACAGCCAATAGAACACCCCAGATGAAGACACGTGACACAGTGTCGTAACGCGTAGGGAAAAGACGTGCATCGAGTGACGTGCCTCCTGTGCTGCGCTGCGGCTGTTGCTGTATTACAGGCTCGTTTTTCATTTATCCATTGTAAGTGTGTTTTTTACTTTTATTAAACGGAGTACCAACGATATTACACGATTGGAGGCTTCCTTCTTCCCCCCCCCCCCCTCTATGTTGTCCTTTGAGACCGCAGGCATACACTTTTCCATCGATCCGTGGTGGTGACCAGGATCCTCCAGGAGACTGCCAGTGAAAGGATCTGTTTGATGCTTTGTTTTACCTACCTAAGGTGAGAGTTCTGGGAGACCAGACCCGGTGTGTGGGTGTCTTTCTTTTCAACTCTCGGATCAGTGGGCATCCTCCTTTATTCTTCTTCACCATTACGGATAATCACTGCACTTGTTGGAATATTTGTTGCACTTTGTTTGGACTTTTTCCTCATATGCACCTTAATTCAGCACTGTTGCACTATTTTCACATGTATTGATGTATGCTGTTGAGTTTATATATTTATCACATATATTGATGTATGGTATTTTGAGTTTACAATTTGCGCTGTCACTTTATCCATTATTAATTCACTAGGTGCTGTGTATGCATTTTTGTGCTTGCTGCATATTGTTTCTGACTCTAGATAGACCTGTGTAGTAGCGCAGAAGCCACAACTTGATTTATTTACGTGATGACCTGACCCCTGAACCAGACAATCCCCCCCTAACCGAGGTTCCCCCATCTTCTGAGGGAAGAGCAGCCAGGAGACAGCTCACATTGGGCATCTTTGCACGTTAAACACACACATTAATCATGGCACAATGAGAATGCATGCATGCACACCACTGTGGTCCCTATCACACACACCCCACATCCTCATCAAATTGGATTGGCACCAGTCCACCATGCAGGACTTGTGAGCAGCAACGCCACGCCACGGCTCCAATTATGTCACTGTACACTCATACACCATTCACACGGACCTGGGGATCACTTCTCCCTGGTCCTGGGGAACCTAGCTTCTCCACCACAAATGAGGGTGAGACCCCTTTTCCGGCAGGAATGTCACCCCCACATTCAAAAATCATTCACAAACAGAAAAATCATAATCCAAAAAAAAAAATGCACAGCAAAAAAATTTAAAAATGCACAGAAAAAAAAACAGCAAAAAAAATAAATAAGCACAGCAAACAACACAGAAAAGCACACGCCTGGGGCGGCCACGGCCACGGCCCCGGCTCCTTAGGGGAGACTCATGGGGGGGTAATCAGGGGAAGGAGGAGCATCCCCTGGTCTCTGCCCACCTGGCAGGCCTGCCCTCCAAGGCCACAGCAATTAGAGTCAGGCCATCATTTATGGTTGCTGTATTGGCCTGGATAGCCTGGGTGAGGGCCCGCACATCCTGACCGAGGGCCCGCACATCCTGACCAACGCCTGCTGTGGTAGCCTGCAGTTCATTTAGGCAATTGATCAGAGCCAGGGAGTTGCAGTCCATGTCCCCAACTGAATCCTTTATGGAGAACAGGCTCTCCTCCATCCACCCCAAAGTCTGGGTGACCTGACCCAGATGGCGGGTCTGAAGGGCCTGGTCCCTTCTGAGATTTGCAGACAGAACCTCTGCCACCCCCCTGGTCTTGTGGGTTGGCTTCCTGCCTCCAGATGAGGCTTGTGGCCGGGGAGAAGGGGAGCCCCTTGGGGGGAGCCCTGTTGGGGGAGGAGTGGGAGGGGCTACCCCTGATGGAGGCCTGGCTGCTGCCAGCCATAGGGGAAGACTCCTCCAAAAGTAACGTGAAGTCATTCCCTGACATGACCTCCTCCTCAAACTCCTCAACCTCAAACTCCTCCTCCTCAACCTCCTCAGAGGACTCCGGCCTTGTCTGGGGGTCTTCCTCAGACTCTTGTCCCGGGGATGGTGCGGACAGGCCAGATGGCCCAGCACCCTCCTGCACATCTGTGGATGACACAAAACATTCACAGGTTGGAGGATCCACACACTTGCCACATATTCCCTTCCCCCCCACACATGCTACACACCAGATAGAAAAAAAAACGTTCCTGTCCTCACGGCCTCCTCAATGGAGTCAAAGCCAGGCAGCCCCTCCACTTGCTGCCTGTTGAAGGTCTGGGCCACCAAACGCTCCTCCTCAGTCAGCCTAACAGTGCATGGTGGGCCTCCTACAGTGCCCCTGCCATGTGCTGCAATCTTGGACAGCTTCCCACGGACCACACGCCAGAGATCATTGATCTTCTTTTGTATCCCCTGGCAAGTCCGGGTCTTACCCCCCAAAGAATTTACCTTGTTGGCGATGTCCTGCAAAATCTGACTCTTCCTGGCCGGGATGGTGTTGGCACTCTCCGGGCCATGCAGGAATTGCCCATATTGGGTAATGGCCCTGACAATAATTTCCTTCTCCCGCAAGGAAAAATTTAATTTTCTCTTCCTCTTACTCATGTTAACACAACACTCTCCAAATCACTCTCCAAAACACTCACCAAAAATCACAAACACACGTCACAAACCAACAAATACTAACAAACAACAGAACAAAAGCACCTTACTGTAGGAAGGGAAACAAATTTGATGTACTTTGCAATGGAAGGGCATTTCTCATGGTCTATTTAAGTACTGGGCGTAGCTCACTAAGTTCACCGGGCCTAGTTCCAATCTCACTGATTGCGCCGTGCCGAGTTCTGAGCATGCGCAGAGAGGTGCTGACCATAGCCTGCGTTATGCGCGCGTGCGTAGTCCGGCCGACCCTTTATTTGCATGGGGTCACGGCTCATTTCAATTAAACACGCCCACGTCCTTACCAATTTCAATTACACAGCCTTACACCTCGGAATTTACGTTGCGCTGGTGCAAATTTGGCCGCAAATACTCTGTGGATACGGCACTTACGTCTCTCAGTGGAGTCGGCGTAACGTAAAAGAGATGCGCAACGCCGGTCTATATACGCGCAGATGTACGTGGATCTGGCCCTATGATTGTATGTCATTTGGTCCAGGTGCTTTATTTGCCTTTATTTTGCCTAAATATTTCTGGACTATATCAATTTTGAGCCATTGTAGATCATTTCGGGCTGTGTCAATACCATCTATATTATGGCAATGAGCTTCCCCATGCTCCTTTGTATACGCAGAGCTGAAGAAAGTATTTAATAAATTTGCCTTCTCTTTGTCCCCAGTTACACATTCTGGATTATTTTGTAATTGGCCACATGCTCAGACCTGATATTTTTGCTATTAATATATTTGATGACTTTTGAAATTACAGTCGATCATTGAATTTTTGCGGCCTCGATTTCCTTTTTACATATTCTGTTATATTATTTGTAACATTTAAATGATGAGCCTTTTTTTAAAGGGGTTGTAAAGGAAAAAATCTTTTTTCATAATAAGCATCCTTTACCTGCAGACAGTCCTCTTTTCACTTCCTCATTGTTCGTTTTTGCTCAGAAGTTGCTTTATTTCTTCTCTGTTCTGTTCACTTCCTGCTTGTCTGATTGTTACTCACCACCGTAAAGGGAGGCTTTACTGCGGTGGTCAGTGACGTGCTCGTCCCCTCCTGGGAACTACATCTGTGCGGCAGGATGCTCTCTATGTGTCAGGCCCTGTACACACGAGCAAATAGATTTTTTCAAATCGGTCGGACCGACCGATTTGAACAAATCTGTCTGCTGGCCGTTTTGGTTTGATCGCTGTACACATGATCAAACCAAAATCACCGCCAGAAGACGCCACGTCACTGCACCAGGAAGTAAATTACTTCCGCGCATGCATCGAATACATTCGACGCATGTGCGAGAAGATATGTCTGCTGGTTAGCATACTAACCAGCAGACATATCGGGTGGACGGATTTCCAGCCAACAGATTTTAAAGCATGCGTACACACAATCGAATCTGGCTGACCGTTTCCAGCAGATAGATTTGATTCGTGTGTACATGCCTTAGAGACTTCAAGGAGGTGTGAATTACTGGGCGTGCCGCAAAGCATACTGGGAAATGTAGTTCTTACATGAACAAGCACCGCAAACCAGGAAGTGAATGAGAGAACAGAAACAAGAACGCCAGAGGTGATATAGATAAAGGAATTTAATAGGTATTTACTCGTTTTTTAACAGAATCATTACACTATTCTGTCTGTCTACCTTGCAGACATTAAATAATTTAGCCCAAAAAAATGTGTTCCTTTACAACTCCTTTAATATATATCTATATATAGATATATATATCTATATATATGTTAAAAGCTCTTTCCTTATTATCTGTAGTGTTTTTAACTATGTGGCAGTAAGCCATTCAGATTTAATTATTAGCCTTTTAAAATTATTGCCCATGGAAATATTTTTTTTGATCAATGATGTCAATGTAAATGTAAATTGCTGCATTTGTCTTTCCCTCAATTCTGACTAGTCTCCCAGTACCTGCCACTTGAAAACATTCCCAGAGCATGATGCTTCCACCACCATGCTCCACTGTAGCGATGGTATTGGCTAGGTGATAAGTGGTGCGTGGTTTCCTCCAGACATGATGCTTCCCATTCAGGGCAAAGAGTTCAATCTTTGTTTCATCAGACCAGAGAATTTTGTTTGCCATGGTCTGAGAGTCCTTCGGGTGCCTTTTGGCAAACTCTGTGTAGGGTGTTGTGTGCCTTTTACTGAGGAGTGGTTTCCATCTGGTGACTACCAAACAGGCCTGATAGATTAGAGTGCTGCAGAGATGGTTGTTCTTCTGGAAGGTTCTCCTCTCTCCACATAGAAATGCTGGAGCTCTGTCAGAGTGACCATTGAGTTTTAGGTTACCTTCCTGACTAAGGCCTTTCTACCCGCTCAGTTTGGCGGGGCGGTCCACTGCAGGAAGTGTACTGATGGTTCCAAACTTCTTCCATGTATGGATGCTGGAGGCCACTGTGCTCATTGGGACCTTCAATGCTGCAAAATATTTTCTGTACCCTTCCCCAGATCTGTGCCTCAATACAATCCTATCTCGAAGGTCTACAGACAATTCCTTGGACTTCCTGGCTTGGTTTGTGCTCTGACATGTACTGTTAACTGTGGGACCTTATAAAGACAGGTGTGTGCCTTTAAAAATCAGGTCCAATCAACTGAATTTACCACAGGTGGACGCCAAGGCAATTAATTTATTGAGCATTTGTCCGCAATGCATCAGATCATACCACTTGCACAGTGCATGCTTCCCGATCTGAAGTTCAGGTGAAGCACAGCAGAGAAGAGCATGCTGTGGAGATCTTTCTATAGAGAAATATATTGGTGGGAAATGAGGGGAAAGATATTTTTGTTACAGCTAGTTACATGAACTAGAGGCAAAACAGCAATTTCCAGTGAGGATTTATTACTAATTTAATCAATATGCAACCAAGTGATTTCTCCTGGGGCAATGGGAACTGACAACCACTTTAATATATACTGTATTCAAATCCCAAAGTCTCAATGCTTTAAATATCTAGCATTATAATGTAAACAATCAAAAAGGAGATACAAAGATGAATGCTTATTTATCTAAATTCATCAGGAATAGGTATTTTTTATATTGCTAATCAATATTCTTTAACTGGGATGCAGTTTCCCATTATTATGATTATTATTATTAATAACACTGAAAAACAACATACACTAAATTTACTAAAAATATTTAATTTGTTCTCAAAGAGTAACATATAGATTTTGAAAATTAGAACGAAAAATACAGTTTTTGTTAGAAAGGCAAGTTTATTCGAATACAAAC
Source organism: Rana kukunoris (assembly GCA_029574335.1). Taxonomy (NCBI): domain Eukaryota; kingdom Metazoa; phylum Chordata; class Amphibia; order Anura; family Ranidae; genus Rana; species Rana kukunoris. The sequence continues at coordinate 181,503,350 of CM056053.1, read as the reverse complement.
TTAAAACTTGTTTTTTAGCACATGCAGACCAATCAAAACACGTTTCCTGGATAACCCATTTCCCAAAGTTCTGTTTAAATAACCAGATTTTGTAACCAAAGAAAACATTTTTCCCATCAGCCTAAATCTGTTTGACATTAGATAGTTGCCTGTGCATGCATGAGCCTGACCCTCAAATGATCTTTCTCACACAAGGTTTCTCTACAAACATTGACAGTTGCATAACACGCAAAATGTATATCCCTTTTAACCATAGCAAGTAGAGGAATATAATTCCCTGCTTGTTGATTTTCTCAGAAATATTTCTGTTATTAAAATAATGATATGAGTCATGTGTTTTTAAAATACATACCCTCCCATTCAGTAGCATATAGGAAAGAAAAAATAATTGGAATTCAGATGTGAGTTTTAATCATAAAGCAGCATGCTAGACTAAGAAAGTACCGTAAGTTTGCTAAAATCGTTGCATTAGTTACAGTACATTACAACTGGCACAGAATGGAGCAACACAATTTAGGTAGAAATACAAATATTATTGGCAAAGAATTAACATGTGGATATCACATTATATTTAATAATATGTTTTTTTGTGTGGATTGCTCATATATGTCATGTTACATTTTCACACTAGAGACATCAATTATTTTAATAATTAGATTCAGTCAGTTAAATTATTTTCAGCAGCTGCTTAATGAAACTAAACTATTAAAAGTCCTTCAATGAAGTACCCCTGAAATTATTAAATAGATTTAATTATTAAATTCTGTAATTTAAATTACATTAAGCTATTCCCTAATCAAGTAATATCATGCTTAATTGTATTGCCAGGTTTTAAACATAGTTAGAAAAGTTCTCAACACTAATGATCACATTTCTAATGTATAAGTATGCATTGCCTAAAAAATAAAATGTGTATTTCAGCGCTACAATATTTGTATTTTTTTTTTTTATAGTTTTATATAGTTATAAAACATACACAGAGAAAACTTCACCATACCAATTCCAGCTAACATTCCCAGTGTCATAGGCAAATGTAGTGAATTTGCACCATGTCAAAATTAGACAGTAGGAGAAAGGGAAGTAATGGAGTTACATGAAAAAAAAAAAGAATGTCTTGTGTAGCCCTTCTGTCTGGGATCCGAAATTTTAAAGCCTAAAATCGTATTAAAACATGGGTGCCAAACTTAATTTCATCGAGAGCGCATCAGCATTATGGTTGCCCTCAAAAGGGCTGTTTGTATCTGTAAGAATATATAAATGTAATCAGGGCTTTTTGTCTGAAAGAATAGGGGCAGGTCATCAACCACACCTTCCCCTGATGAATCGCATTGAGTGGTGGGTGTGGCAAAATTTCACTAACAGTGGGAGGATCTTAAAGTGGTGCCTCACGTACGCGTATCAGGGTCCTGTAACCAACGGTCCCAAATTGTATCATATTTGGTCGGGCATTCCCTGTTAATGTACCAAATCTTTTTGTACGGAAGATTATTATTGACTTCCACCTTCCACTCCACAAGTCTAGGGGGTACAGGTCTCATCCACTTTCGAGCAATGACCTTCTGCACCGAGAACAAAGTCTCATGCAGGAACGTCCTTGTGTATTTGTCTATAGTATCCGGAAGCGCCCCAAGTAGGCATTGTTTCGGGTCCAGCGTAATCGTAGAGTCCATGTGATCTTGTAGAAATGTTACCGCTTGTGCCCACAGGCCCTGGACTTTGGGACATGACCATATTAAATGAAAGAACGTACCCACCTCCCTCCCACACATCTGACAGAGTGTGGATTGGGTGCTTCTATATCTGGAAACCTGGAGGGGGGTGAGATATTCCTGATGGACTATATAGATTTGAGTCAATCTGTCGGAGGGTTTGGGTGAGACAGCCTTGCGGGATTCCAAAGCCTCTTCCCATTCCTCATCCTCCAGAGGGCCCAGCACTCTCTCCCAGCGAGGTTTGAGTTTATATGCCAATTTGGTTAAAACGGGGGCAATGAGCATACCGTAGAAAGCCAACGTTAATTTGCGGGGGGTCAGTACATTTAATTATGGCTATAAGTGGATTAGGGGCTGACTGCAGAGTGGACCCTGAAAATTGAGCCTGGACCGCGTGTCTTATCTGCAAGAATTGAAAGAGCATGTGGCTGGGAAGTGAAAATTCTTCCCTAAGCGTGGTGAAAGGTTTGAGAGTTCCCGTCAGCGAACAGTTGGTGCAAGTAGAGGATACCATAATTAGACCATCGGTCTGTATCAGGCAAGTGTAGAAATTCTGAAAGATTTTTATTGTGCCATAAAGGAGTATAATCATTATAGATTGGTATCCCTAGCTTGGCAGAAGCTAAGTCCCATATGCGTCTGTAATGATACAGCAGGGTCCGTCTGTCGTCCCCCAGACCCGCACCACTAGAGCCCATAGTCAGCGCGTAGATTGGGTCCTCAGTGCGTCAAGCCCATCTCGGGCAAAGCAGCTGGAGAAATCGCTCCTTGTTCGTCTTGTCGATATGGTACAGTTGGGATAATTGCGAGGCAATATAGTAGCAATTAAAATCCGGGAGGGCGGTGCCCCCCAAGTCTATGGGGTTCTTAAGCACCTGCCAAGCCAATTTATGTCTGTTGTTTCCCCATACAAAAGGTTTAAGAAGGGCCTCAAGGGATTTAAAATGTTTTAGGGGTAAGTACACCGGGGAGTGCCAAAGAACATAGAGTATCTTGGGGAGGAGGACCATTTTAATGAGGTTCACCCTGCCCCAGACCCCCAGTGGCAGACGGGGCCAGGTCCGTAGTTTGGATTTAACATGGGATACTAGGGGGTCTAGATTCTGGATATGCAGATCCCTAAATATTTGATGGTACTTATTGTAATGGCAAACTGTCCTGAAATTCAGTCGGTGGGAAGCTGTCAAGAGGGAGAATCTGGGACTTATCCCAGTTAATTTTTAGCCCGAAAAAAGTCCCAAACCGTTTGATTGTCTGGAGAGCCGCATGTAGAGAAGGACCCGAGTCCGCCAGGTATAATAGTGTGTTATCTGCATACATGCTGATCTTTTGAGTCAAAATACCGGAATTCAGTTCCCTTATCTCCGGGTTAGCTCGAACGTACATGGCCAAGGGCTCCGCGGCCAGGGCATATAGTAGTGGTGAAAAAGGGCAGCCCTGTCTCGTGCCTCTGCTGAGGTCAAACAGTCGAGATGGCCAGCCATTGGCCACCACGGGCGTAAATTTTAAATGAATCCCAGACTGCAGCAACAGAAGCCGTGTGGTCATTTTCCAGAAAATATTGCTTCCATTGGGCGATGAGATCATCATCCTCCAGCAGCAGCGTGAGCCAGAACGGGTTTAGCCGCCACGGCCTCTGTGGCTTCTCAATAGGGATACTAAGAATAGTCCAATACGGACTGTGGTCAGACAGTAGCCTGGGGCAAAATGCAGTTTCCAGGATCCGCAGTGCCAGGGTGTGAGACACTAGAATAAAATCTATGCGGGACATGAAATTATGAGCAGGGGAGAAACAGGAGTAGGCCTGAGTATGTGGGAAGTTGTGTCTCCACGTGTCTATAAGGTGGAAGGTGGAGATGAGTTTCGAAAATTTTGTTGCATCAGCACTACCGCCCGATGCCTGTGTCGTTTGGAGTCTGTCCAGAGCCGGACATAGTGTAGTGTTGAAATCACCTAACCATATTGCCTGTACTGAGGGGTTACGAGACATAAAGGTAAAGCCTTCCGGGACCACTGTTGTGCTAAATGGAGGAGGTAGATAGGCCATGAGAAGAAACCGGTCACCGTATAACTTAGCATGGACAAATACATATCGACCGTTGGGGTCAGTGAGGAGCTCACAGAGTTCAAAATGCACCAATTTGGCGATCAATACAGAAACAAGCTTGCTGCTCGTAGGTGTTTTGCTGCTGCTCCAATTTTAAATGTGAGTTTTTACTTTGCTATTTGTTTGTACCTTACTAAACTTTTATGGAATACTGCACTATGGGCCTCCCTCTCTCTCCTTTTACCCTGCATTGCCTGAGCACCTGTTGATGCCAAGTTTGAGAGGTGGAAGCTTTAGAAGAATTTCAAGTGGGAGTTACCCGTCTGTCAGTGATCCCCCAAGCACATCAGGTCCGGATACGAACGCGGCGTTCGTGGAGATAGGTCCACCATCCTCAGCCTCAATGTGATTGCGTGCTAATGTGATTCATCAATTTCTAGGTCTCTTTTAACCCCTTCCATACAGGGCATTTTCACCCCCTTCCTGCCCAGACCAATTTTTAGTTTTCAGCGCTGTTGCACTTTGAATGACAATTGCGCGGTCGTGCAACACTGTACCCAAATTAAATCATTATGTTTTTTTCCCCACACAAATAGAGCTTTCGTTTGGTGGTATTTGATCATCTCTGCGGTTTTTATTTTTTGCGCTATAAACAAAAGAAGAGCGACAATTTAAAAAAAAACACAATATTTTTTCCTTTTTATTTAATACATCTCACAATATTTTTTTTTAAAAAACCTTTTTTCCCCTCAGTTTAGACCGATACGTATTCTACGTATTTTTGGTAAAAAAAAAAAAAACGCAATAATCGTATATTGATTGGTTTGCGCAAAAGTTAAAGGTTACGTCTATAAAACTGCACTAATTACTGTGTAAATGTGACTGGCAGGGAAGGGGTTAACACTAGGGGGCGCTGAAGGGGTTGAAATGTGTCCTAAAGTATGTTCTAACTGTAGGGGGAGGGGGACTCACAGGGGGAGGAGATCGATGTGTGTTCCTCTGTACTGGGAACACACATCAGTCTCCTCACCGCTGACAGGAGGTGGATCTGTGTGTTTACACACACAGATCCACACTCCTGCCGTGATTGCCGGAAATCGCGGGTGCCCGGCGGCAATCACGGCCGTCGGGCACGCGCGCGGGATGGCGGGTGGTGCCGCGGGCACGCACGCGCGCCGCCGGCGGCGCGCGCGTGCGCCCTAGAACGCCGTGAAGAAAGGACGTTGTGCAACGTCCTGTCTCATCGGCGAGGGGATCACCATGACGTGATTCCCCTATGGGCTGGTAGGGAAGTGGTTAAGGTTACGTCACTTTCCATTCATTTCTGCCTTTCATACCTTTCATGTCTGTATGAGCACCTGGTGAAGAAGCTCTCCATTTCAACCTCAATAAGTGTGGTTACACCCCAGTAACTACTGTCTGGTACTTTGGGCCATCTGTGCTATGGCTCTGAGGTGAGCATTTTAGTACCACAAGACGTGTGCGCACCAAAGTCTGCCTGCTTTCACACCGTACCTGCTTTCACACCGTACCACTTTTTGGGTTTTGGAGGCTCCTTTTTGTATGGATTTTTTCACGTGTTTATATGCTATACACCTTGTCGTGTGCTGTCACGCACAGCTATTTTCATTTGTGTTTTACATTTTTTGGCTCATATTTTGTATACTGCATTTTATTTTATTTCATTGTGTGTTTGGTACATTTCACTTGTTCATTTATTTGTTGCTTATTCACCTTCTGTTCACTATACAGTCACTTAGCTTATTTCCCTTGGTATTTACCCTTTGGTTTTATACCCTTATTAGGATTCACAGCGCTTCACCATCACCTATTCATATCTGCATATTTTCTGTGTCAGGCAGACTACCCTGGTGTTTTCAGCAGTGCCCCCCGGTGTCCATTTCAGATAGTGCAAGAGTATTATCTCCCTTGTTTCTACATACCCCTGGCATAGGCCGTGTGAGTGGAGTGATATGCCCACCCAACCCAAGGACGGCGAAGGCCCATTTGAAGTCTGCCCTCAACGTGCGTCTCAACCAGCACCACCACGTCTGCTCGTTGTTTTTAAGGAATGCAAGGGCAGCCAAGCTGTTAATTTTCTCGCGCAGGCCCCGAACATTCCACGTGAGGAACTTTATAGTTGCCATAGTGCTGGGCATGGGTTATAACCTTGCCTCAATAAAACACGTATCTTAAGGTCTAGTGAAAAAGATAGAATGTAACAGATCTAAAATGCATTAAACACTGTATGTGACGACCATTCAACATATATACATTCTTCCCTGAAAATCCTGCCTAATCAAAAAAATGTCCACCTTGACCTCTTCAATCTGGGCAGTGAGGGAGGTCCTGCAGAAAATAATCGCCTCCAGCAGTTTATCTGTATCTCCCTTTCCACGCTCACCTCCCGTCTTCTCAGCGCCGCTATCTTCCTCGGCCTCTTCTCCGTCATTTCGGCGGTATTGTGCAAGTTTCGCCACGGTAGATTTTTGGCTTTTTGGTGGGGACATGGTAACGGGTGTACTGGGCGACTGCCAGGTTCAGTATGCTAGGAAGGACAGAAAATGACAAAGCCCAGCGCTGTATCAGGGGCACCAGAGCTACCACAGACCTCCATGCACAGGCCAAAGCCTCAGTCTCCCCTAAAAACAGCCCCCCTGCAGGAAGATCGCCGCTCCGCTCGGGCCACCTGGTGGCTGGAAGTCAGATGAGGCCAGGTGTGGAGTGAGGAGGGTCCCCAGGCCGGCAACAGGGACAGGGCCTAGTGCTGAGGCAGAGATGAGTACCAAGATGGCCGCAGACCTCCGTGAGTAGGCCGAATCCGCGGTCTTGCCTAGGTGCAGCCGCCGTGCGGGGGAAAAGGCTGCTCCAATCGGGGCACCTGGGTTCCGGGGACCAGCGGAGGTCTGGTGTGGCGTGGGAAGTGTTCAGTGGCAGGGACTGGGCCTAGCACTGGGCGCGGAGGAGGAGTGCCAAGATGGCCGCAGACCTTCGTGAGTAGGCCAGAGCCGCGGACTTTCCTGATCGCGGCCGCCGTATGGGAGATCCGCAGCTCCGCTCGGGCCCGCCGGATGGTTGGAAGGCAGGGGAGGCCAGGCAAGACACAGAGGGGAACCCCAGGTAGGCAGCAGAGACTGGAGGGAAGATTGGGAGAGTCCAGGATTAGTCTTGAAAGGAGTAATAGACGGAGCCTATGGTGCACACGTCCTACTCCATGCAGCGTCAGGCCACCCCCTGTGATATAGAACTGGATCTTGGAGTGTTGTAAGTGACAAACATAAACCAGTATGTTCCTTCCTTTACATAATCAAAATGGGAAGTTCAACGGACAAAAGGATGGTCTTGCTAAGAGAGAGAAGTAAGATAGAGAAAGAGGGAGGAGATTAAAAAGAAAGTTAAAATAAAATATACTTTAAGAAGGGGTGGCAGGTGTATGGATGGGAACGACCTAGCTTAAAACTAGTGCAACTGATTTCTGAGGTCAGGAGTGAATGTTGTGGAAAAATTTGTATAGAATATTTAGATACACCAGGTAGCCATGAAGAGAATGTATTGTGACATTGAACCAGCAGGTCTTCAAGACATATACAGTATAAGTGATTTCAGAAAGCCACTCTGCAATCGTGGGAGCATCCACTGATCTCCAGTAGGGATGAGCTTCATATTCATATTCAAGTCAAACTCATGTTCGACTTAAACATCGTATGTTCGATCGTTCGTCAAAATGCGAACAAAACGGGTCTTTCGTGCCAAATTCGAGTGACGTGCCATGGCCCATAATTCACTGCGGCATTGCTGGCTTATGATTGGCCAAGCATGCACTATGACCGGCATGCTTGGCCAATCACAGTGCCGTCAGTACAGAGAGCTTTGACCAATTATAGTTCAGGGGGTTTAGTACACGCCCCACACTATAAAAGGCCGCCTGCAGGTCGGCCTTATGTAGTGTGTTGTGGCGGTCGTTAGAGAGAACAGAGAGAGACAGAGAGAGAGTGTCATTTTTTGCAGGTACAGTAGATAGAGCAGGCAGGCAGACAGGCTATTCAGTTAATGTTACAGTGTGTAGAGGATATATATACATCCCAGGTGTTGTACATATATTTATACACTGTATAGTTTAGCTAGATCAGTTCTTCCTAATTTACTGGCAGGCAGGTGATTGTGCTATTTAAAGACGTTTTCACAGGCATACTATAGACACCCAGCAGGTACAATATTTAAAGGAATTTTAATATTTTTTTTTCATTTAAGCATCATTAAAATCACTGCTCAGAAGCAGTGATTTTAATGATGCTTAAATAAAAAAAAGGAAAAATGACTTTTAATATTGTACCTGCTGGGTGTCTATAGTATGCCTGTGAAAATGTCTTTAAGAACCCGGGTCTTGCCCGAGGGAACATGTATCAATGGAAAAAAAGTTTTCAGGAGTCCTGAAAAAAATTACCGTTTTTAAAACTTTTTTCCATTGATACATGTTCCCTGGGGCAGGACCCGGGTTCTCAAAGATGTTTTACGACAATAACTTGCATATTAGGCTTTAAAATGAGCACTTTTGAATTTGAACGTTCAAAGCCCATAGATGTCAATGGGGATCTAAATGTTCGAGCGAACGTTTGGTCCGTTCGAAGGTTCTGGTGCGAACCGAACGGGGATGTTTGGCTCATCCCTAATCTCCAGTGCCAGGCTATTACATTTCTGGCAAACATTACAAAGAAACTTACCAAGTCCTTCTTTGGATGGAGCCTTGTATGAGGGAGAGGAGAGGTCAGGGGAGTATGAGAATTTGTAACAGTCATAGATATGGAAATGTTTGACCATAAATCATGTATTGTGGTACATGCCCACAAGGTCTGGACAATGGAGCCCTGTATATACACACACCTCTAGCAGTTTGGTGAAGTAAATGCATTGATTCTATGGAGCATCATAGGACAGCAATACCATTGTGTAAGAATTGTGTAATTCTTTCAATGACTGAATATTATTGAAATTATCACTTGAATTTAGTATCTAAAGCTCTTTCTGATTTATTGATATAGTATGGGATACTTGGTGTTAGAATATTATTTCAAATTCATAATTCGGCAATTCATGATTCATGGCAAGCTTGCAAAACATATTTGGTTTTATGATTAGTCATAGTAATTGGGTATGAGTGAATGACCTTGATCAATTGATATGACATAATTCTTCAGTCTAAACTTGAGCATTGCTGGGTATTTCTGGTTAGCAATTTAAGAATGACACGTAAGGAATCTTGGTGTAGGGTGACAAGAAGAAGATCTCCAGAATAATTTAGTAATTACGTAGTGAGATAAATAATATACTTGTTTATATCTCTTAAGTTAGTTTTAGTGAAATCTTAGTCATACTAATATGTATTAGTTAATAGTTACTTAATGAAGCTATAGTTAGTAATATATGTTCATATGTGGTCAGCACATCATTCTACGTATAGAGTGTCACATGTGTGCTGTCAATCAAACTCCATACAACTCTCGTATGTGCTAAGATCTTCTTTGGTATAACATATTGCTGAACATAGCAGAAATTAATGTGTGCCATACAAGGGTCTAAAAGGGTCTAAGTTTGGACAGTATGAGGTCATGACGTTCATTTGTAACATATATATAAGCTATGCTTTAAGAAGGCTGAACACACTTACACCACACACTTGGACGACACTGACACGCACACTCACAAAGACATACTCACTCACACCCACTTTGAAAGATAACACTGACATATTTACTCAGACAGACGAGAACAGATGAACACCCCAGAAGTCTAACAATGTCATTTCCTGTTTCTTCCTCACTTGGGAAGACAAGGTGGAGCCTGAAACAGCACACATGCTTTCATAAGCTTGCTACAGCACTATCTATTCTATTTCATATATTTTTATCTACACTGAACTGAACTTTATACTATTTTTCATTGTGTTTATGTTGCCACCTGTGTTAATAAACTCACACGTTATTTTCAAGCCAACCTGACTATGAATGTTGTTCATTCAGAAATGCCCTTGAGATACAAAAATATTATATAATAACTATTCTTCACTTGGTGAATATGATCTAATAAAATTTTACAAATTTGTGCAACGAGGTGCGTGGGCTGTTCTTTTAATACACAGAGAGACATGGATGAGTGTGACTTCCACATACATATTATTTTATATACACTGTGATTCTTTACTTGCCAAACATGCTGCAGAAATCTCCATCCACCGAGTCTAGCTACATCCATTTTAACTGTGGGCAGCTGAAGCTGCTGCCTGTTCACTTCTTGGGTTTACACAGAGGCACACCCCCAGCTCTGTAGCTCTCACTGTCCCTCTTATGACTCACCCCCCTCCCTTCCTGGCAAACTTTCATGAGAGTGAGAGAGAGTGCTGTGCATGATGTCATAAGCCTAGGCTTTTTAACAGACAAGAAACAAGGAGTGGGCTGTATAAGGTATTTTTTGCAGTTTTTTGCAGTTTGAAAATATAATAGAAGTAGCTTTAAATGACATCAACCTGCTTTTTCAATATTTTTTTCTGACAATGGCTTATTGGCAGAATTAACAGATTTTACAGTAATCATCCTTTCCAAAAGACAAAAAGCCACACAATCCATGGGGTTAAAAATAGCTTCAATAGTCGTAAGCCATGTACACACGATCGGATGTCTGGTGGAATCTAACCTGTTGGATTTTTTCCTTGGATATCAGATGAAGCTGCATTTCTTCAGGCTTTTTAACAGACAAGAAACAAGGAGTGGGCTGTATAAGGTATTTACTGGCAAAAAAAAATGTTTTACCATCTACAGTTAAAACATCATGGGCAGAAGATTTAATAGATGGAAAGATAGTAGTTATTCAATCATCTGTTGAAAATTTTTAAGTCAGCAGCTGCAAAAACTGCAGCTGCTGCTTTTAATAACCATACACTCACCTGTCCTAGGATCCAGTGCTGTTCTCACCCAGCCAGTAGGGATGAGCTTCGAGTTTGAGTCGACTCGAACAGTGGCTTTTCACCTGTTCGGCGAACAACGAGCAATTAGGGGTGTTCGCGGGAAATTCGAAAAGCTGCGGAACACCCTGTTAAAGTCTATGGGAGAAATCTAAAGTTCTAATTTTAAAGGCTTATATGCAAGTTATTGTCCTAAAAAGTGTTTGGGGGCCTGGGTCCTGTCCCAGGAAACATGTATCAATGCAAAAAAAAGTTTTAAAAACTAATGTTTTTTCGGGAGCAGTAAATTTAATAATGCTAAAAGTGAAACAATAAAAGTGTAATATTACTTTAAATTTCGTACCTAGGGGGGGGGTGTAAAGTCAGCATGTGAAAAAGTGCATGTTTCCCGTACATAGAACTGTCCCTGCACAAAGTGTCATTTCTGAAAGAAAAAAAAGTAATTTAAAACCGGCTTTGCGGCTATAATGAATTGTCGGCTCTGGCAATTCAGAGATGATTCATTCATAAATTTTTTTTAAAAAAAGCGTGGGGTCCCCCAAATTCCATTAACAGGCCCTTCAGGTCTGATATGAATATTAAGGGGAACCCCGCCGTCAAAAATGACGTGGGGTTCCCCCCAAATATTCATACCAGACCCTTCAGGTCTGGTGTGGATTTTAAGGGGAACTCCACCCCAAATTAAAAAAAAATGGTGTGGAGTTCCCCCAAAAATCCACACCAGACCCTTATCCGATACATGTCCTTTGGACAGGACCCAGGTCCCCAAACACTTTTTAGGACAATAACTTGCATATTAGCCTTTAAAAACTTTAGATTTCAAATGTTCGAGTCTCATAGACTTTAACGGGGTTCTAAAGTTCACACGAACATTTGGTGTGTTCGCAAGTTCTGATGCAAATCGAACAGGGGGGTGTTCGGCTCATCCCTGCCAGCCAGTTTCTTCACTGGGCTTTGGTCCTCAGCGGCAGCATATTCACTGTGAGCAGTCAGCTGTGACTGCATGCCGCTTCACGGCCGGCTGCTCACTGCACATGCACAAGCCCATCCCCATCAGAATACAATAGCACAATGAGAGAGATCCCCGCATCACACATTGTGTTGAAGCGGGGGTCTGTCTTTTTTTTTTTTTTTTCAGCCAGCTGATTGAGCGAAAAAAAAATTATGTGTATACCCAGCTTAACCCCTTGCAATGTTATTAGTTCAAAGTAGGTCAGTATCTGCGCTACTAAATATTGTTTGAGATAATGCTTAAAGCAGCCAGCACAATTTTTGATCAGCAAATAAAACAGCATATAAAAGTCCATATGCGGCGCTAAATATAAGGTGAATCCACATGGGGTGAGTTAATAAAACCCATCACCAGCTTCAATGTTTATATAACAGCACAAGGCACCACATGGAAATCCAATCTGCTTACTAGACAGCTGAAAAAAGCAGGCATGTAATGGAAAACCCAGATCACAGCTGCAATCTTCAGCTTTAAATGGAATCCAACCAGGATTGTGGCTAATCGTCAGGTATTTTCAAACAGTATAAACTTCTTTAGGCTCTTATACAGGATGTATAACAATCACCAAGACAGCCAGCGATACCTCTATAGACAAAATCCTCCTTGTTCAACAGAAAGCACCACGTCCACTGTTTTCTAATCTATTCTATCATTTGACACACTAAAATCGTTGTTCCAGGAGGGTGCGCTCCTGAGATTGGAGGGATGCTGATCGGGGACAGAGATAGAGAAGATGGGCTCTCCGGCACCCAGGTGGGTGGGTCACTTAGAGGAGTTCCCCCAAGGCTGTGTGGGCAGAGAAAGGGTGGCGGAGAACTTCCTGCTTACAATTCACAGCGTTACTATCAGATGGGAGACTCTGGGAGTTATTAGTTTATTGGAGTGGTTGCCATTTCTGAGCAGAGCCCCTTTGACTCTATTTCTTATGAGGGTCACAAGAGAGTACTTACTGTAGTTTTGCTTTCCTGTGACCCATATTCAGCAAACAGTAGGCTAATGTCTGCTGACATCACTCAGCTGGTCCAGGCTCTGGAGAGATTCTGACTTCAAGACTTTGAAGACTGAGAACTGAGTGATCAGAGGTCTTCGATTGCCCACTTATTGGTCTTAGAGGCAGCCATGCTACATTGGCCTACTGCTGCATTCACCTAGGTGATTATGAAGGTTTATTTTTATTTTTTTAATCCTGGACTTCTCTTTTTAAAAGTGTGCTTACTAAAAACATTTTATATTTTATATTTTTTCTTTAATAATGCATTTGTGTTCTTTTAGTCTAAAGTCATAAACAGCTGTAACATAAATGTGGAGCTCAGATTGAGATACAGTGTCTGTAATGAACATAATTTGATATTATTGTGACATGATCTGTCTTTCTAACAAGTATTTTTTTAGCTTTTTCACCTGTTCTTTCAAATCATTATGCAGATCAAATATCATTTTAAGCGCTAAAGAGTATCATCTATGTTATATTTAATATGATCAGTTTGGTTGCAAAAATCATTGCTCGTTTTTTGCAGTTTGAAAATATAATAGAAGTAGCTTTAAATGACATCAACCTGCTTTTTCAATATTTTTTTCTGACAATGGCTTATTGGCAGAATTAACAGATTTTACAGTAATCATCCTTTCCAAAAGACAAAAAGCCACACAATCCATGGGGTTAAAAATAGCTTCAATAGTCGTAAGCCATGTACACACGATCGGATGTCTGGTGGAATCTAACCTGTTGGATTTTTTCCTTGGATATCAGATGAAGCTGAATTTCTTCAGTCTTCCCTACACACCATCAGTCAAAAATCTGACTGTGCCAAAACGCGGTGACGTAAAACACTACGACGTGTTGAGAAAAATGAAGTTCAATGCTTCCGAGCATGCGTCGACTTGATTCTGAGCATGCGTGGATTTTTGACCAATGGACTTCTACACAGATGATCTGTGTTTTCTATTGTTTTTTTATCCATAGGAAAAATTTAAAACATGTTTTATTTTTTTCACCGATGGAAAACAAACCGATGGGGCCCACACATGATCGGTTTGTCCGATGAAAACAGTCCATCGGTCTGTTTTCATCAGACAAACAGATCGCATGTACAGGGCTTTACAGCTCTAAAACACTGATCCCCATGACCTCCCTCTGATGGGTTTTGCCCATCCTACTTGGGTCTAATTATAACATTTATTTGACAAGCATATATGATCAATGGGCACCTTCACGGCTTTTGCAAGTGGATTTTGTTTTGAAAATGATATATCCCAGGGACAATCAGCATTTATATATAAGGTGAAAACAGCACAGGATCTGGGTGTGGTAAACTGGACTTGTGAGTTTTCTTATTATTATTTGCTTCTACCTTCCCTCTTTTTCTGCAAATCTGTGTACATAGTCTTCCAGGCCCTATGAAGCAGAAGTTAGCTACTTGATTTGTTATATGTTACTTATAATTAGGGATGAGCCGAACACCCCCGCGTTCGGTTCGCACCAGAACGTTTGAACAGACCACCCGTTCGCTTGAACATTTAGAACCCCATTGAAGTCTATGGGACTTGAACGGTAGAATTCAAAAGCGCTCATTTTAAAGCCCAATATTCAAGTTATTGTTGGAAAACCTCCTCTTGCCCCAGGGAACACGTATCAATGGATTTTTTTTTCTGGAGCAGCGATTTTAATGATGCTTAAAGTGAAAAAAAAATAAAAAAATAACTTTAAATATCGTACCTGCTGGGTGTCTATAATAGTGGCACATGTTTAGAAATGTCCCTGCACAACATGAGATTACTATAAGAAAAAATACATTTAATACTGCTTGCGGCTTTAATGTAATGTTTGGTCCCTGCAATATGGATACACATCATTGAAAAAAATAGCATGAGTTTCCCCGCCACCACTCCCCCAGGTCATTACAAGACCCAGTGCCAATCCTGACTTCCCTGGCCCAAAATGATATGGCACATTAAAAATGAGAAGCGGGGGGCACTGACGACAGTGACATGTCACATTAAAGAAAGTTGAGAAGCGGGGGGAGGGGGTGTTCTGCTGTAGTAAATGACTCAGCCAGCGAGTTTAGAAGCGGGGTGAGGGGGTGAAAATGACTTCTCACCAGGCAGGGCCTCTAGTAATTTGGGGGGCCCTTTGCAGCTTTGCGGGGCCCTAAGCAGCTTGCATAGTGAGCCTATAGCGATGATCGGCTCTGACAAGACCCTTTGGCCCTAAATACTTTGAACAGCAGTATACAGGCGGTGCAAACAAGACAAGGACTGTAGGTTTGTTATGTAGAATCTGAACCATGTCATACTGTAATTGGAGCGCAACAAAGAGCCACATGCAAAGTATTGCATAAAAATTGTTATCAGACGCCCCTGTTAAACAGGGGCAGAAAAATTGGGCCTTAGGCACAACACAAAACTGCAACCCCTCACAGATACTGTAATTGGAGTGCAACAAAGAGCCACATGCAAAGTATTGCATCAACATTTTTTTATTAGACGCCCCTGTTAAACATGGGCAGAAAAATGTGGCCTTAGGCACAACACAACACTGCAACCCCTCACAGATACTGTAATTGGAGCGCAACAAAGAGCCACATGCAAAGTATTGCATCAAAAATTGTTATTAGATGCCCCCGTTTAACAGGGGCAGAACAATTGGGCCTTAGGCACAACACAACACTGCAACCCCTGACAGGTACTGTAATTGGAGTGCAACAAAGAGCCACATGCAAAGTATTGCATCAAAAATTGTTATTAGACGCCCCTGTTAAACAGGGGCAGAAAAATTGGGCCTTAGGCACTGGTGGCGGAGCCTTACTAGCTATCAGCAAGATCAGTGAGGAGGAAAAGGATATTCCATCAGCAGCATAACAGGATAGTCACTCAGCATCAGCATAGGCAGTCTCAAAGGATCTGACATTTCAAAAAAAATATTCAGTTACATCTGCATCAGGTGCTTGGTAGCTGGTGTTGATCCAAGCCTGATTCATTTTGATGAAGGTCAGTTGATCGACGAAGTCAGTGTTGAGGCGCACCCTGTGATCGGTCACAAAGCCTCCAGCAGCACTGAATGTGCGTTCTGAAAGAACGCTGGATGTGAAATAGAACTACTAAAGACTCTGATTAATTAATTAATTAATCTCCTTACAATCTTAGGGAAGGCTGGCACTGTCCTACTGCAATAAAGAAAAAGACCAGGATGGTTCTTAGTAGAGGGAAAAAAAGGAATGAATGTCCGAACTCAGCCAGCCCCTGTTTTATTAACCACTTGTCCTCTGCCCACCGTCAAATGACGGCGGGCGGAGGACTCCATTATCCTGACATCACGTCATATGACGTGATGTCCCTTTAAGGCCGCGGGCGGGCGCACGGGCACCCGCCGCTCTGCTGGGATCCCGTGCGAGTGCCCGGCGGCAACGATCGCCGCCGGGCACACGCGATTGCTCAGTAACTGAGCGGGGACGTGGAGCTCTGTATGTAAACACAGAGCTCCACGTCATGTCAGGGAGAGAGGAGATCGATTGTGTCCCTTGTACATAGGGACACAATCGGTCACCTCCCCCAGTCACCCCCCCTCCCCCCACAGTTAGAACACTCATAGGACACACATTTAACCCCTTCCCCGCCCCCTAGTGGTTAACCCCTTCACTGCCAGTCACATTTATACAGTAATCAATGCATATTTATAGCATTGTTCACTGTATAAATGTAAATGGTCCCAAAAATGTCAGAAAAGTGTCCAAAGTGTCCGCCATAACGTCGCAGTCCCAAAAAAAAAATCGCAGATCGCCGCCATTAATAGTAAAAAAAAAAAAATTATAGCAAAAAGTAAAAAATATTGAATTTTTTTAAAAATTGACGCTCTATTTTTGTTTATAGCGCAAAAAATAAAAACCGCAGAGGTGATCAAATACCACCAAAAGAAAGCTCTATTTGTGGGAAAAAAAGGACGCCAATTTTGTTTGGGAGCCACGTCGCACGACCGCGCAATTGTCAGTTAAAGCGACGCAGTGCCGGAAGCTTAAATTTTGTCTGGGCAGGAAGGGGGTGTAGGTGCACAGTAGGCAAGTGGTTAAACAATACAAAATCTTCTCATTGGTTGACATGATACAGATACACACCCTCACATGATAAAAACACACCCAGTTCCCTCCCATCCAACCATTGACACACCCCACATATGCCCTCATCCACGCCCCTTATCTACGCCTACTAAAAGCACATGTCTAGCTCTTTTGTTTAAAGTTCTTATAAGAGGTTTCCCACACAAATCCTTATCCAGTTTTCCAAGGGTCTGACGTGTAAGACATGGAACAGTCCAAGATGCAAGGGGAGATTCATGTTTAGAAGAAATGTCCTTGTTTAAATCAGTCCTTCAATTGTGGTTTCTCCCGGATACAAGATCTGCATTCCATTAACACAGGATTTGGGGGTTGGTTTCACAGGAGGGGATAAGGATTAGAAATGGAGTGAAGGCACTTTAGAATACAGTCCTTTATACTCAAATTCCAACGAGTAACAAATCTTTAATATAACATCATCAAGGAAAAATAGAGACATAGGGCCAGATTCAGGAACACTTGCGCTGGAGTATTTCGATATGCGCCGCGTAACTGTGATGATGCGCCGTCGTTTCTATGTGCCCGTACCCACCAAACTAGATGCGCCCAATAACGGGTCATTTGCGACCGGCGGAACGTTCCGACGCCAGAGTATCGTCAGCGCTTAATTTCGCTGGGCGCATCAGTCGCGCCTATTGATTTCCCCTGCGAATATGCAAATGAGGGATTTTTCCCAATTCACGAACGGATTAGCACCATACGCTGGCTACATGCGCCGCGCGTATCTCGTCCGTCCGGCGCAAAGTTATTTCTACAAAAGGCTGCTTTATCTTTACTCCAGACGGTCACAGGTCAGCAGGAGAGCAGCTACAGCAGCGTTACCGACGATAAGAGCTAGCTGAGCACCCCCACTTGCAGGACAACACCTCTGTCCATGCTTGTCTGTCAAATTTTACAGCCATGGAGGAAGACATCATAGGTCTCCATAGCCGAGATGACGGCTGACAGCTCCTGGCCATTAAAGTTCAGCTTTCTCCTGTGTGTTTGCGGGGAACGGGAGCAGCCATCTCAGAACAAAAGTAACATCACTGCGGGGAGGGGGAGCAGGATATACTTTAGTGCCGGAATGGCGCTTCTACGGGCGCATTTAAACGCCCAACGGAAGGCATTGCGCTGACGTTTCCCGTGAAGTGGTGCCGACGGAAGTTGTGAGCATGCGCACAAAGGGGGCGAGTGGAGCCTCACTCACTGCGCATGCTCCGTGGTTGATGCGCTGAACGTAAGCCTCTGCACTGGGCTCCGCCCATCATTTACATATGATCACACCCACTTCCCCTTGCGTCGGGTTACGCCAGCGCATTATCGTTACTCTGGCGCAAGTTTACGCGCAACTGCTATGTGAATAACAGTACTTGCGCCGAAAGGGTCTTCAGAGTAACGTAAATGAGAAGCGTTACTCCAGAGGAAAGATACTCTCATCTACCTGAATCTGGCCCATATTGTGGTTCATAATCTCACATGTGCATACATGTATAAATAAAAAAGGTATAAAAAAAGATTATATTAAAGAATATATAAAAACTTAGAATATAATGGGGAAACACATAAGTGGTTCTAATAAAACATTAGCTTCAACTTATCAAATATAGTATTTTAAAATAATTCCACCACAGATGCAGGGCAAGCCAGTAGCTCAATTGCGTACTGTGCAAGTTCTGGCCAGTGATCCATCCTCAAGACCCTGTAAGCCAGAAGATTTTCGATGGGGAAGGTGTCCAAGTCAGATCTTGCCCCTAGGTATTTCCACACCATGTAAACCAGACGCTGGCGATGGTTGCTGGAACCGGTCAGACCTTGGGGCTGTGGACTAAAAAATTGTCTGAACGCATCGGTCAGACGGCCACCTTCTCCACCGCTCCATCTGTTACTCACCAAAGCCTCAGCAACACGTTGTCCCGGAACAGGATTTGGTAATCCCACAGGTTCTGGGAACGCGTTACACAGACCCTTCTGCAAGGCCTCCCACAGAAGTTTCATCTTCTGCTCCCTCTGCGATGGCAAGATAAGCTCCGCAACCTTACTCTTGTAACGTGGATCAAGGAGAGTTGCCAGCCAGTAATGATCCCTCTCCTTGATACCACGAAAACGAGGATCCTTACGCGGGCTTTGCAGGATCAGGGAGGCCATGCAGCGTAGGTTTGCTGAGGCATTCGGGGCACAGTCCTCTGGATCACTGAGGACGACAGGATCCACAGCCACCTCATCCCAGCCACGTAAAAGTCCATGGGTTCCTTGGGACTGTAAGTGATTCCTTGAAGACTGCTGCTGATGCTGAGTGCTAGGCTCCACCTCCATGCTGCTGATACAATCCTTCTTCTCCTCGTCCTCTTCCTGTGTGTTAGGTGGGCAAGCAGGACCACTGTCTGGATAAAGGGGGCCTTGAGAGGTAAGGAAGTCCTCCTCTTCCTCCCTCTGTTCTGCCTCAAGGGCCCTCTCCATTATTCCACGTAGCGTGTGCTCCAACATGTGAATAAGAGGGACAGTCTCACTGATGCATGTACTGTCACTGCTCACCATCCTTGTGGCCTCCTCAAATGGTGACAGGACAGTGCATGCATCCCTGATCAAGGCCCACTGGAGTGGGGAAAAAATACAAGCTCCCCTGACCCAGTTCTGCTGCCATATTGGCACAGGTACTCATTGATGGCTGCATGTGCAGCCGCTGCAGCATGGCCAATGTAGAGTTTCATCTGGTAGGCATGTCACAGATTAGACGGTTCTTGGGCAGGTTGTATTTCCTTTGGAGGTCTGTCAGCCGAGCAGTGGCATTATATGACCTCTGGAAATACACACAGACTTTCCTGGCCTTCCTAGCCTGCTTCAGGACATCCTGTAAGCCCGGTTACCTGCCCAAGAACCGCTTCACCACCAAATTCAGGACATGAGCAAAACAGGGCACATGGGTCAGTTTTCCCTGTCGCAGTGTGGCTCCTGTCTCCCAATCACACCAGCCTAGCACTGCATGGCATCTCTTGGCCTGCATTCCAGCGTAGCCCCTCGTATGCCTACGGAGCATGGCTGGTTCAGAGGGGACATCAGCACAGGAAGAGGCCACAGAGGAAGAAGAAGAGGAGGGGGTGGAGGAGAGAGGTGTGTCACAACCAGTAGTAGTGTTTTGGAGACGTGGTGGCGGAACTACCTCCAGCACTACTGTGCCTTGCCCTGCGTCTTTCCCAGTGCCAGCAGAGTCACCCAATGCACCGTGAAAGAGAGGTAACGTCCCTGTCCATGCCTGCTGGACCATGAGTCAGCGGTAAGATGCACCTTACCACTGACCGCCCTGTCCAGGGCGAGGCATGGACATTGATTTCCACATGCTGGTAGAGAGCCGGAATCGCCTTCCGTGAGAAAAAGTGGCGTTTGGGTACTTGCCACTGAGGTATCGCACATTCCAGAAACTCACGGAAGGGGGCAGAATCTACCAACTGAAAAGGTAGCAGTTGAAGTGCTAGCAATTTCGCTAAGCTAGCATTCAACCGCTGGGCATGTGGATGGCTGGGGGAGTACTTCTTTCGGCGCTGCAGCAGCTGGGGCAGGGAAATTTGTCTGGTACTATCAGTAGATTGCCCGCATGTACTACTAGGTTGTGACACACCTATTTCTACACCTTCAGTCCTATCAGTGCAGGCTTCAGAGAGGACTGAGGGTCTAGTGGGGTTGGAGGTTCCAGCTGATGAGGGGCATGGGAAGGTCCGCTTTGTTCTTTGGTGTGGGTCTTTCTGGTATGCTTGCCAACAAACTGCATGGCAGGTCGACATATGTCTGGTCAAGCATGTGGTGCCCAAGCGGGTGATGTTTTGGCCACACGAGATACGCTTGAGACATATGTTGCAAATAGCAATGGTGCGATCTGATACACATGCCTCAAAAAAGGCCCACACCAAAGAACTTTTTCAGTAATGTTGAGACACAGCAGCGCCCTGCACAGGCGTAGCTCTGCGATGTAATGCAGATGGTGTGTGTCATGAACCAAAGACTGATATCTTGGGCTACCCGAGATAGGATTATTATGTATGGATTATCCACATTATATTCTGAGATATCTGTAGGGATATTTTAAGTTTGTTAATTTTGAACTCCAAGGTTTAATTGTAGAGTGACTCGTTCATACTACTAAAATGCTAATGTCCTCTTCTCCAGCTAATTGACTATTGTGTGTATAAGAGACTCTGGGCCAGATTCAGCAACACTTGCGCTGGAGTATTTCGATATGCGCCGCGTAACTGTGAAGATGCGCCGTCGTTTCTTTGTGCCCGTACCCACCAAACTAGATGCGCCCAATAACGGGCCATTTGCGACCGGCGGAACGTTCCAACGCCAGAGTATCGTCAGCGCTTAATTTCGCTTGGCGCATCAGTCACGCCTATTGATTTCCCCTGCAAATATGCAAATGAGGGATTTTTCCCAATTCACGAACGGATTAGCACCATACGCTGGCTACATGCGCCGCGCGTATCTCGTCCGTGTGGCGCAAAGTTATTTCTACAAAAGGCTGCTTTATCTTTACTCCAGACGGTCACAGGTCAGCAGGAGAGCAGCTACAGCAGCGTTACCGACGAAACTAGCAAGCTGAACAACCACACTTGCAAGGACAACACCTCTGTGTGCCAACATGCCAGGGGCACTCGTGGTCCTAAGACTAGTACTGGGTCTCTCGCTACGGAGGAGGCGGGCACGTGAGAGGATATACCGCACGCGTATGAACCTCTTTGGCATGGGTGATGAGGAGGTGTATCGCCTCTTCAGATTCAGCCCTGATGTAATACTTGAACTAACCACAACCCTGCAGGATGACATCACCAGCCCAACACACCGCTCACAAGCAGTGCAGCCACTGGTGAAGGTCCTGGCAACACTTCATTTGCTTGCAAGTGGATCATTCCAGCGTACAAGTGGAGTGGTGGCTGGGATGTCACAATCCTCCATGAGCAGATGTGTGCACCAGGTTGTCCCTGCAATCCTCAGACGCATGTCCAACCAGTTCATCAGACCAACCACTGAGGAGCTGCGGCTGAAGGCAATGACAGATTTCTACAGCATTGCCAGATTCCCACGCACTGTGGGGGCCATTGATTGCACACATGTGGCCCTTCAGCCCCCCAGTGCCACAGAGCACATATACCGCAATCGGAAGCATTGGCATTCCATCAACGTACAGGTGATAGCCGATGCCCAACGCCTCATATGGCACGTCCGTGCCAAACACCCCGGGTCCAGCCATGACAGCTTCATATACAATCAGAGTCCCATCCCAGCAGAATTCGAGCAGAACATGTATGGGGACAGCTGGCTGGTTGGTGAGTGACATGGGTGGCAGCCATGACTATCCCCTCCCGTGATGCACATCAGAAGTGGCACATGCACGACTAACATCCTCCTGTCTTTTCCCTTACAGGTGACTCTGCATATGCACTGGGACCCCATCTAATGACTCCTTTCCGCAACCCCCAAACCAGAGGAGAGAGAAAATACAATGAAGCACACATCAAAACCCGTGCAGTGGTGGAGCAAACATTTGGGCTCCTGAAGTCCCGTTTCCGATGCCTGGATAAGTCCGGGGGGACCCTATTGTATTCCCCTACCTTTGTGTGTCAGATCATCGGTGCATGTTGCATTCTGCACAACTTTGCTATGAGAAAAGGCCTGCAGATTGACATGCGTGATGACCTGACCCCCCAACCAGACAGTCCCCACCTGCCAGAGGAGAACCAGTCTGCTGATGGAAGAGCAGTCAGGAGGGTCCTCGCCGTAGGCATCTTTGGACACTAAACCAAAACATTAATCACACAGACAATGCACGCGTGTACACCACTGATGTCCCTAGATCACACACACCACATGCACATCGCATTGGATTAGCCCAAGTCCAGCATGTAGGAGTTGGGAGCAGCAACGCCAGCGTCAAGGCCCCAATGATGTCACTGTCCATTCATACACCTTTCACACGTCATTCATACAGCCGTGGGGTTAACTTCACCACCACGGCCGAGGGTGACACCCCTTACTGGCAGGAGTGCCACCCCCTCACATTCACACACCATTCACACTGTCCCCTGCACTCCTGACCGTGTGCAGTTCAAAAGAAATAAAAAATCTCATAACCTGAGCAAGAAAATAAAATATAAACTCATAACCTGAGTATAAAAATAACAAAAAACTCATAACCTGAGTACTAAAAAAAATAAAAATATAAACCAAATAAAAAAAAAACCCTCATCTGGGATGACGGGGGCTCCTCCTTGGGGGCACTCTCGGGCTCCTCAGCTGCCTGGAGGGAGTGGGTGGTGGTGTGGGGGCATCTTGAGGAGGCTGTTCCCCGGGTGGGCCACTCCGGGCAGCTGTTGGCTGCATGCCCTCCAAGGCCACTGCAATCCGGCTCAGATAGAGGTTAGTCTGGGCCTGCATCCTCAACTGGCGGGTGGCTTGATGCCGCTGGTCACGCTGCCGCTGCCTCCCCTCTTCCCGGATGGCAGCAGTGTTGGCATGTACGGCTGCTGTCAGGTGCCGTACATCAGCCTGCACCTCCCCCAGGCTGGTAACAAGGTTCTGAACACCACTGGGCAGCTGCGACATGGAGCCCAGGCTGTCAGCGACCCGGTCCAGGTGGCCAGCAATCTCCCCCATCTGCTGGGTCTGCTTGGCGTGGTCCAACACCACCTGGTCCTCGACCAGATCACACACCCCCCTGGTCTTCCGGGTGGCCTTCCTGGGGGCAGGAGAAGGTTGTCCCCGTGGGGGTGGAGTCGCCCTTGAGGGGCTACCGAGGATGGGGGAGGGGATGACAGAGGGCCCTGCTGAAGAGGAGGACTCCTCCAACAATAAGATGAAGTCCTGTTCAGGGACAGGCTCCTCCACAACCACCTCTGCAGAGGTGGTGTGGGCACTCTCCTCCACCTCGGTCTCTTCAGCACCCAGGGGCTCATCATCACGATCCCGTTGGGAGGTTGGGGTGGACTGGCCGCCAAGAGATGATGGCCCAGCTCCGTCATCTGTGGATGACACAAAGAAGACACATGTTGGTGGTCCCACACACTTGGCACATGTACCCTCCCCCCCCCACATGCAACACACCAAATAGGGGATAAAAAACACTTACCTGTCCTGGAGCCTTCCTCCATGGAGTCATATCCAGGGACCCCCTCCAACTGCTCCCTGTCCAGGCAGCGTGCGACCACCTCCTCCTCTGCGGTCAGGCTGACAGGACATGGGGGACCACCACCTGTGCCCCTCTCATGCCTCCTGATGGTGGCCACCTTGCCCCTGACCTTGCGCCGCAAGTCATTTATTTTTTTCTGAATGTCAGAAGCAGTCCGGGTGGAGTACCCCAAGACATTCACCCTGGCAGCAATGGTCTCCAGGATGCCCTGCCTTCTCTCCCGGCTGGTCTTCCGGCTTTTTTTCCCATGGAGTAACTCATTAACAGACTCCATCGCTGATATGATGACCGAGACCTCCTGGGAATTAAAATTGAGGTTCCTCCTCTCTTTGGGGGGAGCGGGAGCAGCCATCACTGAGCAAAAGTATCTTCCCTGGGGTGGGGGGAAAAGGAACTACTTTTGCGCCGGAATGGCGTTTCCGCCTGCGCTTTTAAGCGCCCAACGGAAGGCATTGCGCTGACGTTTCCCGGGAAGTGGTGCCGACGGAAGTTGTGAGCATGCGCACAAGGGGGCGAGTGGAGCCGCACTCACTGCGCATGCTCCATGGATGATGCGCTGAACGTAAGCCTCTGCGCTGGGCTACGCCCATCATTTACATATGATCACACCCACTTCCACTTGCGTCGGGTTACGCCAGCGCATTATCGTTACTCTGGCGCAAGTTTACGCGCAACTGCTATGTGAATAACAGTACTTGCGCTGAAAGGGTCGTCAGTGTAACGTAAATGAGAAGCGTTACTCTGGAGCAAAGATGCTCTCATCTACCTGAATCTGGCCCTCTGTGTTTACACTTAAAAAACTGTGTATTGTACTACAAGTTAGCAGTCTCCATTCAGGAGTATTGAATTAGCATGTCAATTATGTTCAAGGGAACTTGCCAAGCCGTCTAGATAACGTGTTCAACTAAATGTCTTTTAGACTGGGATTAGGTATTATTCTAAAGGTTAATTGAATTCTATTGATAAAGGAATGTGATGTGTCAAGCTTTGCGGTGCCGAAATGTCTCTGTATGGAAACCCCAGTGTGTGGAAAAGGGGGTGGAGATTTCATTGTTCTTTGATTGATGAAAGCTTGTAACCTGTATATAACCAGAATAATGTTTCAATAAAGTGTGTCCTGTTTGAACATACATACTGCTCGTCTGGTGTGTGTTCTTCAAATGGATCGCGATCGGCACATATACAGTCTCTCTGACTGCTCTCATTAACAACGCCGCAACACACTACACGAGGCCGCCCAGCAGGCGGCCTTATATAGTGTGGGGCGGGTGCTAAAGCCCTGAGCCATAATTGGCCAAAGCCACCCAGGCTTTGACCAATTATGGCTCTTAGTTTTTTTGCGCGCTGTGATTGGCCAAGCATGCGGGACATATAGCATGCTTGGCCAATCATCAGCGCGCAATGCCGCAGTGAATTATGGGCCGTTGCGCATCACTCGAATTTTGCGCGAACGACCCGCTTTGTTCGAATTTCGTCGAACGTACGAACAGACGATGTTCGAGTTGAACATATGTTCGAATCGTACGCGGAGCTCATCCCTACTTATAATGTTATACAAAAACAAAAAATCGCGCTAAAATACTGCCAATAAAACTGTGTATGATGGATAATGAACAATGAGTTTAGTCCATATACATGTGAAAAAATAATAAATGCACAAAATGAAGTGCAATTTAAAAGTTCAATTAATCAATGAACAGTTCATAGTGAAGATCTCCCAGGAGTGGACATTGATGACAAACTTTTTGAGAAAAAAGTGTTGAAAGGAAACACCTCCACCATAGGAATGAATGGCCTCTTACCAGATGCACATTACAGAAAAGCCTTATGATATAACACAGCAGTCAGCGGGAACACATCCAACCTCCAGATCACCTATATGGAAACCCTCATTGGTGTCATCGGTATGCGTCGGGATGTATGTAAGAACAAAAAAGCTTGCATAGTGTAAAATCGTCAGGTTTAATAAAAGAAGAAAAACTGGTATGCACTTACAAGAAATAGTTCAATGATAGGCATCCAATACAAGTTGAGCCGGCCGGCTAGCACACTCCGCCCGTGTCTTCCGGGTAGAGAGAGAATTTGCGCGATGACGTCAGCACGTCGCCTCCCTACGTTTCGTCGCTACAAGGACGTGTTCACGGGATACAGGCGGCGTGCTGAATCACCGCATTATGTATGCACAGCGTGACGCGCGGCCTCGACGTCAAACACGTCAGGTCGCCCGCCCGCCATCTTAGATACTGGAAGAAGACACCCCGTGGCTGCCATCATTGGTAACAGAAAAGGAATCTTCTCACCAGGGCAGACGCTATTTGTTATATATAACATCATGCCAATAAAATAGCTAAAATAAACCTCCAAGCTGACACCAGTTATTGCCATTCTGGAAGGGAAAAAAAAACGTACAAAGTCGCTCCCTTAATGATGGCAAGCACAGCGCGCCTCTTCCGGACATGGTTAAAGCTCACATCCGTTGTGCTTAACCCCCACGTCCAACCATGGCGAGTAAGCTACAAAAAATCAACATGTCATCCATATCTATTGCTAGACATACATAAACATATATTTATAGTTTGCACAGAAATGATTAACATATATAAGTCAATATCCAATATATAGTATGTGACGTGCAGCCTCGATACTAATCACACAGGGCCATACGCCCGCCATCTTAGATAGTGGAAAGGGTGGATGACTGTAGTAATAAATGCAGTAAATTCCCTTACAGGTATGACACTAAAAATTGTCATACCACCGGGATTCTGCGCAATAATAATATTAAACTAAAACTGAGGAATTAAAAACGGGCAAATACAAAACAGTGCTATCCCATTAAGGGGTCAATATAGCACATCTTGTCTGAGCAAAGACAGGACTCATATCGAATCTGCTCGCACACCAAGGTACTACAAATGAACATAGAAAACAATGAACCTGTTATCCTTATATAATCCTCTACCTCCTTAACGTATATATTACTGGTTTACACAGAGAATAATATATAAAGAGTAATGCATGGAATGTTAAAAAAAATTATTTTTGAAGATAATAATAAATAAAAAATAATAAATAAAGAAGACCTCACCTTACTAATATTGTGTTATGAAGGTGCATCAAAAAATATTCAGTGGTTGGGAACCCCTTTCTCAAGAGTTGGCAATGAAACAATTCACGTCCACCTCTATGTTGAGGCCAAATGGGGTATAACATTTTAATTTATGAACCCATGACATTTCTAATTTAGAGATGGTTCTCACAAGGTGGCTACCTCTCCAGTGAGGATTGAATTTATCAATACCTAAGAAGATAGTGTTTTTAGGGTTCTTATTATGAACAAGTAGATAGTGTTTTGACACAGAGTGTTTAGTGTACCCCAACCTGATGTTGTTTATGTGTTCGTTTAAGCGTACCTGTAGGGGGCGCTTCGTCCTGCCCACATATTGCAGACCACACGGGCACTGCAACATGTAGACCACTCCCTTGGTACTACACGTAATGAAGGGTTTGATGGAATATTCCTTGGAAGTACAGGAGGAACTAAAATTAGTAGTTCTCCTTGTGCTGCGAACATTTAGGCTACAAACTTGGCACCTGCCGCATTTGTAGTAACCCGTAAGATCCGATAGGAATCTAGACTCCATACTAGGCGGATTTAGAATATTAGGAGCTATTTTGTCTTTGAGAGACGCAGCTCCACGAAAAACAACCTGTGGTTTGATAGGGAGCAGGTTACCCAAAACTCTGTCATTTTTTAAAATGTGCCAATGTTTGTTTATTATATGTTTGATGTTGGCATATTGACAAGAATAATTGGTTATGAACGGATTTTTGAAGTTGTTATTGGTACCTCTATCTATTTTAACCCGCAGAAGATCAGATCTATCTACCGCTTGAACCAATGCCAAGGTGTTAGTCAAAAATTCTTTGGAGTAACCTTTTTCTATGAAGCGTGAGGTCAAAACATCAGCTTGTTTCATAAAGGTCTCAACCTCTGTACAGTTACGTTTCAAACGAAGGTACTGGCTCTTGGGAACGGACTTGAGCCATGAGGGGTGGTGGCAACTGTTCTTTGGAATAAAGCCATTCCTATCGGTGGCCTTAAAGAAAGTTGATGTGACGAAGTGGCCATCACCGACAGAAATCGTCAAGTCCAAAAAGTTTATACTGTTGTCACTCACCTCATGACTTAAATGTATGCCCCTATCATTGATGTTAAGGGAGGTCATAAATTGGTTCAAATCGGACTCCGTCCCATCCCACAGGAGGAGGATGTCGTCAATGTACCTTGCCCATAATAATATATGAGGCCTGGTACTAATACAGACGACATCCTCCTCCCATTTGGCCATGAAAAGATTGGCTAGGCTAGGGGCGTATTTAGCGCCCATAGCAACCCCCCGGTCCTGTCTAAAAAAGTGTCCATCAAACCAAAAGAAATTATGCATAGCGGCATATTCTAATAGTTCCATGATATAAGAAACCTGTTTAGTGGGCAGACCTGAATCTTTTCTTAAAAAATATGAAACTGCTTCTAGACCCAATTGGTGAGGAATTATGGTATAGAGCGAAGTAACATCCGCAGTAACCATCAAAAGGTTTGCCGGAGGGATAATATCAGCTAACAAGTTGATAATATGCCTAGTATCTTTAACATATGAAGGCATACTGCGTACTAAAGGCTGTAGATAAAAATCAATGTACTTGCCCACTCGGGACGTAATGGAATCAATTCCACTAATAATGGGTCGTCCCGGGGGGCAGGTAGGGTCTTTATGCACTTTCGGGAGATAATAAATGATGGGGATTCTTGGACATTCGGGGATAAGGAATGCCTTCTCCTTTTTATTTAGAATCCCAAGGTTGAAACCTTTCCAGATTAGTTTATCAAGTCTCTTTTTGTATTTGTCGTTAGGATTTAGCCTTAAAGGGGAATATGTGTCTGTATCTGCAAGCAGACGTTCCATTTCTCTCATATAATCAACTTTATTTAAAACAACTATCCCCCCCCTTTATCCGCCGGACGGATAATGATGTCTTTATTGTCACATAAAGATTCGATACCCCTCATGATATTCTGTTTGGTTTTCACCTGTTTAACCTTAATATCTTCTAAATCTTTCAAGGCAAGTTCTCTAAAAACTTTTAAAGAAGGTGCCAAATGGCCTGGTGGGTTATACACAGAGGCATTGGCTAAGCCAGAATGTACGTAGCTATGAGAGGAGGTTCTGGATGGATTAAAGGGGTTAGAAGCCATATATCTTTGGACATTAAGCTTTCGGACATAACGATGTATGTCCATATACGTACCAAATTTATTTAAATTTTTGGGGGGGGCAAATTTAAGTCCCTTATCAAGGACTGCTAATTCTGAGTCATTAAGGGGGTGGTCACTCAAGTTAAAAATGCCAGCCCCCGTTACTTTCTCGGCCTTTTGGGACTGAATGCGCCACCCCCCTCTGGTCCCTCTTTTAGTTCTCCTACCCTTTTTATGCCTTGTCCCACGCGTGGAAAACCCCACTGTGTTTGTGGCTGTGAGTATGATTCTAGTTGGTTACCATCATGGCATAAACTATACCCTCCACTCGCACCTTGTTGGTTGACTCCTGTTATGGGAGTGCCATATTCAACACCCCCACATAGGGGGTCATCACTCAAAGGTAAAAAACTATTATGGGTCAGTACGTTGTAATCAACCTCATAGTCTCCTGTATAATGCACAATCCCATCATCTCTAGGCTGTAGCGGTGCACTGTACAGAGGGGTCCTGTTGTTAACCGCCCCATAAAAGACCGGTGGTTGCCCCCCAAAATTGTTCGGGAAGTTCATATTGTAGGGGGTTGGTGGTCGAAATTGTCCTCCCCGACCAGAGTTCCCCATTCCACCAGAACCACCCCTATATACACTATTCCCCGTTTGGGGACGAAAATTCGGAGGGGGCTGATTCCGCCCTCCCCTCGAACCCCCTCTGCCTTTACCATAATTGTTGGGGAGATTGTTAAAGGATTGTTTACCAATTTTAGGTGTGCCATTTGTTTTGGCCCGTACCTGTGTTCCTTTAGTCGGGACAGAGGGATAAATATTGCTGGCTATAACAGGGTTTCCAAGACCTGTATTAGAAGGTATGGTATCCATATTAACATTGGTCATGCCCTGTGCATTTTCCAAAATCTTCTTTTGCCAGTCAAATACAATCAGGGAGTGGTAATCCCCTATGTCCCTATTATACTTTTTTTTCTTTTTATTCCTCTGTTCTTTTTCCTCTTTCTCTAGTACTTTCAATAGATGTTTAGATCTTTCTGTGTATTCCTCACTTGACATAAATGGGGCCAACTTTTCCTTTATGGATTTAATTTCCTCGTCAAGCCTTACAAGCTTAGTGGTCTTACGTTCACCCAGAAATTTAAGTAAGCCTAAGCCTGCTTCATTGAAATATTTGTACCAACCATCTAAATCAGTGTCTCCCTTTTGGGGACTAATCTCCCAACGGAGACTACGGGGTACCATCTGTTGTTTTATGTAGGTGTCCAGAAAGACAATATCCCACTGTGTATGTAATTCAGATATAGTGAGATTTTTTAATCTCATAAATAAACCTCCTAGGTCCCCATCTCCATCCTTAAAAGTTTCAAAGACCCCCTCCGTGTTAACCACGCGAGAGGCTCTGAACTCAAAGATATCCATGGGTTAACAGGATAGATAAACCAAAAGAATGGTATGTCAACAGCAGCTATAATATGTATACGGAAAATGCACAAGGTGGAAGTTATATAGCGCTCGTTGTAGAACCAAATATTAAAAAATTATATTAAAACTTTAAAGCTGCGATAATAAAAAGGTTATACAACCTCAAACATGATATACAAAAACAAAAAATCGCGCTAAAATACTGCCAATAAAACTGTGTATGATGGATAATGAACAATGAGTTAAGTCCATATACATGTGAAAAAATAATAAATGCACAAAATGAAGTGCAATTTAAAAGTTCAATTAATCAATGAACAGTTCATAGTGAAGATCTCCCAGGAGTGGACATTGATGACAAACTTTTTGAGAAAAAAGTGTTGAAAGGAAACACCTCCACCATAGGAATGAATGGCCTCTTACCAGATGCACATTACAGAAAAGCCTTATGATATAACACAGCAGTCAGCGGGAACACATCCAACCTCCAGATCACCTATATGGAAACCCTCATTGGTGTCATCGGTATGCGTCGGGATGTATGTAAGAACAAAAAAGCTTGCATAGTGTAAAATCGTCAGGTTTAATAAAAGAAGAAAAACTGGTATGCACTTACAAGAAATAGTTCAATGATAGGCATCCAATACAAGTTGAGCCGGCCGGCTAGCACACTCCGCCCGTGTCTTCCGGGTAGAGAGAGAATTTGCGCGATGACGTCAGCACGTCGCCTCCCTACGTTTCGTCGCTACAAGGACGTGTTCACGGGATACAGGCGGCGTGCTGAATCACCGCATTATGTATGCACAGCGTGACGCGCGGCCTCGACGTCAAACACGTCAGGTCGCCCGCCCGCCATCTTAGATACTGGAAGAAGACACCCCGTGGCTGCCATCATTGGTAACAGAAAAGGAATCTTCTCACCAGGGCAGACGCTATTTGTTATATATAACATCATGCCAATAAAATAGCTAAAATAAACCTCCAAGCTGACACCAGTTATTGCCATTCTGGAAGGGAAAAAAAACGTACAAAGTCGCTCCCTTAATGATGGCAAGCACAGCGCGCCTCTTCCGGACATGGTTAAAGCTCACATCCGTTGTGCTTAACCCCCACGTCCAACCATGGCGAGTAAGCTACAAAAAATCAACATGTCATCCATATCTATTGCTAGACATACATAAACATATATTTATAGTTTGCACAGAAATGATTAACATATATAAGTCAATATCCAATATATAGTATGTGACGTGCAGCCTCGATACTAATCACACAGGGCCATACGCCCGCCATCTTAGATAGTGGAAAGGGTGGATGACTGTAGTAATAAATGCAGTAAATTCCCTTACAGGTATGACACTAAAAATTGTCATACCACCGGGATTCTGCGCAATAATAATATTAAACTAAAACTGAGGAATTAAAAACGGGCAAATACAAAACAGTGCTATCCCATTAAGGGGTCAATATAGCACATCTTGTCTGAGCAAAGACAGGACTCATATCGAATCTGCTCGCACACCAAGGTACTACAAATGAACATAGAAAACAATGAACCTGTTATCCTTATATAATCCTCTACCTCCTTAACGTATATATTACTGGTTTACACAGAGAATAATATATAAAGAGTAATGCATGGAATGTTAAAAAAAAATATTTTTGAAGATAATAATAAATAAAAAATAATAAATAAAGAAGACCTCACCTTACTAATATTGTGTTATGAAGGTGCATCAAAAAATATTCAGTGGTTGGGAACCCCTTTCTCAAGAGTTGGCAATGAAACAATTCACGTCCACCTCTATGTTGAGGCCAAATGGGGTATAACATTTTAATTTATGAACCCATGACATTTCTAATTTAGAGATGGTTCTCACAAGGTGGCTACCTCTCCAGTGAGGATTGAATTTATCAATACCTAAGAAGATAGTGTTTTTAGGGTTCTTATTATGAACAAGTAGATAGTGTTTTGACACAGAGTGTTTAGTGTACCCCAACCTGATGTTGTTTATGTGTTCGTTTAAGCGTACCTGTAGGGGGCGCTTCGTCCTGCCCACATATTGCAGACCACACGGGCACTGCAACATGTAGACCACTCCCTATGAGTCCTGTCTTTGCTCAGACAAGATGTGCTATATTGACCCCTTAATGGGATAGCACTGTTTTGTATTTGCCCGTTTTTAATTCCTCAGTTTTAGTTTAATATTATTATTGCGCAGAATCCCGGTGGTATGACAATTTTTAGTGTCATACCTGTAAGGGAATTTACTGCATTTATTACTACAGTCATCCACCCTTTCCACTATCTAAGATGGCGGGCGTATGGCCCTGTGTGATTAGTATCGAGGCTGCACGTCACATACTATATATTGGATATTGACTTATATATGTTAATCATTTCTGTGCAAACTATAAATATATGTTTATGTATGTCTAGCAATAGATATGGATGACATGTTGATTTTTTGTAGCTTACTCGCCATGGTTGGACGTGGGGGTTAAGCACAACGGATGTGAGCTTTAACCATGTCCGGAAGAGGCGCGCTGTGCTTGCCATCATTAAGGGAGCGACTTTGTACGTTTTTTTTCCCTTCCAGAATGGCAAAAACTGGTGTCAGCTTGGAGGTTTATTTTAGCTATTTTATTGGCATGATGTTATATATAACAAATAGCGTCTGCCCTGGTGAGAAGATTCCTTTTCTGTTACCAATGATGGCAGCCACGGGGTGTCTTCTTCCAGTATCTAAGATGGCGGGCGGGCGACCTGACGTGTTTGACGTCGAGGCCGCGCGTCACGCTGTGCATACATAATGCGGTGATTCAGCACGCCGCCTGTATCCCGTGAACACGTCCTTGTAGCGACGAAACGTAGGGAGGCGACGTGCTGACGTCATCGCGCAAATTCTCTCTCTACCCGGAAGACACGGGCGGAGTGTGCTAGCCGGCCGGCTCAACTTGTATTGGATGCCTATCATTGAACTATTTCTTGTAAGTGCATACCAGTTTTTCTTCTTTTATTAAACCTGACGATTTTACACTATGCAAGCTTTTTTGTTCTTACATACATCCCGACGCATACCGATGACACCAATGAGGGTTTCCATATAGGTGATCTGGAGGTTGGATGTGTTCCCGCTGACTGCTGTGTTATATCATAAGGCTTTTCTGTAATGTGCATCTGGTAAGAGGCCATTCATTCCTATGGTGGAGGTGTTTCCTTTCAACACTTTTTTCTCAAAAAGTTTGTCATCAATGTCCACTCCTGGGAGATCTTCACTATGAACTGTTCATTGATTAATTGAACTTTTAAATTGCACTTCATTTTGTGCATTTATTATTTTTTCACATGTATATGGACTAAACTCATTGTTCATTATCCATCATACACAGTTTTATTGGCAGTATTTTAGCGCGATTTTTTGTTTTTGTATATCATGTTTGAGGTTGTATAACCTTTTTATTATCGCAGCTTTAAAGTTTTAATATAATTTTTTAATATTTGGTTCTACAACGAGCGCTATATAACTTCCACCTTGTGCATTTTCCGTATACATATTATAGCTGCTGTTGACATACCATTCTTTTGGTTTATCTATCCTGTTAACCCATGGATATCTTTGAGTTCAGAGCCTCTCGCGTGGTTAACACGGAGGGGGTCTTTGAAACTTTTAAGGATGGAGATGGGGACCTAGGAGGTTTATTTATGAGATTAAAAAATCTCACTATATCTGAATTACATACACAGTGGGATATTGTCTTTCTGGACACCTACATAAAACAACAGATGGTACCCCGTAGTCTCCGTTGGGAGATTAGTCCCCAAAAGGGAGACACTGATTTAGATGGTTGGTACAAATATTTCAATGAAGCAGGCTTAGGCTTACTTAAATTTCTGGGTGAACGTAAGACCACTAAGCTTGTAAGGCTTGACGAGGAAATTAAATCCATAAAGGAAAAGTTGGCCCCATTTATGTCAAGTGAGGAATACACAGAAAGATCTAAACATCTATTGAAAGTACTAGAGAAAGAGGAAAAAGAACAGAGGAATAAAAAGAAAAAAAAGTATAATAGGGACATAGGGGATTACCACTCCCTGATTGTATTTGACTGGCAAAAGAAGATTTTGGAAAATGCACAGGGCATGACCAATGTTAATATGGATACCATACCTTCTAATACAGGTCTTGGAAACCCTGTTATAGCCAGCAATATTTATCCCTCTGTCCCGACTAAAGGAACACAGGTACGGGCCAAAACAAATGGCACACCTAAAATTGGTAAACAATCCTTTAACAATCTCCCCAACAATTATGGTAAAGGCAGAGGGGGTTCGAGGGGAGGGCGGAATCAGCCCCCTCCGAATTTTCGTCCCCAAACGGGGAATAGTGTATATAGGGGTGGTTCTGGTGGAATGGGGAACTCTGGTCGGGGAGGACAATTTCGACCACCAACCCCCTACAATATGAACTTCCCGAACAATTTTGGGGGGCAACCACCGGTCTTTTATGGGGCGGTTAACAACAGGACCCCTCTGTACAGTGCACCGCTACAGCCTAGAGATGATGGGATTGTGCATTATACAGGAGACTATGAGGTTGATTACAACGTACTGACCCATAATAGTTTTTTACCTTTGAGTGATGACCCCCTATGTGGGGGTGTTGAATATGGCACTCCCATAACAGGAGTCAACCAACAAGGTGCGAGTGGAGGGTATAGTTTATGCCATGATGGTAACCAACTAGAATCATACTCACAGCCACAAACACAGTGGGGTTTTCCACGCGTGGGACAAGGCATAAAAAGGGTAGGAGAACTAAAAGAGGGACCAGAGGGGGGTGGCGCATTCAGTCCCAAAAGGCCGAGAAAGTAACGGGGGCTGGCATTTTTAACTTGAGTGACCACCCCCTTAATGACTCAGAATTAGCAGTCCTTGATAAGGGACTTAAATTTGCCCCCCCAAAAATTTAAATAAATTTGGTACGTATATGGACATACATCGTTATGTCCGAAAGCTTAATGTCCAAAGATATATGGCTTCTAACCCCTTTAATCCATCCAGAACCTCCTCTCATAGCTACGTACATTCTGGCTTAGCCAATGCCTCTGTGTATAACCCACCAGGCCATTTGGCACCTTCTTTAAAAGTTTTTAGAGAACTTGCCTTGAAAGATTTAGAAGATATTAAGGTTAAACAGGTGAAAACCAAACAGAATATCATGAGGGGTATCGAATCTTTA
The DNA here is from genome assembly GCA_029574335.1 of Rana kukunoris. Lineage (NCBI taxonomy): Eukaryota > Metazoa > Chordata > Amphibia > Anura > Ranidae > Rana > Rana kukunoris. Next base: position 181,467,430 of record CM056053.1, on the reverse strand, counting down.
TGTGACAATAAAGACATCATTATCCGTCCGGCGGATAAAGGGGGGGGGATAGTTGTTTTAAATAAAGTTGATTATATGAGAGAAATGGAACGTCTGCTTGCAGATACAGACACATATTCCCCTTTAAGGCTAAATCCTAACGACAAATACAAAAAGAGACTTGATAAACTAATCTGGAAAGGTTTCAACCTTGGGATTCTAAATAAAAAGGAGAAGGCATTCCTTATCCCCGAATGTCCAAGAATCCCCATCATTTATTATCTCCCGAAAGTGCATAAAGACCCTACCTGCCCCCCGGGACGACCCATTATTAGTGGAATTGATTCCATTACGTCCCGAGTGGGCAAGTACATTGATTTTTATCTACAGCCTTTAGTACGCAGTATGCCTTCATATGTTAAAGATACTAGGCATATTATCAACTTGTTAGCTGATATTATCCCTCCGGCAAACCTTTTGATGGTTACTGCGGATGTTACTTCGCTCTATACCATAATTCCTCACCAATTGGGTCTAGAAGCAGTTTCATATTTTTTAAGAAAAGATTCAGGTCTGCCCACTAAACAGGTTTCTTATATCATGGAACTATTAGAATATGCCGCTATGCATAATTTCTTTTGGTTTGATGGACGCTTTTTTAGACAGGACCGGGGGGTTGCTATGGGCGCTAAATACGCCCCTAGCCTAGCCAATCTTTTCATGGCCAAATGGGAGGAGGATGTCGTCTGTATTAGTACCAGGCCTCATATATTATTATGGGCAAGGTACATTGACGACATCCTCCTCCTGTGGGATGGGACGGAGTCCGATTTGAACCAATTTATGACCTCCCTTAACATCAATGATAGGGGCATACATTTAAGTCATGAGGTGAGTGACAACAGTATAAACTTTTTGGACTTGACGATTTCTGTCGGTGATGGCCACTTCGTCACATCAACTTTCTTTAAGGCCACCGATAGGAATGGCTTTATTCCAAAGAACAGTTGCCACCACCCCTCATGGCTCAAGTCCGTTCCCAAGAGCCAGTACCTTCGTTTGAAACGTAACTGTACAGAGGTTGAGACCTTTATGAAACAAGCTGATGTTTTGACCTCACGCTTCATAGAAAAAGGTTACTCCAAAGAATTTTTGACTAACACCTTGGCATTGGTTCAAGCGGTAGATAGATCTGATCTTCTGCGGGTTAAAATAGATAGAGGTACCAATAACAACTTCAAAAATCCGTTCATAACCAATTATTCTTGTCAATATGCCAACATCAAACATATAATAAACAAACATTGGCACATTTTAAAAAATGACAGAGTTTTGGGTAACCTGCTCCCTATCAAACCACAGGTTGTTTTTCGTGGAGCTGCGTCTCTCAAAGACAAAATAGCTCCTAATATTCTAAATCCGCCTAGTATGGAGTCTAGATTCCTATCGGATCTTACGGGTTACTACAAATGCGGCAGGTGCCAAGTTTGTAGCCTAAATGTTCGCAGCACAAGGAGAACTACTAATTTTAGTTCCTCCTGTACTTCCAAGGAATATTCCATCAAACCCTTCATTACGTGTAGTACCAAGGGAGTGGTCTACATGTTGCAGTGCCCGTGTGGTCTGCAATATGTGGGCAGGACGAAGCGCCCCCTACAGGTACGCTTAAACGAACACATAAACAACATCAGGTTGGGGTACACTAAACACTCTGTGTCAAAACACTATCTACTTGTTCATAATAAGAACCCTAAAAACACTATCTTCTTAGGTATTGATAAATTCAATCCTCACTGGAGAGGTAGCCACCTTGTGAGAACCATCTCTAAATTAGAAATGTCATGGGTTCATAAATTAAAATGTTATACCCCATTTGGCCTCAACATAGAGGTGGACGTGAATTGTTTCATTGCCAACTCTTGAGAAAGGGGTTCCCAACCACTGAATATTTTTTGATGCACCTTCATAACACAATATTAGTAAGGTGAGGTCTTCTTTATTTATTATTTTTTATTTATTATTATCTTCAAAAATATTTTTTTTAACATTCCATGCATTACTCTTTATATATTATTCTCTGTGTAAACCAGTAATATATACGTTAAGGAGGTAGAGGATTATATAAGGATAACAGGTTCATTGTTTTCTATGTTCATTTGTAGTACCTTGGTGTGCGAGCAGATTCGATATGAGTCCTGTCTTTGCTCAGACAAGATGTGCTATATTGACCCCTTAATGGGATAGCACTGTTTTGTATTTGCCCGTTTTTAATTCCTCAGTTTTAGTTTAATATTATTATTGCGCAGAATCCCGGTGGTATGACAATTTTTAGTGTCATACCTGTAAGGGAATTTACTGCATTTATTACTACAGTCATCCACCCTTTCCACTATCTAAGATGGCGGGCGTATGGCCCTGTGTGATTAGTATCGAGGCTGCACGTCACATACTATATATTGGATATTGACTTATATATGTTAATCATTTCTGTGCAAACTATAAATATATGTTTATGTATGTCTAGCAATAGATATGGATGACATGTTGATTTTTTGTAGCTTACTCGCCATGGTTGGACGTGGGGGTTAAGCACAACGGATGTGAGCTTTAACCATGTCCGGAAGAGGCGCGCTGTGCTTGCCATCATTAAGGGAGCGACTTTGTACGTTTTTTTTCCCTTCCAGAATGGCAATAACTGGTGTCAGCTTGGAGGTTTATTTTAGCTATTTTATTGGCATGATGTTATATATAACAAATAGCGTCTGCCCTGGTGAGAAGATTCCTTTTCTGTTACCAATGATGGCAGCCACGGGGTGTCTTCTTCCAGTATCTAAGATGGCGGGCGGGCGACCTGACGTGTTTGACGTCGAGGCCGCGCGTCACGCTGTGCATACATAATGCGGTGATTCAGCACGCCGCCTGTATCCCGTGAACACGTCCTTGTAGCGACGAAACGTAGGGAGGCGACGTGCTGACGTCATCGCGCAAATTCTCTCTCTACCCGGAAGACACGGGCGGAGTGTGCTAGCCGGCCGGCTCAACTTGTATTGGATGCCTATCATTGAACTATTTCTTGTAAGTGCATACCAGTTTTTCTTCTTTTATTAAACCTGACGATTTTACACTATGCAAGCTTTTTTGTTCTTACATACATCCCGACGCATACCGATGACACCAATGAGGGTTTCCATATAGGTGATCTGGAGGTTGGATGTGTTCCCGCTGACTGCTGTGTTATATCATAAGGCTTTTCTGTAATGTGCATCTGGTAAGAGGCCATTCATTCCTATGGTGGAGGTGTTTCCTTTCAACACTTTTTTCTCAAAAAGTTTGTCATCAATGTCCACTCCTGGGAGATCTTCACTATGAACTGTTCATTGATTAATTGAACTTTTAAATTGCACTTCATTTTGTGCATTTATTATTTTTTCACATGTATATGGACTAAACTCATTGTTCATTATCCATCATACACAGTTTTATTGGCAGTATTTTAGCGCGATTTTTTGTTTTTGTATATCATGTTTGAGGTTGTATAACCTTTTTATTATCGCAGCTTTAAAGTTTTAATATAATTTTTTAATATTTGGTTCTACAACGAGCGCTATATAACTTCCACCTTCTACTTATAATGTTAGCTGTGCCATGAACCTGCTTGCTGTCGCCCACATATGACATACAGTAGCACAGATCTTCTTACAACTCTCCAGGCCAGTATGCCTTATGTCATTGCATTCCCCCTTCTGCTATAAACGCATGGTAGCATCAGTTCCCCATTTTCTGCCTAATAAAAGAACAGTGGTCATCAGTGGCTGGCATGCCGCTGATTGCAACCATTCATAACAAATGTGACTGCATCTCCCTGTGTTCTCCAATCCCTCCTTTGCTCTGATCCCGCACAAACTCCTGCTACTCCAATCAGCCCTCAATCTCCCCACAGCACTCCCAGCTTCTCCCCTTCTCTCTTCTGTTGGCTGTCAGCAGCTGCAGGAATTCTAGGGATCAGGGGGTCAGTAAACATGTTGTGTCAACAGGTGCTGATCACTCCTGTTTCCATTAAAAAGAAAAAAAGAAAAAAAAAACAATATTTAAAAAACAAATTAAAAAGGTAATACAAGTTGTAATTATAGTATTCATACTTAATAAAGGTCTCATTCACATGGGCACTGTGGCCCATTCCGCTGGAATGACCTATTTGTTTATGTAGCTTGACTTTACTCTATGGGAAAACAATGGCTATATAGACACAGTCCTAATTTTACAGACATGTAGGTGCAAGTGGGCAGCCTTGAATGCACACTGTCTGCATTAGGGGTCACACACCTTCATGCCTGTGAAATCAGAACCTGAAGTTTTTTTTTCCACACAGGCCCAGGCAGCTACAGCCACATGAACAAACTGCTCTTTCATGCTGTAATGACTACAGCACTCATGTGAATGGACCAGATTTCTGCACCCAGGAGTCAGTGTTGTTTGCATACAATAATTGGCAGCAGACTGTACAAAGCAATGGCAGGTTGACAGTCATCACAGCTGTACACATTTAACCACACATCCTGGATACAAACTGGGCCGATCAAACATCCAGTCCCATAACCATTCAGATTTTCTGTTACATGTGTAGCATTTACCCCCGAAGGAGCCGCTGGTTTGATTTGGGATCAGCAAATTAAGTAACCCCAGCTTGGTCTAGGGATGCACCAGAAGAATTTAGCAGTAAACGGAGGTCCACACAGTCAATAAAGATGTTCTCAATGCTTTAATTCCAGGCCAACATTAGCCAACATCAACTTTGGTGAAGGAAGAATAGGTTGATGAGAGAAGAGAAACTTTCGATGTCAGGCCTGGATAAGGCGGATCCGCCCTTAGCAGCACAAACTTTCACACGTCGCCACTGCTATGAGGTTGAGTGGGTAAGGTGTCCCCGGACAGGTGTCTCTCACACAAACCTGGCAGCCGAGGCGCCACCTCGATTCTTAGCTGGGAGGAACAGGTCTCTCTCACAGGCCCGGCTCTAGGCCTCTGCCACAGGCCAGTTAATTTGGATAGACTAAATGTGCGAACAGAGCGAATCCTCCCAGTAGTCTCTCAGCATAAGTCACCGGACCACAGTAGAGCGTACCTGCCAGCATCCCGGTCACCGAATCCCCGTCTGGGACTCTCCTAAGCTTCGGGGACCCAGAAAATCACCTTCGGGCCCCTTTATTCTTGTCTCCGACCGAGACTCAGGTAGGCCCAGGAACCTAGCCAGGCGGGCCGCGCCGGCAGGGTCCTTGGGCGCACACACCCTAAATGTGGATGCCGCACCCCGAGTCCGGGACCCACCACACATGAAGAAAAATAACCCCGAAGACCTGACCTAGGTCCCAGATACACCCCTCTCCAGCATACCCAGCAAGGAGAAACCCTCTCCAATTGGCTGCTGAGGAAGACTCTATCCGCCATACATCCTGCTGGCTCCTATTGCGAACCAAGGATGAAACGACATCCCCAGAATGCAGTCCGAGCCAGTGGACTTTTCCAGAATGACATAGGTCAACAACCTAAACAAATCACAACTGGGAGCAACCTAACTCTCCCAGTTCAACTAGTTTTAAACGCAGCGCCGATGCAAAAAGCAAGGGGGTGCTACACATGTGTACAACTACAACGTCTGGCAATGTGCCATTGATTTGAAGTCTGCTGCCAACAGCTATACCCAAATACCTATAACTTCTGGGAACAAAAATGCACTGTCTAATTGGGTAACTAAGTGGCAAATGAGGTTTAATGTTGATAAATGTAAAGTTATGCACTTGGGGTCTAAGAATATGCATGCATCATACATACTAGGATGAGTACAATTGGGGGAATCAATGGAGTAGAAGGATCTGGGGGTTTTAGTTGATCATAAGATCAATAATAGCATGCAATGCCAAGCTGTGGTTTCCAAAGTGAGCAAAGTCCTTTCTTGTATTAAGAGAGGTATGGACTCCAGAGAGAGAGATATCATTTAGCCCCAGTACAAATCATTTTTAAGATCTTAACTAGAATATGCAGAAGATAGAAAAAGATATTGGGGAACTCGATAAAGTGCAGAGAAGGGCAACCAAACTGATAAGAGGCATGGAGGAGCTCAGCTATGAGGAAAGATTAGAGGAACTGAATGTATTCACTCTTGAGAAGAGGAGATTAATGGGGGGTTATGATCAACTATGAATGGTTTAAAAAACAAGTGTTATTTAATTACTTTAATCCTGGACACTTTCACCTCCTTGTAATCCTGGACGCTTTCAGCGTTGTCACACTTTGAATGACAGTCATGTAACAATGTTTTATAATTTTTATAATTTTTTGAGACAAATAGAGTATTTCATCACCACTAGGTTTTTTATTTTTTTGCCATATAAACCAAAAAATACTCTCTTGCATGGCTCTGAAATGTTGCCCTTATCCTGTGTGATGTGATCTTTCTGCAATAACAGTGTTGAACTGCAAGTCAAGATCCATGGTGTGCTGGCAAACGTGTATTTATCTGTGTCCAGCTGGTGATCGCTGCAGCACCCAATACAGAGAGGAGCCTGTACACAATGGGAATAAAGACAAGGATGTTACTGCTCGGTTATTGAGTCAAAAATTGAGAAAAAATAGGAATACAGTGATGCTGTCTTGTCTAAGGACTGGTCATTATATTTTACATTAGCCAAGCACTGTTTTAAATGGAAAAAAGAAAAATAACATTTTAAGCAATATGCTAGTAACTAAATCTGATATAAGCATACACGAACAATATATATATATATATATATATATATATATATATATATATATATATATATATATATATATATATATATATACATATATTTACTATAATGCACTGCTTGTTACCTACCAATACAAATTATATTCCAGGAAATGAAGGCAACAGTTGCAATTAGCACTGGAATATATTATTAAAAGATTATTCCCATGTGGGAAAATAGATGTAATCAAGGTATTTACCAGTTTCATCTTGCTGACATTATCTTTAAAAGGCAAATTATCACTTGACAGATCCAGTATGGTAGCCGTTTGAAACTGCTGGATCTAAATTAATTTGAGGACCACAGGATCAAATCCCACTGAGGATATCTGGTCTTTTTTTCCTTTCTGGATAGATTAAATGAATGCTAATTAGAATTGGGCTGCAGTAACAATATTTGCATTTAAATTATGTTTCAAAGTGCATACAATCTTCAGGCATAGAGCCTGAAGCAAAGTTATTATCATCTTTTTAGTAAATAAATGTTGCTTGATTTTAATTTGCACTGGGATTTCATGTTTATTGAAATCTTACTTCATTGCAACAAACTAAAAGCTTACAATAATCTAAACCCCAAACAGTATGCTAGTTAATAAATATATGAATATTAAAACGTCAAATTTAAAAAATGTAAAGTAAAAATGACTTTAAGACAATAAATAAGAACAAAGGTCATGCATAGTTAGCTTCACATGCGTTTGAAAGGTAATATTAAAGTTAACTAATTTAGAAATCTTTAGTTGTCATTTGCCAAGACAAGGTCTTGTATAAAGAGATGATGCCTGACATTTCACTTTAAAGCTTAGGTGTGATGCATTCTAACTCTATAATAGAACTCCTTACAGTACTTATATACAGTGCCTTGAAAAAGTATTCACACCCCTTGAAATTTTCCATATTTTGTCACTACAGATACTGAATGAATGAAAACTTATATAGCGTGGCACATGCGAACTAAATCGCCTCTGGGCGCTTGTTGTTCCTGTCTCCTTTGATATTAAAAGAGATGAGTCTTGATCTTTCTCCTGAATGCTAAGTGGTTCTCCTCCAACCGAATGGCTGGTTGGTAAAGCGTTCCATAGTCTGGGACCTTGGATCACAAATCTTCTTTCTCTTTTGGACTTGTAGTTGGCTTTCGGAATCTGGAGCAGGTTTTGATTGGTGGATCGCAGAACGCGATTGGGATTGTGAGCTTTTATTTTTTCGCATAAATAATGGGGAGCATTCTCATGGATACATTTATGTGTTAGACAGAGAGCTTTAAAAGCAATTCTGTCTTTTACTGACAACCAATGAAGGGTTCTCAGTGAAGGTGAGATTGATTCCCAGGGTTTTTTCCCAGTCACAAGTCTGGCGGCCGTATTTTGAACGACTTGCAGATGAGCGATTTGGTACTTTGGGAGTCCGAAGTAAAGGGCATTTGCATAGTCCAGTCTGGAGTTTACAATTGCTCCCACCACAACCGCTAAGTCTTCTTTGGGGATGAAAGGAGTAAGTCTGCGTAGTAGGCGCAGCAGATGGTGAGATCCGCTGACTACTGACCCTATTTGTGCATCCATTGTCATATAGGAGTCAAAAATGTCCCCTAGACTTTTGACTCTGGCGCTAGGGGTGATGATTTTGCCCAGAATGGGCGGGGGTGTACATGTTGTTGCAGGTTGATTCCTACGCTTGGCGTGAAACAGGAGAAGTTCTGTTTTCACTCCGTTGAGTTTAAAAAAACTCTTTGTCATCCAGTCCTCTATCAAAGAGAGGCATGTCTCTAGATTGAGGTGGTGATCCTTTTTGTTGCCAATGCGGAAATACAGTTGCGTGTCGTCTGCATATGAGTGGTAAAGCAGTTTTTGGCTGCTGATAATCTCAAAAAGAGGATGAAGATAGATGTTAAACAGCACCGACAGAGGCGATCCTTGAGGGACTCCACACGATACTGTGCGTTTCTCAGAAGTGAAAGGTCCTAACTTCACTGTTTGCGATCGGTTTTCCAAAAAAGAGGAGAACCAAGATAAATCGCCTTCTGCGACTCTGGCTACTTCAGCTAGCCGGGTCAGTAATAGTTTGTGGTCGACCGTGTCGAAAGCTGCGCTTAGGTCCAACAGAACCAGAAGACAAGATTCTCCTTCGTCTGCGGCCTCGAGAGCGTCCCATATTTTGAGCAACGCGGTTTCCATCCCGTGTCCGGGACGGAAAATCGATTGAAATGGATCAAGTAGCTTGTGGGTATCTAGATGCTGTTGCAGCTGTTGTACCACTACTTTTTCCCTTACCTTTGAGAGTACATTTAGGCCTGTTATGGGACGGCGGTGGCGTTGGTCCTTGGGGTCTAGGGTGGGTTTCTTCAGGATAGGTTGGATTATGCCCTCTTTCAACTGGGAGGGCACTATGCCTTCCTTGAAAGACTGGTTAATAATCTGCGTGATGGAAGGTGCCAGGATGTCGGCGCATTCCTTCAGCAGTTTAGTGGGGATGATATCATTTGGCGCTGTGCCATTACGCAAAGTACCAATGATATTTTCTTTGGCATAGATGGTGATGGGCTCCAGAGTGAACTTACCTGATAGTGGTGAATTACTGTGGGTATTGTGTGAAAAATTGCGGGGGGGGCTGAGGGGGGAATTGTTTTGCTGAATGCTTTCACGGATTCCCTCGATTTTATTAATGAAGTAATCCGATAATTCAATGCAAAATTCTTGTGTGTTTGAATTGGGGGCTTCAAGACAGCCTGGATTCATGGTCTGAGTGACCATCTTGAAGAGTTTGCGTGGACGGTTCAGGGCGCTGTTGATAGCCTCGGAAAAATAATTTTTCTTGGCTTTGAAGATTTCTTTGTGGTATTTTCTTGTTGTGGCCTTGTAGATGGAAAGATTCTCCTCTGAAGTGCTTCTTTCCAGGCGGCTTCCGCCCTTCTGCGCTTTTGCTTCAGTAACGACGGCTGGTTGTTAAACCAGCTGCAGTTGTTTTTCCGGATGCGGGTTTTACGTTTCGGCGCTACTAAGTCAGCTGACTGTATTAGGGCTGAGTTTATGGCATCCAGTGTTTCTATGCCTGTTTGATGCGGCTAATTTGTTTTTATTTTTTTCCTTAATGTGGTTTTGAAGAGTTCTGAGTGGAGCTTTTTCTGGCATCTAGTCCAGTGTGTTGTCACTGGTTTAGATGTTTTTTCTCAAATTCCATGACTGAGGTTTGCAACCACTTTAAAGCAAATTTTCCTGCTTTGTAGGACACATGTACAGTAAGTTTTTGAGTGTTCAAAGCCTGGCCAACAACAGTCCACTTTAATTGATGTGGTAATATCTGCAGTAGAGCAGGTATTCTTATAATGCAGCTCCAGTTTCTACTTTGCCCGAATAACAAGAAAACAAACATTCATGAGAGCTTTTGATTCAGTTTAGCATACTGAGCTCAAACTCATTAATAAAACAGGTCTTCGCCTGTCAGGTCTATTGTGAACACTACAAAACTTTATACCATACCAAAATACTCAGTGAGTACATGTGTGTATTTTAGTTGCAGACAACAGCTTAGATAAAATACAGAAATATATAGACTGAACCTGCTAGCTGTTCTAACAGGCTGGGACCAGTGCATAAAAATGTATGTTGTTGAAAACCTGACTTCTCCTTATGCCGCGTACACATGGTCATTTTTTGTCATGAAAAAAAACTTTGTTTTTCAAACTTCATTTTAAAAAACGACGTTGCCTACACACCATCGTTTTCTGAAAATGCTCTCGCAAAGCGCGGTTACGTACAACATGTACGACGGCACTCTGTTCCATTCAAGCTCGCGTCATAACTTGCTTCTGAGCATGCGCGGGTTTAAAAACGTTGTTTTAAACGTCGTTTTAGTCCACAGACAATCATTTTTTGTGAAACAAAAAACTAAATTCTGAAAAACAACATAAAAAATTGAAGCATGTTCGAATTTTTTTTTTGTCGTTTTTCAGAAGACATAAACAAAGTTTTGCCCACACACGATCATTTTAAATTACGTTTTTTAAAACGTCATTTTATTTCATCACAAAAAACGACCGTGTGTATGCGGCATTAAAGGCTTTGAAACTTTTAAATGAACTACCAACAATTTTAATTCTTACTTACTGTCAGGTCATTCAACTCCCTAATATAGATACAAAAGCCTACAATGTACCAGAGTAACAGTTCAATCTTATTGCTTATAATATACAGCTACAGTAAGCAGGGTAATATCTTTGCAACAGACTATAGCAACTTTACAATAATACCTAGGTAAAATAGAGTGGTGGGCAGCTACAGTATATGGTAGATGAGATTTAATATTAAACATTTTAGCTAAACATATGCATGCAAGGTATTTGCTAGGGAGTGAACTGTAGGAGGTAGGGGTCCTTGTAGATCACAAATTCAAAAATAGATTGCTGTGCCAAGCTGCTGAAAGCACGTTTGGTAGACTGTAATATTGTATTACAAAGAAATACAACTAAAATGATACCAATTTACACAACTTTTCTTTGGCCATATCTTGAGTATTCCATATAGTTACATAGTTGGTGAGGTTGAAAAAAGATGTTTGAACATCGTTAAAGTCTATGGGACACGATCATGAAAAATCAAAACTCATTTTAAAGGCTAATATGCAAGTTATTGTCATAAAAAGTGTTTGGGGAACCGGGTCCTGACCAAGAGGACATGTATCAATGCAACATTTTTTTTTTAAAAACAGCAGTTTTTTCGAGAGCAGTGATTTTAATAATGCTTAAAGTGAAACAAAAATAAATAAATATTCCTTTACATTTTGTACTTGGGTGACTCGTGCCAAACTCTCTCCTGTGGTTTTTAACATTTTGACACTTTTTTGTGAAGTGGTAGGGGTACCCTGTTACCAATTCACATAGGGGGGGGCGGGATCTGGAGTTTCCCTTTGTTAAAGGGGGCTTCCAGATTCCAATAAGTCCCCCGCCCACAGACCCCCACAACCACCGGGCAAGGGTTGTGGGGATCAGGCCCTTTTCCCCATCAACATGGGGACATCCTCCCTATGTTGGGGGCATGTGGCTTGGTACAGTTCAGGAGGGGGGCACTCTCTCTCCCCCCCTCTTTTCCTGCAGCCTTTCAGGTTGTGTGCTCGGATAAGGATCTGATATGGATTTTTGAGGGGAACCCCACGCCATTTTTTGTTATTTTGGTGTGGGGTTTCCCTTAAAATATATACCAGACCTGAAGGGTCTGGTATGGATTTTTTTTTTGGGGGGGAAACCCCACACCATTTTTTTTAATGGTGAAGGGTCCCCCTTAATATCCATACCAGACCTGAAGGGCCTGATATGGAATTTGGGGGGGACCTCTGGTAATGGACTAAGGGGGAACCCATGTTTTTTTTCAATTACTTTTATCTGTATTGCCGGCACCCGACAATTAATTATAGCCAGGAGTGGTTTTAACCAGTTGCAAACTGCCTTACGGCGATATACATCGGCAGAATGGCACGGGCAGGCAGAGTAACGTATATATACACGATTGTGCCCCCCCCGGTGCCGAGGCAGTTGGTATCATTACAGGAGTGATCCATCCTGAGGGGGAGGCCACTGATTCATGGCCACCCCCTCACAATCGCTCCTGACAAATGCAATGCTTCCTCTGCATGTGAAAGTGTAAACACTCTCACTCTCCTTGTGTCGGTCTTTTGGTCCGGCGCTGAGGAGAGAAGACATCTCAAAGTAAGTTGCACCAACACTACACTGACACCAGTAGACATAGGCACACTTTTCACCCCCCGATCACCCCCTGCACCTCCAATCACAGTGTCACTGTTTGCTGTGTTAATTTATTTACTGATCACAGTATTTGGTGTCATCTGTGATTGTAAAAAAGTGTTAGGGCAATTAGTGTTAGGCCCCTTTATGTCCAGGGTACCCCCTAACCCCCCCCCAATAAAGGTTTAACCCCTTGATCGCCCCCAGGTAACCCTTTAACCCCCTTGTCTCCAGTGTCACTAAGCAATCGTTTTTCTGATCGCCATATTAGTGTTGCAGGTGTAGATAGTTAGCCTATTAGTTATTTACGTTCACATCAGTTTTTTATAGCATCAGGTACCCCCATATACTACCTAATAAAGGTTGTAACCTCCTGATTGCCCCCTAGTTAACCCTTTCACCAGTGATCACTGTATAAGTGTCACTGGTGAGGCTAGTTAGCCAGTTGGCTATTTAAATGTTACGGGTGACACTGGTTAGTTTGTTTTCTATAGCGTCAGGGCACCCTCCATTTATTACCCAATAAAAGTGTAACCCCCTGATCGACCGACAGGTGATATTATTTAGGATTTAGTGTCAGATATGGTCTGCGTCGCCCCAGGCAGAGTTAGATTAGTGCCAGTATAGCTAACACCCACACACGCAGCATACACCTCCCTTAGTGGTATAGTATCTGATCAGATCTATATTAGCATCCCCAGCAGTTTGGGGTTCCCAAAAATGCATTGTTAGCGGGATCAGCCCAGATACCTGTTAGCACCTGTGTTTTTCCCCTCTGCCCAGCCCACCCAACTGCAGTATCAATCGATCACTGTCACTTACAAAACACAAACACATAACTGCAGCGTTCACAGAGTCAGACCTGATCCCTGTGATCGCTAACAGTTTTTTTTGGTAGTGTTTGACTCAGACAGTCAGGTGTTTTTTTACCTGTGAATCTTACTAGTTGTACCAGTAAATTTAAAGCCCAAAATGGCAAATTGAAGGTACACTAGTGAAGAGGCCTACACGTTTCTGAGCATGACAGATAGTGAAGAGGAGGTCACTCATCCATCAGATTCAGGCTCCATGATAGATAACTCTGACGATGAAGTTGTGGTCCTTGCCAAGGTCAGGCGTACCCGACCCAATTATTTTTCTTCTGTTGTTTGGTTATGCAAGAACCACAGGGCTCTCGTATGGAGCAGAGAAGTACTAGTGCCGCTCATCCTTCTGGTGAACTGGCAAGTACCAGCGGCCTAGTACACCCTGGTCATACATCCAGCACTGCAGTAACACTTGGTGACATGGTGAGTCCCATAAGTGCAGTTCAAGCTGGTGAGGTGGCAAGCACAAGTAGTGTACCGCTGCCACCAAGAAGAAGACAAAGACAGGCCCATCGTGCCCATAGTGCTCTTCCTGCATAATTTGCCAATCCTCATTGAGTTCCCACCACGTCTGCAGAACCCGTACTTCCCCCATTCACTGGCCAACCCGGAATTCAGGTGGAAACAGTTGATTTTACGGTACTTGATTTTTATTCGCTATTTTTCATAGAAGATCCCTATAGATCTATTGTGGACCAAAGCAATTTGTATGCTGGTCAATACATTGTCACTAATCCCCAGTCCTTACTTCCTAGAGAATGGAAACCAATTACGGTTTCTGAATTTAAGACCTTTCTGGGTCTTTCCCTCGACATGGGCATAGTAAAATTGAGTGAGCTGCGGTCATATTGGTCCACTGACCCAGTTTACCATTTTTCCGTGTTCTCTGCCTCCAAAACCAGGGCACAATACAAGCAGATCTTGTGGTTCATGCATTTCAACAACAATGAACTTTGTCGTCCTTGTCGAGACCATAAATTCAATCGGCTCTACAAAATTTGGGCCCTCGTAAACCACTTCAACCAACGTTTTGCAGCCCTGTATACTTCCCATCAAGTTGTCTGTGTTGACAAGTCCCTCGTTAAATTTTAAACAGTACCTTCCCAACAAGCGTGCCAGATGGGGTCAAGATGTATAAGCTCTGTGACAGGGCCACACGCTTTACATCTAGTTTTATGGTTTATGAGGGAAGAGATAGTCACGTAGAGCCAGAGAACTGCCCAGATTACATAGGGAATGCTGGCAAGATAGTGTGGAACTTGGTGTCACCCTTATTCGGAAAAGGGTACCACTTGTATATGGACAATTATCCATTGAGCGTGCCACTTTTTAGTCACTTGTTTGATCATCAAATTGGTGCATGTGGCACCGTGCGACCTAATCTCCGGGGCTTACCCCAGTGACTTGTAGATTCACGTTTTAGGCTGGGGGAAAGAGCCTGCTCAAGGTGTAATAATTTGCTCGCTGTGAAGTGGAGGGATAAAAAGAATGTTTTCGTTCTTTTCTCCCTTCACACAGACATGACATGTCCAAATTCGCACGGCAACTGGTGTTGCGGAGACACCTCTCTGTGTCCACGAATATAACTAAAATATGGGAGAGGTGGACCTCAACGACCAGTTGTTGGCACCATACCTAGTTGCCCATAAGGTCAGATTCTGGTACAAAAAAGTGTCTGTATACTTATTTCAATTGGCTTTGCTGAATGCTCATGTGCTATACAGAGCTTCAGGACGGACTGGATCTTTTCTTAAATTCTCCAGGAAGATGATGTCCGAGCCCTCTTGTATCCAGGTGGTGCTGCACCTCACCACCCCCAACCAAATAAAGTAAGCCGGCTGCATGAGAGGCATTTTTCATATGTCCTCCCTGGTACCCCTACCCAACGACCCCCCCCCAAAGAAGATGTCGTGTCTGTAGCAAGCGCTGATATAGGCGTGACACCCGTTATTATTGTCCACGCTGTCCTGACAATACTGGTCTTTGCATTGGTGAATGTTTTGAATGCTACCACACACTAGTGAAGTATTAGCATAGGGTACAGCATTTCACAGAATAGGACACACTTACACAGGGTCTTCCAAGATGTCATCGCATTTTGAAAGACTCAAACCTGGAACCGAACCAACCGTTACAGTTATGGTTACAAAAAAGTGTGTGTATATATATATATATATATATATATATATATATAAATATATATATAAAATAAAATACAATAAATAATAAAAAATAGTTGTCGTTTTTTGTTTTTTGTTCTGCTCTTTTTTTTACTGTATTCTATTCTGCAATGTTTTATTGCTAGCTATTATGTTTTATCATGCTTGCTTTTCAGATATGTAATTTTTTTTATACATAACAGTGTACTGTGTGTTATTGTTAACCGTTTTTTGTTTTCAGGTACGCCATTCAGCTGCGTTTGCTCCCACAATACATAAAGCCGTGACTCCAGTGCTGTAGGAGGTGATTTCACCACCACAGTTAAACAAAAGAGCATATATGCCGAAGCATGAGGCAGCAGGTGCGGAGGAGCGATTTTACTCCTAATGCGGTGTACATACGGTCGAAATTCTGATGGAGGCTTGCCCGTGGAAAAGTCCAACCATGTGTACATGGCATAACTTTTGCAGGAGGATGCCCCCATGCTTCTCGCTATATATATTTAAGGCACAGGTTGCGTTAAAAATGTTTTATTTTTTACTATTTTTTTGTATTTGCCTTGCAGGTATGGAATGGTAAGGTCCGTTTTCATCGGACATGTCTCCTGCAGGATTTTCAGGATTTTGGTCCGGTGTACACACCATCGGACGAAAATCCTCGGACAGAGAACGTGGTGACGTATACGTCACCGACGTGCTCAATCCAGGAAGTTCAATGCTTCCACGCATGCGTCGAATCCATTTGACGCATGCGGGGGATTTCTGTCCGCTGGTTAGTCGTACTAACCAGCAGACATGTCCGACGGACATGTTTCCAGCGGACAAGTTTTAAAGCATGTTTTAAAACTTTTGTCCACTGGAAACCTGTCCGCTAGGCCGTACACACGATCGAACATTTCCGCTGAAACTGGTCTGCGGACCAGTTTCAGCGGACATGTTCGATCGTGTGTACGCGGCCTTACTGTTATACTGTAATGTCACTTTATTTTAATGTTAACCATCATTTGCTTAGCAGCTACGCCATTCAGTTGCAGCGTGGATTTATTTATCTTGACAGCAATGGCGTTTGCTCCCACGATACATAAAGCCGTGACTCCAACACTGTAGGAAGTGATTTCACCACCACAGTAAAAAAAAATATATGCCGAAGCATGGGGGCAGCAGGGGCGGAGTGGTGATTTGCTCCTACTCCCGCGTACACACGATCGAAATTCAGATGAAGGTTTGTCCGTTGAAAAGTCAGACTGTGTGTACGCGGCATAAGTTTTGCGGGAAGATGCCCCCATGCTTTGGCATATATAAATGGTGCATGTATACCCATCATTAGAAGTGGGTGGATGAAACAAGGTATTCTAATGGTGGGCATACCCACCGATCATTATCTTTTGTTCGTTCAGACAACAGGAAAAAAAGAATTACCGTATTTATCGGCGTATAACACGCATAGGCGTATAACACGCACCCTAACTTTAAGAGGAAAGTTTCAGGAAACAAACTATCCACAGCCCCCTGTGTATAACACTCAGGCTGTCATGTACCTGGGTGTATTTGAACGAGGATCTTCCTGGTCCCACAGCTGCAGCCTTACCTGTTGTGCTACAGAGCAGATCTGGACTTTTTGGAAATGTCCTTGTAATGTTAAGCATTACTTTGGACTTACTAACCCCATCTGCTGCAAGGTGCCAATCAATGCAGCCCATAAATAGGAAGTGATGCTATCACTTAGCGCCCGTTTATGTGGATTAGTTCCCTGGGTGTTGTGACTGCTTTGTGATCTTGATTATAGTGTTGAACTTCTGCCTGAATTCCTGACTACTCGGACGTGTACCATTTTGCCTGATCTGTTGTCAACCTAATCTACCTGACTAAGTTTCTGCCTGAATCCTCAGCACACAAGCTCCACTTTGGACATTACCTTTCACAGGTACCCAGGGCCGCCATCAGGGGGGTACAGGCATTACACCTGTAAGGGGCCCGGGGGTCCCCAGGGGCCCGGATGGGAACCACCCTAAAAAAAAAAAAAACGGATTTTTATCTATTTTTAGGGGTCCGAAGCCTCAAGAAGTGATACCCAAGAAAGTCCTTTTTTTTTAGACAAATAAATATTTTTTTTGTATATGCCCATTTTGGTCCGTTATAAGAAGACATATATCCATTTTCAATGTATCTTCAGGGTTATTAACAGGGCCAATCATTGCACCCCTTAGAGGTCCAGACTATATCCAGGGGCCCTATGGTAGGCCACCAGGGCCCCAGATGGCAAGCCTTTTTTATAAAAAGCAAATGTATTTTATAAAAAAACGGACGTTAACTCCATTAAAGGGCCTGTTTTATTTTCAGAGGTCCATGGAGGTCCACAGGGGCCCAGGCCCCTTCAGGCAATGGAAACCCCCCTTGTTTAGAAAAATATATATACGTCTTTTTTAATATGCATGCTGTCGAGTTTATTTTATAAAGGTTAGACTCCATTTTTTTTGGTGCCTAGGTCCCAGGCCACCAGGGAGATGGCAACCCCATTTATTTCTATAAAAAGTGGCCCATTTTTTTATAAAAAAAATATAAAATATTGTTCTGTAAGGGCCAATTTTTTTTCATTAAAGTCCAGAAGGTCCCCAGAACTGATGACAAATCCAAGCCTTGTTTATGTTCTTAATATATAGGATGCATTAAAGGGCTCAGAGGTCTTTTTCCAGGGCTATGTGTCTGGCAATGAACCTTCTCACTGAGCTATCTGTTTAGATGCTGGACAGAGCACCTTGTCCGATCCTTTAGGCCCTGGACAACCCTGCCTTGTACCTTGATTATCAGATGAACCTTGACACTCTTTGCTCCTCCCACAAACTTCCTGATATAAGCTATGTCTCTGTCTCTCCTCGATACAATCAAAGTTCATCTGGGCACATAAACGTCCTAGAATCAAAGCCACTCTGCTGTATAAAAGTAAACTGAACGGAGGAATGGGCCTGCCCAATTTTAGGAAATACTACATCGCAGCTCATGTTACAAGGATACTAGATTGGCACTGCCATGGCTCTTCTAAAGACTGGGTGTCCCTGGAAGGATGAGCTGAGCCCTATTCCTCTTCGTTTCTCCCCATGGATTCCTCTGGTCTGCTTACCCGGCACCCCTTAGGGCCCCGGACTTTTGTTGGCACCACCCTTTTTTATAGCAATTTTTTCACAACTTCTGGTCAAGGATAAGAGAGTGTCTTCAGTGCTGAGCCCCTTAACGCCCCTGCAAAACAACCCCGCCTTCACGCCGGGAATGAACAACCCCAGCCTATACTCAGAAGCAGTCGACAGGCCTCTGTTGGCGGTGGATTGCTTTCACAACACGACCTTTAGAGATCTCGGGGCTTTGAAAACTGATGGCCTTGTTCCGCACATACAACTGTGGTCTTATTTTCAAGTACGGAGTTACCTCAATAGCAGATCTGATAGGCACAACTACAACAGACAACTTACAAGCATAGAATCGGTCTGCCTGAAGGGTGAACCCATACACAAAGCCACCTCACTAGCTTACAGCTGGCTGGGAGATAAACAGGTCCACGGTGAGGACAGATTCAGGGAGAGCTGGAGAAGAGCACTGGGAAGGCAAATCACAGCGAAACAATGGTCTAAGGCTTGTTTCTTCGCTCACAAGTGCTCTCTTAGCACTAGAAC
This sequence comes from Rana kukunoris, assembly GCA_029574335.1. Classification (NCBI taxonomy): domain Eukaryota; kingdom Metazoa; phylum Chordata; class Amphibia; order Anura; family Ranidae; genus Rana; species Rana kukunoris. Next base: position 181,448,246 of record CM056053.1, on the reverse strand, counting down.
CCAATAAACATCTTTTAAGTTACTGACCCACTGGTATATGACACCGGCAAAATTGCAGGCCTGGTTTCCACAAACATCTGGTGCTTGTTGGCGATGCCATAAAGACTTGGGAACGCTCCTCCACATCTGGTGGCAGTGTCCCATTATTACGCCTTTCTGGGACTCGGTTAAGAAGGTGATCCTCCAAATCACAGATACGGCCCTGACATTGGATGCTGCTTGCTGTCTCCTCCATGTTTCAGACTTCTCTTTTAGCCGATATAAGAAGTCACTCACCAAACACCTGCTGAATGCAGCCAAATCGTTAATACCGCTCTTTTGGAAAACCGCCACGGTCCCCTCTATCAAGAACTGGTTAAACAGAGTTTCGGAGGTTTGCTATATGGAGGAGACATTAGCTCAGTCCGCCGATGCCGTAGAGCGCTTCCATGACACTTGGCAACCCTGGTTTACCTTAAAATTTTCGAGGGAATACGCCACACTGATCGACTGAATTTAAATGTGCTTGAGGTTCCCCACCCGACCTGGTCATTAAGATGAAGCTCCTAGCATAGATCGATCTCCTTTGACCCCCATGGTTACATCTGGCTACGAGGTTTTTGGCTGTATCTCTAGAATATCCGACCCCTGAGTTGGAGACTAACTGGATTGTGCACAATTGACTGCCCCCCCTTCCCCCCTTACCCTTCCTACTATTTCTCATTTCCTTTCTTTCTCTGTCTTCTATTCTATTCTACTAATGTTAAGACTGACAGTCTGATGCTGAATAGCGATACGGATCAAATTTCAGATCCATTCAAATCTGTGCCTCGTTGCATTCGCACCGAGGATCCATGCTTGGTCCATAGCTGATATTTATTGTTGATGAATACCGAGCACTTTATGAATATGTACCCTACTTTATGTATAGGTCCTCAGAAACTTAGAAGTGATTTATTTTCTTACTTGCACAATTACAGTTTGTAGGCTTCCTAAACTTGATGTTAAGTACAAAGTTTCATCAGGACCCATAGTGCACGGTATATGTACTGCTATATCTGGCTTTGTTCTTAGTTCAGATTGATGTTGTTATGTAATTTTTCTGTTACCTACCTTCTGTTTACATGCCGCTGATTCAGGGAACTGCGCTTCCCTTACCGCACTATGTCTGTGTTTGCACACCTAATAAACTTGATGTTGAAAAAAAAAAAAGCTATGTCTCTGCACTTCCTCCTTGTCAGAATATTGTGCTATCTACAGCCTGTATATCGCTCCTGTCTTCCCTGCTGCCGTCCATATTTTCTATGGCTTGTTATCGACCCTTGGCTTGTTCCTGACCATGCTTCTGTTTAATCCTTACCTGCTCATCCGCTACTGAACCCCGGCTTGCTCACCTCCTGGTGGGGCGATCCTGTGGACCGCGACCTGGTGCAAACATGCAGCTGAACACCGGTTAGCACTTAGACTCCGCACCTCAGGTGAGCCTGTGTCATCTGCCAGGCCTGTGTACCTATCTTCCTGGTCAGTGGTAGTCCTGCAACTGCTGTAGCAATTGGTCTTCGAGCCTGACCCCTGATTGTGACAGAATATTCTGGCCAAAAACATGGAGGCCTCTATAGCAAATGCTGCGGCTTCGTTCAGGCAGCAAATTGCAGAGCTGTAGGAGTTTGCTGTACTGGAAGGTGTGGTGAAGGAGCAACACAAAGAGATCCGTGGTCTGACAAAACAATTGCTGGACCTACATTCCCGAGATGATACTAACACATATATGCCTCACCCACCCAAGTTTAATGGAGACCGCCACCATTACAGAGGTTTTCTGAACCAGTGTTGCATCTATTTCCAAATGCGACCCGCTGCATTCATTTCTGAAAGTAATGTTTGTTATCAACCTCCTCACTGGGGAAGCTTTAGCCTGGGCCTCCCCTTATATTGAACAAGACAGTGCCATGCTGAATAATTTCAAGACTTTTGAGGATGCAATGAATCAAGTTTTTGATGATTTCAACCGCTGCGCTACAGCTGAAGCAAAGCTGCATAGTTTATGACAGGGTAAACGCTCCATTGCTGAATACACAGCTGAATTTAGACGTTGGATGGCAGATACCACTTGGAACCTAGCAGTGCAAATCAGTCAGTTCCCGCCAAGGGCTTTCTGAACAGGTAAAAGATGAGCTTGCCAGAGTAGAGACTCCTAATGATCTTGAAGCCTTCATCCAACTATATATCCAAGTTGATCAAAGGCTCTGACAGCCCCCCCTCTCTCTTCTCTCTGACAGCCCCCCCTCTCTCTTCTCTCTGACAGCCCCCCTCTCTCTTCTCTCTGACAGCCCCCCCTCTCTCTGACAGCCCCTCCTCTCTCTTCTCTCTGACAGCCCCCCTCTCTCTGACAGCCCCTCCTCTCTCTTCTCTCTGACAGCCCCCCTCACTCTGACAGCCCCCCCTCTCTATTCTCTCTGACAGCCCCCCCTCTCTTCTCTCTGACAGCCCCCCTTTCTCTTCTCTCTGACAGCCCCCTCTCTCTGACAGCCCCTCCTCTCTCTTCTCTCTGACAGCCCCCCTCTCTCTGACAGCCCCCCTCTCTCTTCCTTCTGACAGCCACCCCTCTCTCTGACAGCCCCCTCTTTCTTCTCTCTGACAGCCCCCTCTCTCTGACAGCCCCTTCTCTCTCTTCTCTCTGACAGCCCCCCTCTCTCTGACAGCCCCCCTCTCTCTTCTCTCTGACAGCCACCCCTCTCTCTGACAGCCCCCCTCTCTCTTCTCTCTGACAGCCCCCCTCTCTGACAGCCCCCCCCTCTCCTCTCTCTGACAGCCCCCCCTCTCTCTTCTCTCTGGCAGCCCCCCCTCTCTCTTCTCTCTGGCAGCCCCCCTCTCTCTTCTCTCTGACAGCCCCCCTCTCTCCTCTCTTTGACAGCCCCCTCTCGCTCTCTCTCTGACAGACCCCCTCTCTCTCTGACAGCCCCCTCTATCTATCTGACAGCCCTCTTCTATCTCCCTGACAGCCCTCTCTCTCTCCTCTCTCTGACAGCCCCCCTCTCTCTTTCTCTCTCTCTGACAGCCCCACTCTCGCTCTCTCTCTGATAGCCCCACTCTCTCTCTCTGGGAGCCCCCCTCTCTCTCTCCCTCTCTATCTGACAGCCCCTCTCTATCTGACAGCCCCTCTCTCTCTGACAGCCCCTCTCTCTCTGACAGCCCCCTCTCTCTCTCTGACAGCCCCCTCTCTCTCTCTCTCTCTCTCTGACAGCCCCCCCTCGCTCTCTCTGACAGCCCCCCTCTCTCTCTGACAGCCCCACTCTCTCTTTCTCTTTGACAGCCCCTCTCTCTCTCTCTCTCTGACAGCCCCCTCTCTCTCTGACAGCCCCCTCTCTCTCTGACAGCCCCCCCTCTCTCTCTCTCTCTGACAGCCCCCCTCCCTCTCTCTCTCTCTCTGACAGCCCCCCCTCGCTCTCTCTGACAGCCCCCCTCTCTCTCTGACAGCCCCACTCTCTCTTTCTCTTTGACAGCCCCCTCTCTCTCTCTCTCTCTGACAGCCCCCTCTCTCTCTGACAGCCCCCTCTCTCTCTGACAGCCCCCCCTCTCTCTCTCTCTGACAGCCCCCCTCCCTCTCTCTCTGACAGCCCCCTCTCTCTTTCTCCCTGACCCCCCTCTCTCTTTCCTTGTCAGCACTGGAAGTAGGTTTACTCCAGTCTGTTTAGCTCTTGTTTTAACTCCTTACTTACAGTACCATCATCTGCATATACATTGATACCAGAATTACTTGATTAACTTTATCCTCTTAAAGCGGATCTCCACCCTAAAGTGAACTTCCGCTGATCGGATCCCTCCCCCCTCCGGTGTCACATTTGACACCTTTCAGGGGGAGGGGGGTGCAGATACCTGTCTAAAGACAGGTATTTGCACCCACTTCCGGCCACACGTCTCGGGCAAAAGTCGTTTTTTTTCCCCACATCCCGTCCGTCCCCCGTTGTGGGCTGGGAACACTCGGCTCCCAGCACACAGCGGAAGCCAATTGGCGGGCGCAGCGCGACTCGCGCATGCGTCTTAGGGAACCGGGCAGTGAAGCCGGAGCGCTTCACTTCCTGGTTCCCTCACCGAGGATGGAGGGGGGAGCAGCAGGGTGACGAGCGATCGCTCGTCCTCTGCTGCGGACGCCGTTGGACTCCAGGACAGGTAAGTGTCCTAATATTAAAAGTCAGCAGCTGCAGTATTTGTATCTGCTGGCTTTTAATATTTTTTTTTCAGGGGGACATCCGCTTTAAAGTGGTATTAAAGCAAAGCAAAATATTTTTTTATACTGCAAATTACCAATTTATAGATGGGTGGCTGCATAGTTTTGTTTTTTGTTTTTAGGTTTTGTCTTTTATATTCACCTGGTGATCCTGCTAGTAAGTCTGTTGTTTTTCAAAATAACAGGCTGTCTTGCAGATGTAGCAGTTAGAGGGTTGAATAAAACCATTTAACACTGGAAAAGGGGGTGGGGTCAGGGGCGGACCCAGAGGGGGCGGCAAAATGAGGTTTCGTCTAGGGTGTCAAAAATCCTTGCACCGGCCCTGTTAGCAAGTAATGGTGTCATGCATTTCTCTGCTAGCTAATTTGTTCAGAAGGATCCAAGAGTTTCTCCAGATTCTGGCACAGCTGAACCTATGCAGGGTGATGTAATTAAGAGATCCATTCCTTTTAGGAGAAAGAAAGAAGATGGTCGAAGAACCTCTGTCTATATTGCGGGGGCTCTGGGCATTACACAGTTAACTGCCCTAACAAAGTTACAAGAACAATTGCGGCGACTGATGTGATCCTGCCTGAACAAATAAACTACTGTACATTACCCAGTCTATCTCCTCATTGATTCTTGAAGAAAATAAAGTACTGTATATACTCAAATTTAAGCTGAGTTTTTCAGCACATATTTTGGTGCTGAAAATGCCCCCCTCGGTTTATACTCGAGTCACCCGGACTTTGGGTATTTTGCACCAATATAGCCCCACTTTTTCTCTACAAGTGTAAAAAGGTTGTTGTCCGGGGGACCTACGGCTGGGGAGCACCAATTTTTTTCAAATTCGGGCACCCCTTCCATAGACTCCCATGTTAAACTGCAATTTCCCCCAGTAAATTTTGGGACCCGGTCCTGTCTGTCCATAGGTACCTTGGACCCGAAACATGGCACACATGTAGCCCCAGTTCTCCTCTACACGTGTACAAAGTTTGCTGTCTGGGGGACCTACAGCCAGGGAGAACCGATTTTTCAAAATCGCACACCCCTTCTATATACTCCCATGTTAAACGTAAGTCTAGTCATGGACACAGTAAGCATGGACACAGGGAGGCACATTGAGGCATGGGCACAGTGAGGCATGGGCACAGGGAGGCATGGGCACAGTGAGGCATGCAGATGGACACCCTAGGCTTATACTCATTTTTTTGTGTAAAATTAGGTGCCTCGGCCTATATTCGGGCCGGCTTATACTCGAGTATATACAGTAAGTTCTCCATTGTCTCATTTTGTCATCCCTATTAAGCTTATTTCTGAGGGCCATGAAATCCCCTGCTCGGCTGGAGGAAACTTTATGGACATAAAGTTTGCCCACCACAATAACATTCAAGCCAGAAATACATCTGCTCCTATTGAGATGGAGACGGTTGTTGGTTCACTCTTATCCTCAGGACCGGTTACCCATAAAACAAGTTCCTCTGGTTACCCAGTTTGAGGCTGATCATCGTGAGACCATCAGCTTTCAGTTGATCGTATCACCCAAATTTCCCGTAATTTTGCGCATTCCTTGGTTCTCCACTCACAATCCCTCTATCAACTGGGGAGCACGGACCATAGATTTCAAATCCTCGCACTGCAAGGAACACTGTAGGGAATCTTACCAAACAAGTTCTCCTCTGGTCAAGCAACTGCAAGTTGGTGTGGTAACTACCCAGTCATATGACAACTTGCCTCCACAATTCCATGCGTTGTGGGATGTCTGTAATAAGAAAAATGCAGATCAATTACCTCCTCACCGCCCATACGATTGCCCCATTGAGCTGCTTCCAGGGGTCGAAATACCTTGTGGCCGCCTTTTTAATCTGCCAGAACCTGAATTAAAAGTGCTTAGGGAGTGGCTTGAGGAAAATGTATAAAAGGGTTTTATTAGACACTCAACATCTCCTGCAGGAGCAGCCCTATTCTTTGTTGAAATGAAAGACTCCACCATGCATTGATTACAGGCACATGAATAAGGTCACAATTAAAAAAAACTTTATCCACTCCCTTTGATCTCAGAAATGTTGGAAAGACTTTGTTCTGCCAAAGTGTTTACAAAACTTGACCTACAGCGGGCATATAACCTGGTCTGTATTCGTTCAGCAGATAAATGAAAAACCACCTTTAGAACCAGATATGGGCATTTTGAGTCCTTGGTCATGCCTTTTGGTCTCTGCAATGCCCCTGCAACCTTTCAGCACTTCATAAACAATGTTTTTCGAGATCTGTTGGACAAATTTGTCATTGCTTATCAGGATGACATCCTTATCTTTTCTGATAACCTGGAAGAGCACCACATGCATGTTTGCACTGTCTTTGAAAGATTAAGGCAGAATCGACTTTACATCAAACTGGAGAAGTGTGAGTTTGAACAAGCCCAGATCCAGTTCTTGTGGTATATTATTTCTCCAGATGGAGTGAGCATGGATCCTGAGAAGATTAAAGCAGTGGTAGATAGTGTTGAGCAGAATATGCCATATTCGATTTCGCGATATATCTCGAATATATAGTCGAATATTCGAGATATATTCGCTAAATACGAATATTCGTGATATTTTTTGGAAATGAAATTATTGCGAATTTTCGCTATTGCGAATGCGAATGCGAATTGCGAATGCGAATGCGAAATTTCGAGAAATGCGGAATGGAGCACTCTGATTAGCTCAGAATATTCGTGATATTTTACAATACAAAATAATTGCGAATATTCGAGAAATGCGGAAGGAGCACTCTGATTGGCTCAGAATATTCGTGATATATTACAATACACAATAATTGCGAATATTCGGCAAATGCGGAAGGAGCACTCTGATTGGCTCAGAATATTCGTGATATATTACAATACACAATAATTGCGAATATTCGAGAAATGCGGAAGGAGCACTCTGATTGGCTCAGAATATTCGTGATATATTACAATATAAAATAATTGCGAATATTCGAGAAATGCGGAATGGAGCACTCTGATTGGCTCAGAATATTCGTGATATATTACAATATAAAATAATTGCGAATATTCGAGAAATGCGGAATGGAGCACTCTGATTGGCTCAGAATATTCGTGATATATTACAATATAAAATAATTGCGAATATTCGAGAAATGCGGAATGGAGCACTCTGATTGGCTCAGAATATTCGTGATATATTACAATACAAAATAATTGCGAAATTTCGAGAAATGCGGAATGGAGCACTCTGATTGGCTCAGAATATTCGTGATATATTACAATATAAAATAATCGCGCGATATCGCTATTGCCGAATAATCGCATTGCGATTTTTCGGCAATATAAAATGAGCGCTGCAGCTACTCGGCCCAAGGTCTCTAATCATACCAGCAATGCTTTTAGACGTCGATGGGGATCTCTAGGATGTGATCTGTTCTAAAAAAAAATTGAAAAAATTTGAATATTCGAAATAGCGAATATTCGCCGCGATATTCGTGTTATTCGCGAATACTCGAATATGCAATATTCGTAGCGAATATTCGCAATGCGAATATTCGTGAGCAACACTAGTGGTAGATTGGCCTGCCTCCAGAAACATTAAGGAAATCCATTGATTTGTCAGGTTTGCCAACTTTTACAGACAATTCATAAGGAACTTCTCTATGGTGTTAGCTCCAATTACCCAGCTAACAAAGGAAGGGGTGCCCTTTGTGTGGTCATCTGAGGCATAGACTGCTTTTGGAAAGTTAAAAACTATTTTTACTTCTGCACCAGTATTGGTACATCCCAATCCTGAATTACCCTTTATAGAGAGAGGCCCGGAGCAAAACAACAAGCCTTAAGCGTAGGGCAGGGCATGACAGGGTTAACAGAAACCTTTACAAGCCAGGGGGGAGTGGTCATGAGAAGTGCAGCGTGCAGAGGAGGATAGGCTATAAATTCTCCCCCCTCCTTTCCTGGGTAACACAGTCTGGGGAGAAAAGTTTTATCAGGTAGGAATTTTGCTGCTGGGGGATTTTTGGCTCTGCCTGAACTTTCTGGGGTTCGAGCCATGCTGCCCAGCTGCACGTGGGGACTGATTGGCTTGGTGGGGGGTGGCTGCAGTCTGTTTTTGGGGCCGCTCCTCAACCGGGACGGCCACCAGGACTTTTTGCCTGGCGGGGGGGTGAGTACCCGTGCAATCGCGGGGCGGTACCCATCATTTCGCGGCACCCGCGGGGGGCGGGGCTACCCGCGATTCCGCGGCAACCGCGGGGGGGGGGTACCCGACATTTCGCGGCACCCGCGGGGGGGCGGGGCTACCCGCGATTCCGCGGCACCCGCGGGGGGCGGGGCTACCCGACATTTCGGGGGGGTCATCCAGGAGCCAGCATAGACGGGATGGGAGCCCAGCTCGGGCCACCTTGGGCCCCCTCAGCAAAAGGTACAGCGGCGGGCCCTGTAGGCCCCGCAAGGCATGGGGGGGGGGCGCTATGGCTCCAAGTCGGCGGCCAGGCCTGGCCCTGCATACTGAGAAGGCTGCTGTGGGCCCTCACCCCGGTTGTGCACCTGTGGTGCAGGAGCCTCGGCGAGGGAGATCGGTCGCAGCGGTGGCAAGTCCCTTGCCATACACGGCTAGCCACCTCCAATCCAGCCCAGAGGTGAGGGGGCGTGTGGGAGTGGAAGACAAAGGCAGACGTGAGGCACCCAGAAAAGCGTCGGTGAAATCCGTGCACGGGTCCAGAGTGCGCTGAGTGAGCGTTGCCAGCTCTGGGCTCTCGGCCGCCAGGCCCGAGTCGCCTGGTGGGCCATCATCTGAAGGGGACTTCTGGCCCGAAGTTTTCGTTCGGAGGGGGAGTTCGTGCCCAGGACGGAGTTCGCTGCGAGGGAGAAAAGTGCTTCGGCTGGTGGGATTTGCTTCCAGGCAGCCCGGTAAGTTGTTTTCATCAATTTCTACTTTGTTACAAAATGCTGGTGTGTTGGTAGAGGGACAGGGGGGGTCCCCGTAGTCGTTTGGTAGTGCCCGCAGTGGCGGGGGGGTAGTGAGGCAAGGCCTAGTGCCAGGGGAAAAAAGGTGGGAGGGGATGCAGGTGTGCATCGGTTGTTTGTAGGGTTGGTATCGTTGGTTATCCATTGGGGGGGGGACAATCCCGACGTTGGCCCTGCAGCATCTTGGGTGCCGGTGGCTGGGGCTAGTGACGCTGGGCATTCCAGGTTTAAGGTGTAGGCGGCGGGAGACTCCGCAAAAAGGAGGGATCTGGTCCGGTTGTCGGACGCAAAAGAGGGCAGTGTATACTTGTGATGAGGCACCCCGGGGGTTCACATTTTAAGCAGGAGGTGAGAGCTCTTGGGTTCCGGAGGAGAGCTGTAAGAGCGAATGTGTAGAGGTCCCCGGCAAAAGGAAGGAGGATTCCGGGGGGGAGAGCCGGAAGAGGGGGGTGCAAAAAGAAAGGGCATTTCAAAGAGCAAGGCAAGGGAGGCCTCTGGAGAAGTTAACCTGGTCATGGTTTAGCCTGAGTCCAAAAAAGGAGGATGAAGCAAAGGAGGTGAGAGCAAAGGGGAATAGGTTTAGACCCAGGACTTTTTGCGTAGTGGTCGCAGTCGTACTCGATCGGGGGGGCGAGCGTGATCAGTGAGGGAAAACTCTGAACACTGTTCAGGGCTTTTCAGTTAACAGGAGGCGATTAGCGAGGCCTATTGTGTTACGGAGGCACAGGATGGCTCCGTTGCGACGAACTGTTCAGGCAACGAAGTGGGAGGGTAGCAGGGCGGTGGGATCGGCCATGTAGGTGGAGGGACCGAGGACTTTGGCCTTGGGATGCAGCTAAGGTCGGCCCCACGTACGCACGCGACGTTTTTTCAGGGGGGGGCGGTGTAACCTTTTCCCCGGGACAGTCGGCCGGACAGAAAAAGGGGGCCTGCTGGCAGTGTACTGAGGGTAACTGCAAGTTTGGGGGGTGCTGCCGGTTCAAGCACAAGGTCTCCAGCTGCGGTGGTAACCATCCCTCTTTCCTGGGTTTTTGTGAGCAAGGCAAGGTACGTCCCGGAGATTTTACGAGTAAGAGGGAGGACTACGGTGATGGTGTAGAGGATGCGACCGTTTCTCGGTAGCACCCCAACAGGGCGGCTGCCCGGTCGTTGGAGGGGGGGGGTTTCAGAGGGTTTTAGCATTCCTTGCAAGCTGGGGGTGCCCCCCCCCATGCCTAACAATTGGCGCTCCGCGCTACGTCACCCTGTGGTGGTTTCGGATACACTGCGGTAGGAAGTAGCTCTGGGCCGAATGGGGTGCCCATTCTCTCCGCCCCCCCCCCCCCCCTTCATATGAGTTGGTTGTTTTTCCCCTTTGGGGTGGGGCCAAACAAGGAGCCGAATAAGTTTAGGCTCATTCATCACCTGTCCTTACGGGGGGGAGGGGTCAACGAGGCTATTAGCGCGGGGTATTGTACGGTATGTTACGCCTCAGTTGATGGGGCGGTTGATTGGGTCAGGGGTATGGTTGAGGGGCGGTGATGGCCGAGCCTTACATCGAGGCTGCCTTTTGGCTTCTCCCAGTACTCCTGGATAGTTTCCGGCTATTGGTCTGTCACTGGGAGGGGGAGTTCAAGAGGGACAAGTGAGTACCGGTGGGTTGCTCGGTTCATGTGCCTTGTGGGTACAGTTTAGTTTGTTTCTAGAATGGGTGGGTCGGTATGTGGCTGGAGTGAACTCCTTGGTCCACTATCGGGTCGACTTCCTCAGCGATTGCCCGGCTGGGTCGCGTATCTGCGCAGTGTTTTGGCCACTCTGGAACGCATTGCGGAGCGATGTGGGGTGCCGCTGGCATCCGAGAAAAGGTAGGGGCCGAAGTCGGTCATGCAATTTTTTGGCATAGTAATTGGCTCGGAGGCAATGGAGTGCAGATTACCATGGGACACACTGGAAAGCCTCACGGCAAAAAATTGGCGAGATATTGGGTTCACAGAAAGTACAAATCTGAGCGCGGCAGTCGCTCCTGGGAAAACTTATTTTCGTGTGTCTTATTCTTCCTATGGGGCAAGTCGTTCTGCGCGCGCCGCTCGGCAAGCACGGCGGGGGGTTAAGTCACCCAAACACTTTGTGGGTTTGTGAAGGAACACAAGGAAGACCTGTCGGTTTGTCACTCCGTTTTGGAGTCCTCTAAGGCCTTGTACACACGAGGGGATATTTCCGCTGAACATGGTCCGACGGACCATTTCAGCCGAAAAATCCCCTCGTCTGTAGGGGCAAACACGACGCTTTTTGCCGGATTCATCCGGCGGAAAAATTTCAAAGCATGCTTTGAAATAATTCCGCCGGATAGCTGGCCGTCAGATATGTCCGCTGTTAGTACGGCAAACCAGCGGACATATCTTGCCGCACATGCGTCGTATCCTGTGAATGGATCCGACGCATGCGCGCGGAAGTGTTTACTTCCTGGTGCGGTGACGTGGCGGTCACGTGGCGGCGTCAACGTCACCGCCGCGTCACCGCGCTGTCCGCCGGCGGGGAATTTGATCCGATGGTGTGTACAGCCATCGGATCAAAACATCCCGGCGCAAATATACGCTGTAAACGGTCCGGGGACCGTTTACAGCGGATATTTCCCGTCGTGTGTACAAGGCCTAACAGTACGGCTCTGTGGATGTTCGGTCCGGGCAGCAATGTTGACATGGAACTGTTCACAGATGCGGCCGGGGGTTCGGGCTTTGGTGCATTCTTGCAGGGACAGTGTAGGGTGGGTCCTTTGCCCCAGTCCTGGTGCCAGGAGGGTTCACTAAGAACTTGGTTCGGCTGGAACTGTTTTCCGGTAGTGCTGGCGGTGTAATTATGGGGGCCCTGCCATCCGGTCTGTTTACATGGTGATAATCTGGTACAGGTGTTCAACAGGTGATGGCTCCTCTCCCCCGGTTATTCGTCTCTTGCGGCACCTGGAGCTGCGCTGTTTCCAGGGGTATACCGGGAGTGGACAAGGTTGTGGCGGACGCCGCCGGTTTGCAGTGGGACAGGTCTGGGTTGGGTGCGTTAGGCAGAGTAGCAAGTTCCCCCGCACGTGTGGGGAGGATTCAGTTTGAATCATCTCACAGAAGGTCGGTAAGGTGAGGAAACATGGGCGGCCTAAGAGAAGGTCTGGTTGGTATGGCAGATGCTGGTTCGGGGGGCGGCGAGATGCAGCTGTCGGGTCCAGAGGTATGGGTCCTGATTCGATATTGTTTGTCCAGGAACATAGAGTCTGGGATGTCACAGTTGGTACTCGATAAGAAAAGTTGTTCAGTCTGGTATTCTCGTTTGAGTGGCTAAGGTGCCTGGAATTTTACTATGGTTTTTGGGTGCGACAAGCGCTCAAGGGATATAGCCAGCAGGTACGACTCGGCGCCCAGTATCGTTACATCTTAAGAGGTGTTATGGGGAATGTGGGGACATTGTGTTTATCCCGGTATGGGGTTGTGTCGTTTCTGTACAGTGTTTTGGTCTGGCAAATATCTTTGGAGCATTCGGGGTGGGCGAGTTAGTTAGCCCCTCCAAGAAACAGTTCAAGGTGGCTGCTGAAGTGTGGGGGGCTCATGAAGGGGCCACACTGCTTCTAAGCAGATCCAAAACGGATCAGAGGGGGTGAGGTAAGTCAGTGCAGGTGGTCACTGTTGTGGGTTCAGACCTTTGCCCAGTCGGGCTGGTGGGGAATTCCGACAGGTACGCCCGAAGGTGGGTGGTTCAGTTGGTTACATAAGTAGGGGGCTCCAGGGTCACGGTATCAGTTCGTGGCAGGGTTTGGGCCTAGTGGAGAAAGAATTTCCCTGGCGTTCCCTTAGGATTGGGGCAGCGACAGAGGCTGCACGTGATCGTCTTGATGAGGAAACAGTCAAGGGGATAGGCAGGTGGGAGTCGAAGAGGTTTCGACTAGATCAGGCCACAATGGTTGGTGAGCCTGGCGTAGGGGTAATTTGGTGGTTGCATCAATGGTTGTATAGGTTGCTTACTGTCTTTCAGGTACAGTGCAAGGATTGGTATGGATTATGGGCCACTCCTTTGGAGATTGGGGGGGCTTGGAGAGTGTATGTGCGACCGGTGGGTCTACAGCTGGGGGTCCCGAGACTGCAGGCTTGTGTACATTGGTTGCGTTTCCCAGGAATGATGTGGAAGTAGAGTGGTATCGGAAGTGCACAGGTTTGCACGTTGGGACCGACCACTGGAGGTACTGGTTCTCCATGTAGGAGAAATGATCTAGGGGGTGAGGTCAATGCTGGGGTCGTGAGGTTCCCGGATACGATAGTGGTATGATCGGTCATGGTGGCTAGGACATCATAGAGGATGGCCAGACAGCGGAGGGGGTGAAAAAGAGCTTGGTGGAAGATGGACAGAGAGGTGGTGGGGGTACTGCGGTCAGTGGTCGTCTCTGAGCCAGCCTGTCGGCTTGAGGCCTATGACCAGGGGTTAGATAACGCAGTGCCAACCAAATGTGGTTTGTAAGTAGAAACGGGGGCCTGGCCGTCAGGCATCTGGGAGTTGGAGGTGTCTACATGAAGATACCTTAGGAGTGATGGAGTTTACTGTACAGATGTTGGTATCGATATGGTGGGGGTTGGGCCCGTAGGATGGGGTACAGCAAGCATTGAGGGTGTGGAGGTGCGCCCAAAGGCAAGGGGTTACCTTTGGGTGCTGGTGGCGGGTGTTTGGACTTTGCAGGAGAAGAAATTACCCCAAATATGGATGCCATTACCCAGAGGTGGTATGGGTTCTGAAGGGGTGTGGTTTCCAGTCTACCAAGGTGTAGCTGGAATGTTGGTTAATGGGGGCACTGCGGTCAGTGGTCGTCTCTGAGCCAGCTTGTCGGCTTGAGGCCTATGACCAGAGGTGAGGTACCGCAGTGCCAATAAAAGGTTATAATGTTAAAAGGTTTTACAAGTCAGTGTTAGTGGTGTCTGCAAAGTCCAGCACTAGTATGAGAAGAACTGTTTTCTCAGGAATTATATGGTTTATATATGTTATTTATTATTGGATGTTATCTAAAATAAAGGAGGCTGCTACGGCCAGTTTTACTCCAAGTTACAGTGGTGGTCTCATTATTATAAAAGGTTTAAGGGGGAGTATAAACAGTGTGTCATAGCAGTAAAGGTTATATCTGGGATACCATAGTCATGGAAGTGGATGCTTCAGACTCTGCCGTGGGAGCTATCCTCTCTCAACAACGTCGTGAAAAGATGCAGCTTCATCCTTTTGCTTACTTCTCTCGTTTAACCCCTTCTATACAGGGCCATTGTGAAATGATGCCTGCAGGAACCCCTCCTCGATCTGGGTGGACATCATATGACGTCCAGCCCTTCTCGCCGCTACTGCGGGCTCCTGGCAGCCCACTGCGTGGTGATCGGTGACACGGCGTGTCCCTCGGACACAGCCCATCCCCGATCACGGTAAAGAGCCAATAAAATTGGCTCTTTACCACGTGACCGGCTGTGTCCAATCACAGCCGGTCACAATTGTAAACAAACAGCACTGTAACGGCTGTCGCTGGGCTCTCCTCCTCACACACCGATCCTGTGTGAGAAGGAGAAATCAGAACAGTGAGTTACAGTTAATGTGAATAGTACTGTGTCCAGATTGCCCCCCCCCCGAATAAAGAGTACCTGTCACCCCCCTCATCAAAAGTACCTGAGTACCTGTGACCCCCCATCAAGAGTACCTGTGACCCCCCATCAAGAGTACCTGTGACCCCCCATCAAGAGTACCTGTGACCCCCCATCAAGAGACTGTGACCCCCATCAAGACCTGTACCCCCCTCAAGAGTACCTGTGACCCCCCATCAAGAGTACCTGTCACTCCACATCAAAAGTACCTGTCACCCCCCATCAAGAGTACCTGAGTACCCATCACCCCCCCAATCAAGAGTACCTGAGTACCTGTCGCCCCCCATCAGGAGTACTTGTCGTCTCCATCGGGAGTACCTGAGTACCCGTCACCTCCATCAGGAGTACATGAGTACCCGTCACCCCCATCAAGAGTAATTGTCACCTCCATCAGGAGTACCTGAGTACCTGTCACCCCCATAAAAAGGAGTACATGTCACCTCTTTTTTACATGCTATCCAGTGTCTATTGGGAGGTATCCCGTCTTGTATAGACGTATCAGTGGTTTGGAATATTTATAATACACCCCAGGTTGGATTCCATTATTTTTTACTTTATTACCTCCATCAAGAGGACCCGTCACCTCCATCAGGCGTACCCGTCACCTCCATCAGGCGTACCCGTCACCTCCATCAGGCGTACCTGTCACCTCCATCAGGCGTACCTGTCACCTCCATCAGGCGTACCTGTCACCTCCATCAGGCGTACCTGTCACCTCCATCAGGCGTACCTGTCACCCCCATCAGGAGTACCTGTCACCTCCATTAGGATTACCTGTCACTTCCATCAGGTTACCTGTCCTGTGAGCCCAGCAGCCAATTTCTAGCTGACATACAGCCAATTAGTCCCTATCGTGCAGCCCTGTCATACAGCCACCATGTCCAGAAGATTATACACCCCAGAAGAGGCATACCAAATGCTAACCCAGACCGATGAGAGCAGGGGGGAGCTCTCACCACCCCAGTACAGTTCTGATTCCAGTTTAGATTCTGGTTTGCCCGCCCTTTTGAATGGAGACCCCTAACAATGGAGGATCTAAGATTGTTTTTAGGCCTTACGCTGAACATGGGGCTTACAAAAAATGTTTTACTTCATTCATATTGGTCTAAAAAAAACATCCTCCATATGCCAATTTTTTCAGCTATGATGCCCAGATCCCACTATGACATGATCATAAGGTTTCTGCATTTCAGTGACAACTCGCTGTGCCCCCCCCCCCCCCCGAAATCATACAGACTTTAAAAGATTGTATAAAATTTGCCCCCTAATTGATTTTTTTAATAAGAAGTTTGACAAACTTTACATCCCCGAACAGAACATCTTTGTGGACAAATCCCTAGTCCGTTTCTAAGGCCAGCTATATTCCCAGTAAGAGGGCGAGGTACGGCTTGAAGCTAAACAAGCTCTGTGAAAGCTCCTCCGGCTATGTGAATGCCTTTCTTGTGTACGAAGGCCAAGGCTCCCAGCTCCAGCCCACTGAGGGCCAGATTCTCTAAGAAATTCGGCAGCGTAGCGTAAGCCATTTACACTACGCCGCAGCAACGTAACAAAGCAAGTGCCGTATTCCTCATGCACTTGCTCCGTAGTTTGCGTTGGCGTAGCGAAAATGGCCCAGCGTAAGCCCGCGTAATTCAAAGGGGGCGGCTTCTATTTAAATGAAGCGCGCCCCCGCGTCGAACGAACTGCGCATGCGCCGGCCGGAGAAAAAGCCCAGTGTGCATGCTCCAGCTCACGTCGGAAAACCGACATCAAAACGACGTGATCGTCACTACGCAATGCCCTATTCGCGAACGAGATAGTAAAACGACGTAAGCGACGGAAAAAGCAGACGCTGACCCGATGCCATACTTAACATGGCATCCGACGGTACTTCGTAATGTTACTCCTCATAAAGGCAGAGGTAACGTTACGCAAACGAAAACCACGTACGCGACGACGGTGCGGCGTAAAAGTGATCGGGAATCGGCGTAGTAGCCTCATTTGCATAGGCAAATGAGAAAACAACGTAAAGGCCACCTAGTGGCCGGAGTTGTCATTACAACTACGATCCGCAAGTGTAATGGTATTACACTTTTCGGATGTTCAAGCGTATCTATGCCAAAGTGATGCTAGGAATCACTCGCATAGATACGAGCCAAAAAAAACGGCGATACGACGGGGTATCTGAGATACTCCGTCGTAGCGCCGCTGAGAATCTGGCCCTGAGTGTCCATTGTATATGGGAATAAGTGGGAAAATTGTATAGGAGTTGGCATTCCCACTCCTCAAAAAGGGGTATCACATATACATGGACAATTACCACACCAAGATGTCGGCACATTCCTTCAGCAGTTTAGTGGGGATAATATCATTAGGCGCTGTGCTGTTTCGCAAAGTACCGATGATATTTTTTGTGGCATCAATGGAGATGGGTTCCAGAGTGAACTTTGTTGATTGTAGAAAGTTTCTATGGGTGTTGTGTGGTTGATTGAGGGGGGGGGGGTTGCGGGGGGTATTGTTTTGCCGCATGCTTTCCCGGATTCCCTCAATTTTATTGATGAAGAAATCTGATAATTCATTGCAAAATTCTTGGGTATCTGAATTGGGGGCTTCAAGACAGCCTGGATTCATGGTCTGAGTGACCAGCTTGAAGAGTTCGGGGGGGGGGGGGGATTTAGGGCGCTGTTGAAAGCCTTGGAAAAATGATGTTTCTTGGCTTTGAAGATTTCTTTATGGTATTTTCTTGTTATTGCCTTGTAGATGATGAGGTTCTCCTCTGAAGCGCTTCTTTTCCAGATGGCTTCCGCCCTTCTGCGCTCTTGCTTCAGTAGCGACAGCTGGTTCAATGCCAGTCACATTTATACAGTAATTAGTGCATGTTTATAGCACTGATCTCAGTATAAATGTGAATGGAGCCAAAAATGTGTCAAAAGTGTCCGATGTGTCCGCCATAATGTCGCAGTTCCAATAAAGATCGCAGATCGCCGCCATTACTAGTAAAAAAAAAAAATATATTTCTGTCCCCTATGTTGTAGGCGCTATACTTTTGTGCAAACCAGTCGCTTATTGCGATTTTTTTTTTTTTTTACCAAAAATATGTAGAAGAATAGGTATCGGCCTAGACTAAGAAAACATTTTATTTTTTTTTTTTTTGGGCTATTTATTATAGCAACAATTAAAAAATATTGTATTTTTTTTCAAATTGTCGCACTTTTTTGTTTATAGCGCAAAAAATAAAAACCGCAGATGTGATCAAATACCACCAAAAGGAAGCTCTACTTGTAGGGAAAAAAGGACGTCAATTTTGTTTGAGAGCCATGTTGCACAACTGCGCAATTGTCAGTTAAAGCGACGCAGTGCCGAAAGCTGAAATTTCACCTGTTTAGGAAGGGGGTATATGTGCCCAGTATGCAAGTGGTTAAATATTCAAGGTTTTTATGATCTGTATAGATCAAAATTGGATGTGCTGCTTCTTCTAACAAGTACCTCCAATCTTCCAGGGCGGCTTTTATGGCAAAAAACTCACAATCTCCGACACCATAATTCCTCTCAGCAGGGGCAAGTTTCCTACAGAAGAAAGCTACTGGGTGAATTAAATTCTTGAAGCCTTGACGCTGGGACAGAACCCCCTGACTGCACTCTCGGAAGCGTCTACCTCCAGGATATAAGGTAGTGTTGTGTCTGGATGGCTTAGTACAGAGGCAGATGTAAACAGTCCTTCAGGAGTCTCAAAGGCAGCCTGGGTTTCAGGAGACCAGCGGAAGCAAACACCTTGCTTGGTGAGTTGTGTAATGGGTGTGATGATAGCTGAAAAGTTCTTAATGAATCTGCAGTAAAAAGTAGCAAAAACCACGAACCGCTGGATCCCAATTTTATTAGTGGGTGCCGGCCAAGTCAGGATTGCCAAAACTTTTTGAGAATCCATCTCAATCCCTCTGGTGGAGATGATCAAGCTCAAGAAGTGGATACTTTGCTGCTCAAACTCTTCTCAGGCTTGGCATGTCAGTCCATGTAGGCGGAGGCGGCAGAGAACATTCTTGACATGTTCCCGATGGTTTTCAAGAGAAGTGGAGAACACAAACATGTTGTCTAAGTAGACATTGACAAATATGTCCAGATAGTCTTTAAAGATGTTGTTGATGAAATGTTGGAATGTGGCTGGCGCATTACACAGACCAAAAGGCATGACAAGGCCAAAACGGGTACGGAAAGCAGTCTTCCACTCATCTCCTTCCCGTATGTGGATAACATTGTAAGCTCCTCTCAGGAGCAAAGATGGTGACAAAGTCTTTGAAAGAGTTCTGGGACCAGAGGAAGATAATAACGATTCTTCACTGTGATTTTGTTTCACTCAGGGTAGTCTACACATGGCTGTAATGAATGGTCTTCCTTCTCCACAAAGAATATCCCTGCCCCAGCAGGTGAGGTAGAAGGAAGGATGAACCCCTTCTGAAGGTTCTCATCAATGTATTCCTTTAGAGCTCCTAATTATTTTTCGGACAGTGGGAAGATCCGACCAAATGGAATTGCAGCCCCTGAAAGAAGCTCAATGGGGCAGTCGTAAGCTCTGTGTGGAGGTAGGGTGTATAAACCCCACTTACTAAAAACAACCAGGTATTCATGATAAGCCCCAGGCAATCTTTGGCAAAGTTCAGCATCAATGTCCTGACAGTACGATGACTGGTACTTGAAACTACCAGATTTCCAGAGGATTATGGGCCTGTAGCCATGGTAGGCCCAAAATAACAGGAAACAGGGGTGAAGAGATTGCATCTAGGCATAAAAGTTATTTACGGTTGGTAGGGGCCAAAGTCGGCAATGGAGGGTTTTCCTTGGTCACTAGTCCAGACTTTATACAAGACCCATCCGCCAGGAATATGGTAAGTCCCTGCTTCTTAGATTGGAGAGGAATATGTTGTTGGGCTGCAAAAAACGCCAGGTCAATGAAACAACTGCAAGCCCCTAAGTCAACGATTGCTGTTGATGACACACTTCTTCCTGGGAGCTGTAAGGTAACAGGAAGAGTCAAATTAGCTGAGGTTGCCGACAGGGCAACCTGGCTTGCTGAAGAAACGGAGAGATATCTACATGTCTTAGCTGGACAATTTCGTACATAGTGGCTGACCCTTCCACAGTAAAGGCAGAGGTTACCCTGACGATGTTGTGAACTTTCTTCAAATGAAAGTGATGAACAAATCAGGCCAAGTTGTATAAGTGTTACTGCCTATGGTGCAGAGGGAACCAACTTGACAAATGTTGGCTGAGCAGTAGTGTTGCTCACGAATATTCGTATTGCGAATATTCGGCTCGAATATGGCATATTCGAGTATTCGCGATATATTCCGAATTTCGCGGTGAATATTCGCTATTTCGAATATTCGTATTTTTAAAAATTTTTTTTTTTAGAACAGATCACATCCTAGACCTCCCCATCGACGTGTAAAAGCATTGCTGGTATGATTAGAGACCTTGGGCCGAGTAGCTGCAGCGATCCTTTTATATTGCCGAAAATTCGCAATGCGATTATTCGGCAATAGCGATATCGCGCGATTATCTTCTCCGCCCTATCTGCCGCCACAGAGCGATTATTTCAGTTTCATTTTTAAAACAGATCACATCCTAGTGATCTCCTTCGACGTCTAAAAGCATTGCTGTTATAATTAGAGACCTTGGTTCGAGTAGCTGAAGCGATCTTTTTATATTGCCGAATATTCGCAATGCGAATATTCGGCAATCGGAATATTGCGCGATTATTTACTCCGCCCTTTTGTATCAGAGCCAATCAGAGTTCTCCTTCCACACTCGTCATAGGCTAGCAACCAATAGGAACCTGCCTGCATGGGCATTATATAAGGTCACTCCCAGCAGCATTTCATTGCAGATTCAGAAGTTGGCTTGATAGTGTGGAGACTGTGTCTGTGTTGCTGTTATCTTGCTGGTATCTTGCTGGTATCTTGCATATTGCTGGTATCTTGCATCATCAGCATTGTGCTTCATCCTTGCTATTTGCTACCTAGTGATTTCAGTGGATATTTTCCAGTTTATAAACTGCTTTTTTCAAAGCAATACACCCAAGAGCTTTTTTAAAAGCTAAGTTTTGTGCTGTGTTGTTCAGCTTGTGTTGCTGTAGTATCTTGCAGCTTATCTTTTGATTGCTTCTTATTGATTTAAGTGCATAATTTTCTAAGCAAAAGGCTCAAGAGCTTTTTTAAAAGCGAAGTTTTGTGTTCAGTTTAGTTTGATTTCTGTATAGTAAGTGTATATACTGTTAACTGTACATTTATTTCAGCTAGCTTACTTTAGTGTGTGTTTAGTGTCTGTGTTTAAAAAAAAAAAAAAAAAAAAAGTTATTAGTTAGTGTTTCTTTAGTGAATTTTTTTTTGTAGTTGTAGTCCTTGTCAGTTAGTGTGTAAAAAAAAAAAAAAAAAAAATATCTTTAGTTTATAGTCATATACGTTTGTGTAAGCAGTTAGTGTTTGTGTAGTGCATTTTTTTTTTTTTCTAGTCCTTGTCTTTGGTGTACTAGTTTTATTATAGTTTAGTAGCTGTCTGTGTACGTCTTTGTCTGCGTGCCTGTCTTTTAAAAAAAACACAAAAAAACATTTTACACACATTCCCCCCCCCCCCCCAAATAAAGTTTACCCCCCCCACACACATCAGCAATCATGAGCGGCATCCGTGGCCGTGGCAGCAGGGGTAGGGGAGTTACTCCCAGTGCTGGGTCGCTGCCAGCACGGGGTACCTCTCGTGCCCCTACTATTGGTAGAGGATCGGGTGGAAGGGGAGTCCGCCTCATGCGTGATTTTTTTACATCGGGCAGCCGCCCGATATTGCCATCTCAGGCTCAAGTAGTGGTGGACTACATGGGGCACAGCAGTGCCACTGAGTCGTCGGTCCCGACTCCCAGTAGTTCCACCATTACACCGTTGCCTGTAGTACCCCCCCCCCCCCGCCCCCAAGAGTCCAGCATCTTACTGTTCGACAGCGACAGTGAGAGGGATGTCTTGGTGGAGGCCATGCATCGGGCAGAGCTCCAGCTCTGTCCTGATGCTCAGGACCTTTTTGAAGGGATGGACGAGGAGGATGGGATACCTGCTGACATCCCTTCAAAGTGGTGCTGCTGTTTTGGTGCAGGAAACAGCAGCACTTAGTCAGACCCAGGCGTGGGTGAGGGGACAGCGGAGCCAGGCTATCGGCTCCATGTCAGCTGGTTCCCTCAGACCACAACATCTCAGCCCTTGGTCTGACATCTCTGGGGGCGATGAGGAGGGTGACCCATCATGGTTGCCATCTGGCTCGTCGGCTCACTGCGTCAGTGACGACGGGGAAGGTAGGCACCCTGGGGAAACGGTGCGCCAGGTCACCACCAGGGAGACCAGCGTCAGGGTCTCCACTGGACATGGCAGCAGGAGGTGTCAGCAGCAGCAGCAGCAGGCAGCTCCACCTGGGGGTACCGAGTCCCAGCAGGTGCAAGTCAGCATCACCCCATCTGACGGGAGGGTGGCGCTGAAGTCACCTGTCTGGGCCTACTTCACCCTGGTGGCAGACAACCCTTTAGTGGCCATCTGCCGGATCTGTTCAGTCAGGGTGAAGAGAGGGAAGCATTTGGCTCGGGTGGGTACCACAGCCCTGAACCAGCACCTGAGAAAACCACTGGCGGGTGCATGACGAGATGAAGCGTGGTGGTGGTAGCAGCGCCACCACCACAAGTAAGCAGGGTACAGCAGCCCCTGCCACAGCTTCATCTCTTACCAGCAGGTCATGCCCCCCCGCTCCCTCTAGTAGTGGTACTGGTACCGGCAACCAGACCTCTACTTTGACAGCACCCTCCGCGTCTGTGTCCCGCACAGCAGTCCGGCGCCAGGCGACGATTTCAGACGCCTTTGAACGCAACACTCCCTTCCCCACCGGAGACCGACGTGTGCGTTCCCTCAATGGGCTCCTGGCAAGGGTTATTGCCCAACATCTTCTGCCCTTCAACATCGTGGACAGCAACCCCTTCAGACAGATGTTGGAGCAGGCCCAACCCCAATGGCGTGTCCCCAGCCGCCATTTCTTTGCCAGGACTGGTGTCCCTGCCCTACACCAGCACATTGTGAAGAATGTAACCCTGTCGCTGGATCATGCTGTCAGCGACAGGGTGCATCTGACAATGGATGGCTGGACCAGCAGGCATGGGCAGGGGCGCTACATAAGTTTCACTGCCCATTGGGTTTCCCTCCAAGGCGCCGGGGAGGGATCGGCGGCAACAGATTTTGTGGTGCCGCCCCGGGGTGTCCAGGGGAGAACTGCTGGTCTCCGTCAAGCCTCTGTCTCCGCAGCTGCTGAGCCTCCCAGCAAGCGCCCCCGTAGCTACTCAGGTGTGGTGCATGTGCGCTGTCAGGCCGTGCTCCAGCTTGTTAGCTTAGGGGACCGGAGACACACTGGACAAGAAGTGCTGACCGCACTTCAGGCTCAGGTCCAGAAGTGGCTGCCACCCCTAAGGCTCCAGGCAGGTATGGTTGTCTGTGATAACGGCAGCAACCTACTCTCCGCCCTTCAGGCTGGCAGTCTGACTCACGTGCCCTGTCTGGCACATGTCCTCAACCTAGTGGTGCAGAAGTTCATGCGCACCTATCCTGGGTTGAGTGACATTGTGCTAAGGGTGCGTAGGATTGCCAGCCACTTCAGGCGCTCCCCAACCGCTACCGCGTCCCTGTCCAAGTGGCAGCGGGTCAACAGGCTGCCCCCTCACAGGCTGATTGTGGACAGTGTGACGTGGTGGAACTCCACCCTCCAAATGCTGGAGAGGTTGTGGGAGCAGCGAAGGGCGGTGAGGCAGTACCTGCTGGAGCAACCCACTGCCGGCCCAGCACCAACACTCCCGTACATCACCTGTGCGGAGTGGGGGCAGATACACCAGGTCTGCCAGGTGTTGGGCCCTTTCGAGCAGGTGACCAAGATGGTCAGCAGGGAGCATGTCGGCCTCAATGACGTGCTCCCTATAGTGTTCGTGCTGGAGAGGACACTAGATCGCCTGCTCGAAGCTGGGGAGAGTGCCTTGGTGGAGCAGGAGGAGGCAGCACTGCTCCACCGAGACCAGGGCCAGGACGAGGAGGAGGAGGAGGAGGAGGAGGATGATGATGATGATGATGAGGAGGAGGTTGCTGGTGTCGTCCTGGAGTCAGGGCCTGGTCAGGAGGGAGAGCCGGTGTTGGGGGCACCGATAGTCCAGGGGTTGGGCATCTCTGAGCGTGAGCAGCAGCGCCTCAGGGATGAAGAGTCTGACCTCATTGACCTGGGCAGCAGTGAGGAGTCACAGCGGGCTGCGCTCTTCCCCATGGCTGCCCACATGCTGAGATGCCTCAGGAGGGACCCCCGGGTTAAGACCATCAAGGGCAGGGATGATTATTAGATGGCCACCCTTTTGGATCCCAGGTGCAAGGGGAAAGTGGAGCAGTTCATCCCAGCCAGCCGGAGGCAGCGCCGGATGGAGGAACTGCAGGCAGGCATTGTCAGCCGGTTGGAGCAGGCAACTCCCCGGCCTCCAGTTGTCACCCTCATCTCACCCAGCAGGTGTCTGCACCCAGCAGCAGCCGAGCAGGGGACCTAATGGAAGAGATGAGGATGTTCTTCCAATCGGATCAACCCAGTACCAGCAGCAGCAGAAGCAGTCACCACCAGCGGCTGGCCCACATGGTGGCAGATTACATGGCGTCCGCCGGTGCTTCTGAGAGTATGAATACCGACGACCCCATGGAGTACTGGGTTGCCAGATTGGACACCTGCCGCGAGCTCGCTCAGTATGCGCTGGAGCTATTGTCTTGCCCCCCCTCCAGCGTACTATCTGAGCGGACATTCAGCGCGGCAGGTGGGGTGGTCACGGACAAGAGGACCCGTCTGTCCACAGACTCCGTGGACAGACTCACATTCATAAAGATGAATGAGTCCTGGATCGGCGGTGACTTTATGGCACCCGCCGTCGGTTCAGGGCGCTGAAGGGTCCCTTGTCATGCATTCCCTGATCTATTTACAGTGCTGAAAAAAATTATTTGAACACCTGAGAAAATCAATGTAAATATTTGGTAGAGTAGGCTTTCTTTGCAATTATAGCGGTCAAACCTTTCTTGTAGTTTTTCACCAGCTTTGCACACACTGGAGGAGGGATATTTGACCCACTCCTCCACACAGATCTTCTCTATATGAGTCAGGTTTCTGGGCTATCGCTGAGAAAAACAGAGTTTGAGCTCCCTCCAAAGATTCTCTATTGGGTTTAGGTCTGGAGACTGGCTAGGCCACGCCAGAACCTTGATATGCTCCTTACAGAGCCACTCCTTGGTTATCCTGGCTGTGTGCTTTGGATCATTGTCATGTTGGAAGACCCAGCCTCGACCCATCTTCAAAGCTCTAACTGAGGGAAGGAGGTTGTTGCCCAAAATCTCGCAATACATGGCCCCGGACATCCTCTCCTTAATATAGTGCAATAACCCTGTCCCATGTGCAGAAAAACACCCCCAAAGCATGATGCTACCACCCCCATGCTTCACAGTAGGGATGGCGTTCTTGGCATGGTACTCATCATTCTTCTTCCTCTGAACACGGTTAGTGGAATTATGACCAAAAAGTTATATTATGGTCTCATCTGACCACATGACTTTCTCCCATCAGTCCTCTGGATCAGTGAAGATACCTATGTCACAAGTTATTTGCCACTCTTGTCTACTGTTACTAATACTGCTGCTGCTCACGACACCTATGTCACTAGTTATTTGACACTATTGACTACTATGGTCACTACTGATGCTGTAAAGTCCTGCCCACGTGTTTAGATGTACTATGTCTGCAGTCTCTGACCATCTCCTGTACTATGTCTGCAGTCTCTGATCATCTCCTGTACTATGTCTGCAGTCTCTGACCATCTCCTGTACTATGTCTGCAGTCTCTGACCATCTCCTGTACTATGTCTGCAGTCTCTGACCATCTCCTGTACTATGTCTGCAGTCTCTGACCATCTCCTGTATTATGTCTGCAGTCTCTGATCATCTCCTGTACTATGTCTGCAGTCTCTGACCATCTCCTGTACTATGTCTGCAGTCTGCATCTCCTGTCTATGTCTGAGTCTCTGACCATCTCCTGTACTATGTCTGCAGTCTCTGACCATCTCCTGTACTATGTCTGCAGTCTCTGACCATCTCCTGTACTATGTCTGCAGTCTCTGACCATCTCCTGTACTATGTCTGCAGTCTCTGACCATCTCCTGTACTATGTCTGCAGTCTCTGACCATCTCCTGTACTATGTCTGCAGTCTGACCATCTCCTGTACTATGTCTGCAGTCTGACCATCTCCTGTACTATGTCTGCAGTCTCTGACCATCTCCTGTACTATGTCTGCAGTCTCTGACCATCTCCTGTACTATGTCTGCAGTCTCTGACCATCTCCTGTACTATGTCTGCAGTCTCTGATCATCTCCTGTACTATGTCTGCAGTCTCTGACCATCTCCTGTACTATGTCTGCAGTCTCTGACCATCTCCTGTATTATGTCTGCAGTCTCTGACCATCTCTGTATTATGTCTGCAGTCTCTGACCATCTCCTGTATTATGTCTGCAGTCTCTGACCATCTCCTGTACTATGTCTGCAGTCTCTGACCATCTCCTGTACTATGTCTGCAGTCTCTGACCATCTCCTGTACTATGTCTGCAGTCTCTGACCATCTCCTGTACTATGTCTGCAGTCTCTGACCATCTCCTGTACTATGTCTGCAGTCTCTGACCATCTCCTGTACTATGTCTGCAGTCTCTGACCATCTCCTGTACTATGTCTGCAGTCTCTGACCATCTCCTGTATTATGTCTGCAGTCTCTGACCATCTCCTGTACTATGTCTGCAGTCTCTGACCATCTCCTGTATTATGTCTGCAGTCTCTGATCATCTCCTGTTATGTCTGCAGTCTCTGACCATCTCCTGTATTATGTCTGCAGTCTCTGACCATCTCTGTATTATGTCTGCAGTCTCTGACCATCTCCTGTATTATGTCTGCAGTCTCTGACCATCTCCTGTACTATGTCTGCAGTCTCTGACCATCTCTATGTCTGCAGTCTCTGACCATCTCCTACTATGTCTGCAGTCTCTGACCATCTCCTGTACTATGTCTGCAGTCTCTGACCATCTCCTGTACTATGTCTGCAGTCTCTGATCATCTCCTGTACTATGTCTGCAGTCTCTGACCATCTCTCTGACCATCTCCTGTACTATGTCTGCAGTCTCTACCATCTCCTGTACTATGTCTGCAGTCTCTGACCATCTCCTGTACTATGTCTGCAGTCTCTGACCATCTCCTGTACTATGTCTGCAGTCTCTGACCATCTCCTGTATTATGTCTGCAGTCTCTGACCATCTCCTGTATTATGTCTGCAGTCTCTGACCATCTCCTGTATTATGTCTGCAGTCTCTGACCATCTCCTGTACTATGTCTGCAGTCTCTGACCATCTCCTGTATTATGTCTGCAGTCTCTGACCATCTCCTGTACTATGTCTGCAGTCTCTGACCATCTCCTGTATTATGTCTGCAGTCTCTGATCATCTCCTGTACTATGTCTGCAGTCTCTGATCATCTCCTGTATTATGTCTGCAGTCTCTGACCATCTCCTGTATTATGTCTGCAGTCTCTGACCATCTCCTGTATTATGTCTGCAGTCTCTGACCATCTCCTGTATTATGTCTGCAGTCTCTGACCATCTCCTGTACTATGTCTGCAGTCTCTGACCATCTCCTGTACTATTTCTGCAGTCTCTGACCATCTCCTGTACTATGTCTGCAGTCTCTGACCATCTCCTGTATTATGTCTGCAGTCTCTGACCATCTCCTGTACTATGTCTGCAGTCTCTGACCATCTCCTGTATTATGTCTGCAGTCTCTGATCATCTCCTGTATTATGTCTGCAGTCTCTGATCATCTCCTGTATTATGTCTGCAGTCTCTGACCATCTCCTGTATTATGTCTGCAGTCTCTGACCATCTCCTGTATTATGTCTGCAGTCTCTGACCATCTCCTGTATTATGTCTGCAGTCTCTGACCATCTCCTGTATTATGTCTGCAGTCTCTGACCATCTCCTGTACTATGTCTGCAGTCTCTGACCATCTCCTGTACTATTTCTGCAGTCTCTGACCATCTCCTGTATGCATCGCGGAATCAAATCGAATCGTGGACTTGATAATCGAAATTGCATCGAATCGTGAGACGGGTGAAGATGCGCAGCCCTAGTTTTTATGGTGCAGTTTTGATGGGCTAGTTTTTGATGGAGCAGTTTTTGATGGGGCAATGGACCGAACTGGATTGACACACGGTTGGATCACATTTACATCTCTAGGGGCACCGTCTCCAGTCAGTAGTATTGGTGGAGGCAAGACCACGCCGCACAATTTACCCTGAAATTGTATCTTTTCTAGTTACATTACATTTTAATACTACTACTGCTGCTGCCTCCATGCTGAGTAATGCTTCATGACCTCTCTGGCACAGCGGATCCACCAACAGCCTCCGCTACAAGCTACCAGACCGGATCGTAACAGCAAGTGTAACTAAAACAATGAACTTTATGTTAAACCCTGATTTGCGGCCTTTATACTGCAACCATTATACTGCAACCATTAGCCTGTATGCAAGAGCAAATCTGCACTCTCTCTCTCTTTCTTGCTCTCTCTCTCTATATCTATATCTATATATATCTATTGTTGCTTTTGCTATGTTCAATTTTCAACAGTTTAGTTTGTGTTCGTCGTGACTGTGTCTGTGTACTTTAGTTTGTCCTAGTTTTGTGTTAAATAAAATAATAGTGTAGCGGTGTCAGCTTATGCTTTAGAGAGGATTATGCAGGAGTGTATGTAAAATAGACATTTGGTGCCCTCTGCTGACCAGAAGTGGGACGTCGGGCTCAAAGTTTTACTTTTTTCTGGAACAACCCAGGAAGGAGGGGAATGCCACTCCCAGGAACGCCCAGGGGAGCAAAGGATCTTGGGAACAGAAAAAAAGACCGGATGGCAGTTTTTTTAACTCTCTCTCCAGCCTGGGACACAGACCTGTGAGGAACTGTTCCTGTGAGTGTGTGACTGAACTCCGGCCTACCTCGTGGAAAGCAGCCAGCGATGTCTGGGCAGCAGTAAAGAGTTTCCTGCAGTTCCCCTGAGACAAGAGCCGTGTGATCGGACGAGCGTTGGAGATCCGACGGGGGGGGGGTCGCGTGCCGAGAGGATCCCAGTCACCAGGGCCGTGTGTGGTGAGAGGGCTTGCGCCCAACTGTTTCATACTATACCACACTCACACACACACATCTGAGGGACTATCTGAGCTGTGTTGTGGAGAACACTAGACCAGTACCATCGGAGGGTTCCAGAGACATACTCAAATACTTGTCGCAGGGCCCGAGAACGTTAGCCCACTGTTGAGCGGTCTGCTGCTAAAAAGATTCGCTCACCGGTTGTTTGCATCGGATACTACAGATACCCCTGTTGGATTACAAATAGGGCCCTTTCTATTTTTTGCTAGCGAAGAAAACGAAGACCTCGGACTAGTGCACTTACACTCCTGCAGCAAGGCCTTGCAGATTGGGACATATAGTTCAGTAAACTGTTTAAAGGGGTTTCTAGTGGGTAAAGTACCACAGTTAGTTTAAAGTAATCTTGCTGACTGCTGCGCAGCATACATAATCTTACCAGTTCAATCCCTGCGGCCGCAGGAAGAGGGTGTTAGGGAGCTATCACCTTGTACTATATGTATTATATTAACTGTATGTGTGATGATTAATTTGTTAACTGGTATTGATCTTTCATGAGTAAAATTGATATTTGCTTTAATTTTCTGGTGTCTTGAAGAGTTACTTGTCACTCAGAAAAAATTCTGGTGCTATTGCATCATAACTCAGTCAGGGGGATTGGTATTAGGGACTTTCCTCAGGTGTGCTGGTGTGCGGTGGATCGAGTGTTGCGGAGGAGGACCAGAAGACCCAACAAATTCAGCCGCTCCTTAGGGGGTAAGCGCTACACGTGGGGGCTCGTCCGGGATCACTTCTGATACCCCTCGCACAGAGATAACCACACCAACAGCCCAACCATGGATCTGACAGCCGCAGCAAAGTGGTGCAAAGAACAAAACGCCCAGGACGGGCTGAGTGTAGTGATGGACATTCCTGATGGCACATGGACAGAGGAACAGATCCGTAAAGCAGTAACTACCTTAGCGCCTGACCAGAAAGTGTTTGTCATAGACACCATAACAAACCAAGAAGGCTCCCACACCTATGCCCTACTGGAATGGAAGAAAGGAATCCCACATTGCTACCGGGGTGATAGCATTCAGCTAACAAGGGAAGTTAAAGTGCGGCTAATATCTTTAGCCAACCCAGTTAGTAGTTCTGAGGGACCAAGTCAGTCCCCACTGGGAACTGTAGGAGCAACTACCACATCTGAGCTAACTGCTAGTTACCCTCCAGCCTCTTTCTTCAAGGACATAGGAAAGTTAGTAGAGAGCGTTGCCAAACTCACCTCACCCTCTGCAAATTATAGCTACCGGAAGCTGCGAATCTTCTCAGGGACGCAGCCCGTACCCCAGGAGAGGAAGAATATGAGACCTGGATGGAGCAGGCTATGCAAGCCTTAGAAGAATGGGATGTCCCGGAGTTACAAAAAAAAACAACGGATCACTGAGAGTCTAAAGGGCATTGCAGCAGAAGCCATTCGGAATCTGAAGTTCAGTCAGGGGTCCTGTACAGCCTATGATTATCTTCGCATGCTGCAGGAGGAGTTTGGGCGTACCGAAAGAGCCACAGACTTACTTTTTCTCTTTGAACATATGTACCAGCAGAGGAATGAAGCATTGTCCGAGTACATAAGGCGCTTGAATAAGATGCTATACCAGATTGTGCTGAAGAAGGGAATAGACGCAAAGGACATGGATCAGGTCAGGATGAAACAGATACTCAGAGGCGCTCTAAGCTCTGATCCTGTCTGGATTCAGTTGAGGACTCTGCCAGGAGGGACCTCTCTGCGATACCCCGATCTTATACGGACAGTGAGGGAAGAGGAGGCAATCCTAGCGGAGAAGAAAAAAAGTTCAGGGTTTTCATCCTCTGCTGAAGTTCGGACGTTTAGTGTGTCAAGTGGAAGTCCGGAGATAGATGAACTGAAGGCCCAAGTCACTCAGTTGACACAGATGCTAACCCTACTGGCTGCAGGGGTTAATTCACCCCTTGGAAAGGTTCCTCCAGAACCTGTGCCTGAAGCTACCACCGGGGTAGTAGTGCCTGTCAGGAGACCGCAAAATGTCTGCTACAATTGCGGAGGAGTTGGGCATTTCCGCCAAGTGTGCCCAAGCCGCCGAAGACAGAAGCGAGAAACCCCAAAGCCGGCTTTAAACTTCAGGGGGCCCCAGTGAAGGAGTCAGCTGGGCGCCCGATCACATCGGTCAACTCCAAAAACCCCTCTGTCGTTTCCACCCCTAAAGAACGGAGGGAGGCGAAACCGAGAGAACGACCCAGGAGAAAAGGCGTGAAGGTAAGGGTCACCAAGCAGGCTGATCTTGCTCCTCCGCGTGGATTTCCTTCTGAGTTGGTGGGACCCTCCCCCATTGTCCCTGTTCAAGTGGAGGGAGTTTATACAAAAGCCCTGCTGGACACCGGAGCTCAGGTGACCCTCCTTTATCGGGACTTTTACGAGAGGCATCTCCGACACTTACCCCTACAGAAGCTGGAAGAGCTAGAGATATGGGGCTTGGGAACGCAGAATTGCCCTTATGATGGTTTCCTGTCCATAAAGCTCGCTTTTGATCCAAGCGTGGCCGGAGAAGCTGAAGCTTTTGATGCCTTAGCCGTAGTGTGCCCCCGTCCACCAGGGGCTGAAAAGAACTCCATTATCGTTGGGACGAATACCCATTTGGTCCGGAGGCTCCTGTCCCCGCTTATGCAACAACAGGCTACACCAGACACCAGGGTGCACCCAATGCTGACCCAAGTGTACCGGAACCTGCTTCAGGAGCAGAGAGCGCCTGAAGACAGAGTGGGAAGAGTCTGGCGCCTGGATAGATGGGAGAAAGTGGTACAGCCTGGCGAAGTAGTCTGTCTGAGGGCTTCGGTCAAGTTATCTTGGAAGCAGCCAGGACCCTTCATTGTCCTTGAGACAGACCCAAGACAAGGGGATAACAGACTGGAGATAGTGCCCGAATTGTTGCCGACCAAATTGTTAAAAAGGAACCGAGGGGAAGGTCTCCATCCGCGTTAAGAACACCACAGCATCTCTATAAAAGTACCAGCTAAAGCCTTGCTAGGGGAAGTGATATCAGCAACCCCAGTGCCTCCCCAAGGCATACCAGAAGCGGAAGAGGAGACCCTTTTTGAAGAGTGTTTCCCAACAGACACCCCCCTCCCCCCCTGTTGGCTGGAGAGAGCGAAGAGATCAGCTATTAAGATGGAGGATGGCGTTCTCGAAGAACGAATTCGATGTGGGGCTGGCCAAAAGTGCTGAGCATAGGATCGGCTGGAGAGGACAAGCCCTTTCGGGGAGAGGGTCAGGCGTATCCCATTGGGAGACCTGGAAGATTTACGAGAACAGCTGGCTGAGCTGAAGAGGACGGGCATCATTCGGGAGTCCCGAAGCCCCTACGCTTCCCCCATAGTGGTGGTCAGGAAAAAAGAATGGGTCATTGCGGCTCTGTATTGACTACCGAACACTGAATCGGAGGACCATTCCCCGATCAGTACACCACCCCCAGGATAGAGGACGCCTTGCAAAGCCTGTCTGGGGCGAAGTGGTTTAGTGTACTGGATTTGAAGAGCGGATATTATCAGATCCCCATGCAACCTGAAGACAGAGAGAAAACGGCTTTCATCACCCCAGTGGGGTTCTTTGAGTTTAACAGGATGCCACAAGGTCTGTCAGGGGCCCCAGCTACTTTTCAGCGGTTGATGGAAAAAGACCCGTGGGCGACATGAATCTGATCGAGGTGTTAGTGTACCTAGATGACGTGATAGTGTTCGGCCGGGACACTTGAAGAGCACGAAGAAAAGACTGGAGAAAGTTCTGAGTAGACTGCATGAGGAAGGCTTAAAACTGTCTATGGAAAAGTGCAGGTTTTATCAGTCATCAGTAAGCTATTTGGGGCATATAGTGTCCGAAGAAGGGGTGGCCACGGATCCCAGAAGCTGGAGGCTGTCACCTCCTGGCCCCGACCAACCAATGTGACTGAGCTCAGGTCTTTCCTAGGATTTTGTTCCTATTATAGAAGATTTGTGGAAGGGTTTGCCAGAATAGCCGTCCACTCACTGAACTGTTAAAAAATGAGGAGGGGGCTGAGACAGACTCTGAAGGGCTTGGAAAACCCAAAGAGGGGCCCAGAAAAAAAAAGGAGCCAATTGTAGATGAATGGACCCCACGGTGTGAAGAAGAAGCCTTTGTGCAGCTGAAGGGAAGTCTCACATCTGCCCCAGTCTTGGCCTATGCAGACCCCACAAGGCCCTATGAGTTACATGTAGACGCCAGTCGAGATGGATTAGGTGGGGTACTCTATCAGGAGCATGACGGGCATCTGCGTCCCATTGCCTACGTAAGCCGAAGTTTGACGCTTTCAGAGAGGAATTATCCTACACATAAATTGGAGTTCTTGGCTCTCAAATGGGCAGTGGTGGATAAACTGAAGGATTATTTGTATGGAGCCGACTTTGTAATCAGAACGGACAACAACCCGCTTACCTATATCCTCACCACAGCCAAACTGGATGCCACTGGACACAGGTGGTTAGCCGCGCTTGTCAGGGTTCCGCTTCAGTCTCAAGTACCGCCCGGGGTCAACAACCAGGATGCGGATGCCCTGTCCAGGAGACCTTACAGTACAGAGCCCCAGAATCAGAATGGACCCATTTAACACCAGACGGGGTCAAGCCCTATGCCAAGGGGTGGAATGTAGAGCCAGGGGAGTGATTGGCGCAGAGGCCATAGGAGTCATGGCTGCCGGTGTCCCCAAGCTGTACTGCCATCCTGCACAACTGGGAGGAGTGAAGGCCTGCCTACTTTCACACAAAAGGATTTAAGGGTGGATCAGGCCGAAGACCCCTTAATCGGATTGACACTGAGGGCCTTGAGAGACAACCAAAGGGGACTTTTGCTAACTGATTCGCCGAAGGAGGCTCGGTTGATTGATCCACAAAGAGTGGGAGAGGTTGAGAGTGCTAGACGGGGTGGTGTCTACCGAAGGGGCCCCTCGGATGGCGCAGAAGAGAAACAGCAATTGTTCCTCCCCGAGAAACATAGAGAAAGTGTGTTGAAGGCTTTACACGATGATCATGGTCATTTGGGCACAGAGAGAACTTTCAAACTGGTCCGTGACAGATTTTATTGGCCCTGTATGAGATCCGAGGTCGAAGGCTATTGCCATTCCTGCTTGAGGTGTATCCAGAGGAAAACTCTACCTTCTAAAACGGCTCCAATGAGCCATCTGCAGAGTCAAGGCCCTATGGATTTAGTGTGCATAGACTTTTTGTGTTTAGAGCCCGACACCAGTGGACAAGGAAATATCCTGGTGGTGACAGACCACTTTACTCGCTATGCTCAAGCCTTTCCAACCAAGGATCAACGTGCTCCCACAGTGGCCAAGGTACTAGTGGAGAAGTTCTTTGTCCATTATGGGCTACCCCAAAGAATTCATTCCGACCAAGGCAGAGATTTTGAGAGTCGACTCATCCGGCAGCTCTTGGATCTGTTAGGGATTCAAAAATCAAGAACTTCCCCTTACCACCCCCAGGGTGACGCACAACCAGAGAGGTTCAATCGGACTTTATTAAATATGTTGGGAACACTGTCCACCAAAGAAAAACAGCACTGGAGTCGGCATATCTCTACCATTGTGCATGCCTACAACAGTACAGAAAGTGATGTGACCGGATACTCACCATACCGGCTCATGTTCGGAAGAGAAGCCCGGCTGCCTGTGGATTTGGCCTTTGGTCTCTCTCTTGACCAAACGTCTGTTGCCTCTCATGAAGGTTACGTAGACCGACTGAGGAAGAATTTGGTTTCTGCCTTTGAAAAGGCCGTTCAACATCCGGGGGGTAGAGAACAGAGGAATAAGCGAATTATGATCTGAGAGTTCGTGTGCAGGACCTACAGCCTGGCGATCGAGTTCTATTGAAAAATGTAGGTGCCTCAGCCAAGCACAAACTGGCCGATAGATGGAGTTCCCAAATTTATGTCATTTGTCAGCAATTGCCTGGCCTGCCAGTGTACCAAATCAGACCAGAGGGAAAAAGACGGAAAAACTGGGCCATTGAAGAATTGGCATCGGAACCATCTCCTACCCTTAAATGAGGCTGTTCGGATACCAGAGAGAGATGAGTCTCCTTCACCCACTCCTTCCACCTCTCGGAAAACACCTGTCACTCGGTCACAGCAACCACCACCCACATTAGAAAGTGAGGATGATAGTGATGAGGGGGATGGGTGTCCGAGCTGGATGTGGCCATCTGACTCTATGGATGTTCATTCAGTCAATCCAATTTCTGAGCAGGACTCAAGTACCTTGAGACCGGATGCTCCGGAATTTGTGCCCCAAACTGATGAGAATGTCTCCTTATCTTCTCAAATGGAGGATTCTTTGCCGGAAGCCTCCGAACCTGAGGATGTTTCTGTTGCTCAGGAAGAGGAGGTCACTGAACTGCCTCAGCTAACACAACAGGAAGAAGAGAGCTCAGCAGACGAAGGTCCATCCAGGCTTCTAGAAACAAGGCCAAAACGCCTGGTGCGACCTCCTCAGAGACTCACGTACAATTCAGTAGGAAACAGCACAGAAGAAGCTATTGTGACTGTACACAGATCTCCTGAAGTGCCCACTGTACTCACGGAAGTGTCAAAGGCCACGTGCCCAAAACGGGACATCAGCACACCTTGGTGGAGTGTCCTCTGCCTGTCCCACTTGCTAGACGTTGTCACAGACTGCACATATCTATGTGCAATATAGATAGTAGAGCGGTCTAGCCAAATTTTATGTTGCATCTAAGATTGATACAGATTACCTTTGGGGGGACCCAAAGGATTTAAGTGGGGGGAGAGTGTAGCGCGGTGTCAGCTTATGCTTTAGAGAGGATTATGCAGGAGTGTATGTAAAATAGACATTTGGTGCCCTCTGCTGACCAGAAGTGGGACGTCGGGCTCAAAGTTTTACTTTTTTCTGGAACAACCCAGGAAGGAGGGGAATGCCACTCCCAGGAACGCCCAGGGGAGCAAAGGATCTTGGGAACAGAAAAAAAAAAGACCGGATGGCAGTTTTTTTAACTCTCTCTCCAGCCTGGGGACACAGACCTGTGAGGAACTGTTCCTGTGAGTGTGTGACTGAACTCCGGCCTACCTCGTGGAAAGCAGCCAGCGATGTCTGGGCAGCAGTAAAGAGTTTCCTGCAGTTCCCCTGAGACAAGAGCCGTGTGATCGGACGAGCGTTGGAGATCCGACGGGGGGGGGTCGCGTGCCGAGAGGATCCCAGTCACCAGGGCCGTGTGTGTGGTGAGAGGGCTTGCGCCCAACTGTTTCATACTATACCACACTCACACACACACATCTGAGGGACTATCTGAGCTGTGTGTGAGGACGAACCACTAGACCAGTACCATCGGAGGGTTCCAGAGACATACTCAAATACTTGTCGCAGGGCCCGAGAACGTTAGCCCACTGTTGAGCGGTCTGCTGCTGCTAAAAGATTCGCTCACGGTTGTTTGCATCGGATACTACAGATACCCTGTTGGATTACAAATAGGGCCCTTTCTATTTTTTGCTAGCGAAGAAAACGAAGACCTCGGACTAGTGCACTTACACTCCTGCAGCAAGGCCTTGCAGATTGGGACATATAGTTCAGTAAACTGTTTAAAGGGGTTCTAGTGGGGTAAAGTACCACAGTTAATTTAAAGTAATCTTGCTGACTGCTGCGCAGCATAACATATCTTACCAGTTCAATCCCTGCGGCCGCAGGAAGAGGGTGTTAGGGAGCTATCACTTGTACTATATGTATTATATTAACTGTATGTGGTGATGATTAATTTGTTAACTGGTATTGATCTTTCATGAGTAAAATTGATATTTGCTTTAATTTTCTGGTGTCTTGAAGAGTTACTTGTCACTCAGAAAAATTCTGGTGCTATTGCATCATAACTCAGTCAGGGGGATTGGTTATTAGGGACTTTCTCAGGTGTGCTGGTGTTGCGGTGGATCGAGTGTTGCGGAGGAGGACCAGAAGACCCAACAAATTCAGCAGCCGCTCCTTAGGGGTGTAAGCGACAATAGTATAAATATTATAAAATATTTTGCTTTTTATGAAGTAGATGTGTTGATGTTGATGTTGATGTGTTAGATGTGAAGTTAGATGTGTTGAAAAAACCTAAAAATCTCCTCAAAAAGAAAGGAAACATTTCAAAAAAATAAAACTTTTTTATTAACCATATTACAATCCCAGGGTAAGTGTTCAGGCGCTTCAGCGTTTCTTCCTCTTTTGAACAAAGTTTGACCTGTTCCTCCTCCACCTGCTCATTCTGCTTCAGAAGATATGCAACTTGCCTCAGATTTGCACTAATTCTGTCAGCATTTTTTCTCCGAGCTGCCTGGTAAACCTTCAATTGTTTTGCAGCTGTTAGGATATAAGAAAAAAACAATTTGTTTTCAAAGACCCTTAACAAATACATAAAATATTTCTGTTGCTTATTAATCAATCATTATCATGTCTATACACTTGTTATGTGTCTAGCACAGGACGAGGAGTGCAGAATTATTAGGCAAAATGAGTAATTGGACCACATCATCCTCTTTATGCATGTTGTCTTACTCCAAGCTGTGTAGGCTCGAAAGCCTACTACCAATTAGGCATATTAGGTAATGTACAACTCTGTAATTAGAAGGTGTGTGGTCTAATGACATCAATCAACACTCTATATCAGGTGTGCATAATTATTAGTCAACTTCCTTTCCTTTGGCAAAATGGGTCCAAAAGAAGGACTTGACAGTCTCTGAAAAGTCAAAAAATAGAGAGGTATCTAGCAGAGGGATGCAGCACTCTTAAAATTGAAAAGCTTCTGAAGCGTGATCATCGAACAATCAAGCATTTCATTCAAAATAGTCAACAGGGTCGCAAGAAGCGTGTGGAAATACCAAGGCGCAAAATAACTGCCCATGAACTGAGAAAAGTCAAGCGTGCAGCTGCCAAGATGCCACTTGCCACCAGTTTGGCCATATTTCAGAGCTGCAACATCACTGGAGTGCCCAAAAGCACAAGGTGTGCAATACTCAGAGACATGGCCAAGGTAAGAAAGGCTGAAAGACGACGACCACTGAACAAGACACACAAGCTGAAACGTCAAGAATGGGCCAAGAAATATCTCAAGAATGATTTTTCTACCGTTGTATGGACTGCTGAAATGAGAGTGAGTCTTGATGGACCAAAGGAATGGGCCAGTGGCTGGATTGGTAAAGGGCAGAGAGCTCCAGTCCGACTCAGACGCCAGCAAGGTGGAGGTGGAGTACTGGTTTGGGCTGGTATCATCAAAGATGAGCTTGTGGGGCCTTTTGGGGTTGAGGATGGAGTGAAGCTCAACTCCCAGTCCTACTGCCAGTTTCTGGAAGACCCCTTCTTCAAGCAGTGGTACAGGAAGAAGTCTGCATCCTTCAAGAAAAACATGATTTTCATGCAGGACAATGCTCCCTCACACACGTCCAAGTACTCCACAGCAAGGCTGGCAAGAAAGGGTATAAAAGAAGAAAAACTAATGACATGGCCTCCTTGTTCACCTGATCTGAACCCCTATTGAGAAGAACCTGTGGTCCATCATCAAATGTGAGATTTACAAGGAGGGAAAAGAGTACACCTCTCTGAACATTGTCTAGGAGGCTGCGGTTGCTGCTGCACGCAATGTTGATGGTGAACAGATCAAAACACTGACAGAATCCATGGATGGCAGGCTTTTGAGTGTCCTTGCAAAGAAAGGTGGCTATATTGGTCACTGATTTGTTTTTGTTTTGTTTTTGAATGTCAGAAATGTATATTTGGGAATGTTGAGATGTTATATTGGTTTCACTGTTAAAAATAAATAATTGAAATGGGTATATATATTTTTTTTTTTTGGTTAGGTTGCCTAATAATTCAGCACAGTAATAGTACTCATCTGCACACACAGATATCCCCCTAAAATAGCTAACACTAAAAACAAAATAAAAACTACTTCCAAAAATATTCAGCTTTGATATTATTGAGTTTTTGAGGTTCATTGAGAACATGGTTGTTGTTCAATAATACAATGAATCCTCAAAAATACAACTTGCCTAATAATTCTGCACTACCTGTATACTTCTATCATAAATACCATATTATGGTTCTGCAATCTGACGGGTGCGCTTTATATGTTGTCCATTTTTATATCTACATTTTATTGTTGAAATGTTATTAATCTTTGTGCACATATTTACCTTCCTGAGCGAGGCTCACCGGAACTTCAGTTTGAACCACCTCCACCTCTCCAGCGACCAGCATATCCTCAATCTCTGGATTATTTTGGGGGGGGGGACATGCTCCACAACAGGAGCGGTGGCTGGCGAGTGGGAGGTCCCTGGCTGATCCTCCTTATCCCTCTCCTCCTCTGCCTCATCCTCCTCTGCCTCATCCTCCTCTGCCGCATCCTCCTCTGCCGCATCCTCCTCTGCCGCATCCTCCTCTGCCGCATCCTCCTCTGCCGCATCCTCCTCTGCCGCATCCTCCTCTGCTGCATCCTCCTCTGCCGCATCCTCCTCAGCGGCCTGGCGACTTGCGCGCTTGGTGCGCAGAGCTGGTAGCGGAGCTCTATAATAACACAATGTTCATATATTAGAAAAATATTTTCTAATGACGTATGCAAATTCGGTGTACTCTGCTGTATTGTATATGAATACAAATTAATTTATATAGACAGTTAACCAATGGGAAAATGTTATATTAAAGGGTCTTGTGGGCACTACAGGGGACTGAGCGTGAGCTGGGCTGCCACCATGGTAAAATGAGCTGTTTTTGTCTCCTTTGTTTTGTTCAGACGATCTCATGTTAAAAAAAGGGCCTGATGGATCACACGGGATTACTATGAAAACCCCACGCCTAACACAGGAATTGAGTGGGAATCTATATATATAAAACTCAACGTGTCTGTGTATGTATGTATGTATGTACCAGCATCACGTCCAAACGGCGAAAGATATTTACATGAAACTTGGCACACAGGTTACTTATATGTCAGCCACAAACATAGGATAGGTGATTTAAGCCTTACCCTCCCCCATTTGCCATGGTCGGGGTTTTTCTTTAAATTCCCATTCAACTCTATGGGAAATACATGTTACTTCATAACAGCTGTAGATATTTCGATAACACTTGGTCACATGTTACTTATACGTCCACTTAAAGTATAGGATCGTTAATTTATCCATTAACTACCCCCATTGTGATGGTCGTGGTTTTTGTTTAAAGTCCCATTCAAAGCAATGGGAAATGTATGTTCCCACATAACTTCTGTGTTGCTGTCTGCTGTCCCATGTCTTTTTTCAACAGTACTATGAATACCTTGGCTGGTGGTGATATATGTTACCACAACATGGCGTCTGGGTTAACAACATCTGCCCTTACATTAATTACATATGACCTTACATAACTGTCACCAAAGGAGCTGCGGTGGGTCAACGCGATTGCCACTGCGCTGACAAGCCATTCACCTCTGCAGCTAGGGGTTCGGATCCCGCTCTCGGCTACATGTTAATTGAGTTTGGTGGTCTCAGCCCGGCCTCCGGTGGGAGTGCTATGCGAGGTAAGCCTGCGCTTAGTAGGCCCAGCCCCCTCCCACAAAAACCACCACACTTACACACGCACTCGAAATTGGGTTAACATGCACGCACTCTGACCACGCGGTCTCTAAAAAGAGAGGCGAAGGACTAGCGGGGCTGGTTGAGCGGGCAAATCCTCTCACTACCTTATAGGGAGTCCCTCTGCCTCGTTGGGCTTCAAAGCGGAGCAGGTAGGACGGGCTGTATGGGAGGACCCCCTCACACCCGCCATTGTCACCCGGGGCATGGAGAAAGGTGGCAGATTGCCTCTGGGGGAGGCCTGCCTACTCCCAACTCCTGCAGTCCGGCTCCTCTCTCGAGTATACGCACGAAATACACGTTAGAAAAAAAAACATAACTGTCAGCAATAACTTACCTGGGTGATATTTAAGACAGACGCCTGACCCGGTCCATATGGCGCCTCTTTAGGTCGGACCATTTCTTAAGGATGGCCATGTGATCTGGTGGGCCGCCATGATGTTCGCTTAATTTTTCAATTATGGAGCGTACCACTTCTTTTTTTTCCGCCTGCCTCGACAGCTGGTCATACCCTGTTTCCAGGAACGTCTGCAAGATGAAGAACAAAGTATATTATAATACTTTTGTTTAAAGCCTTATGGATATATGACGGAAATCTATGGTATTCAATCAACATTGGGAGCATTCTCGCCTTATTAATCAATGACAGGGGTAACATGACAGATTTTATATCTTGCTATTTTTTTGACATTTTGATGAATTAATTTAGAATAAATAATGGAGTTGATGTTATTTAAAAACTACAACTACCAGCATGCTCTGATACACCATGTAGCTCACCGTCACCAGCTGTACAACAATTATACTTTAACTAGGAGCATGGCTGGACAGTTAATGGCTGTCCGGTAATAACGGGGAGTTGTTTTGCAACAGCTGTAGGCTCCGTTTAGGAAACAGTGCCGCATAAGCGAGTAGCGCCCGCATATGAAAACGGTGTTCAAACAACACAAGTGAGGTATCGACGCGATCGTTAGAGCGAGAGCAATAATTCTAGCCCTAGAGCTACTCTGTAGCTCAAAAAAAGCAACCTGTAGAATTTTTAAGACGTCACCTATCGAGATTTTTAAGGGTGAAAGTTTGACGCCATGCCACGAGCGGGCACAATTTTTGAGCGTGACATGTTGGGTATCATTTTACTCGGCGTAACTTTATCTTTCACAAAATCTAAAAAAATTGGGCAAAATTTATTGTGTTATTTTCCAATTCAAAAAAGTTATTTTTTTCCAAAAAAAGTGCGCTTGTAAGACCGCTGCGCAAATACGGTGTGACAAAAAATATTGCAATGATTACCATTTCATTCTCTAGGGCAGGGGTCTCCAAAGTACGGCCCGCGGGCCACATCCGGCCCGCCAGGCCATTTCCTCCGGCCCGCAGCTGGAGTCCCTGGTCCACCTGTTAGTTGTGGAACCTGCGCTGAATATTCGTCCCTAGCAATATGCAGCGCAGGTCCCGCAATCTCTCCCGGCGTCTCACTGTGTTTGTGTTGGCTGCTGGGTCCACGGGCATCCTAGCAGCCAATGATTTGTTTTAGACCCGTTGCCACACCTCCCTGCTCCGCCTCCCGCCTCGCTGTTAACCAGTAACGAGTGTGTATTAAGGCGGGGCGGGAGTCGGGAAGTGCAGCAGGTCTGAACAGCCAGTGTGTGTAATAATGTCTGACGCGCTGGGAAAGTACACATGCATGGAGGAGGGAGGGGGGCTGATGCGAGATGATTACTGTACACTACTGTGGAGGGTGGCTGAATGGCTCTGATATGGCACAAACATCCGGGTGCTGATAATTCTGATGGGGACACAAGTGGGAGGTGCTCTAATGGGGATACAAGTGACAAGTAGGGGGGGGTGCTCTTATGGGGACACCAGTGGGGGGGGCTCTAATGGGACACCAGTGGGGGGGTCTCTAATGGGGACACCAGTGGGGGGGTGCTCTAATGGGGACACCAGTGGGGGGTGCTCTTGTGGGGACACCAGTGGGGGGTGCTCTTGTGGGGACACCAGTGGGGGGGTGCTCTTGTGGGGACACCAGTGGGGGGGTGCTCTTATGGGGACACCAGTGGAGGGGGGTTTAATGGGGACACCAGTAGGGGGTGCCCTAATGGGGACACAGATGTGTGGGGACACAGATGTGTGGGGAGACTATTGGGGCCACAGATGTATGGGGACACCAATGTGGGGACACAGATGTATGAGGAGACTGGTGGGGAAACCAATGTGGGGACACAGATGTATGAGG
The DNA here is from genome assembly GCA_029574335.1 of Rana kukunoris. Taxonomy (NCBI): domain Eukaryota; kingdom Metazoa; phylum Chordata; class Amphibia; order Anura; family Ranidae; genus Rana; species Rana kukunoris. The sequence goes on along the minus strand of CM056053.1, from coordinate 181,405,387 downwards.
AGACTGGTAGGGAAACAGATGTGTGGGGACACAGATGTATGAGGAGACTGGTAGGGAAACAGATGTGTGGGGACACAGATGTGTGGGGACCCAGATGTGTGGGGACACCAGTGTGGGGACCCAGATGTGTGGGGACACCAGTGTGGGGACACAGATGTGTGGGGATACCAGTGTGTGGACACAGATGTGTGGGGAGACTGGTGGAGTCACAGATGTGTGGGGACATAGATGTATGAGGAGACTGGTGGGGTGAAGATGTATGAGGAGACTGGTGGGGATCACAGATGCATGGGGACACGAATGTGGGGACACAGATGTATGAGGACACTGGTGGGGTCACAGATGTGTGGGGACAAAAGTGTGGGGACACTGATTTGTGGGGAGACTGGTGTCCCCATACATCTGTGTCCCCACCAGTCTCCCCACAAATCAGTGTCCCCACACTTGTGTCTCCACACATCTGTGTCCCCACCAGTCTCCTCATACATCTGTGTCCCCACATTAGTGTCCCCATACATCTGTATCCCCAACAGTCTCCCCACAAATCAGTGTCCCCACACTTGTGTCCCCACACATCGGTCCCACCAGTCCCCAGCAGTCTCAACCTCATACATCTGTGACCCCCACCAGTCCCCACATCGTCTCCCATACATCTGTCTCCCCACACATCTATGTCCCCACACCCCACACATCTGTCCCCACACATCTGTCCCCACCAGTCTCCTCATACATCTCCCCACACATCTATGTCCCCACACTTGTGTCATCTCACACATCATATGGGTCCCCACACTGGTGTCCCCACACATCTGTGACCCCGCACTGGTGTCCCCACACATCTGTGTCCCCACCAGTCTCCTCATACATCTGTGACCCCACATTGGTGTCCCCATACATCTGTGTCCCCACCAATGTGGGGGCACAGATGTATGAGGAGACTGGTGGGGCCACAGATGTGTGGGGACACCAGTGTGGGGAAACCAGTGTGGCGACCCAGATGTGTGGGGACAAAAGTGTGGGGACATAGATGTGTGGGGACACAGATGTGTGGGGAGACTGGTGGGGACACAGATGTATGGGGACACCAATGTGGGGACTCAGATGTATGAGGAGACTGGTGGGGTAACAGATTTGTGGGGACAACAGTGTGGGGACACAGAATTGTGGGGACACCAGTGTGGGGGCACAGATGTATGAGGACACTGGTGGGGACACAGATGTGTGGGGACACAAGTGTGGGGACACTGATTTGTGGGGAGACTGGTGTCCCCATACATCTGTGTCCCCACCAGTCTCCTCATACATCTGTGACCCCACATTGGTGTCCCCATACAACTGTGTCCCCACCAGTCTCCTTATACAACTGTGTCCCCACCAGTCTCCCCACACATCTGTGTCCCCAACAGTCTCCTCATACATCTGTGTCCCCACATCGGTGTCCCCACACATCTGTGTCCCCACCAATCTCCCCACACATCTGTGCCCCCACACTGGTGTCCCCACACATCTGTCCCCACCAGTCTCCTCATACATCTGTGTTCCCACCAATGTGGGGACACAGATGTATGAGGAGACTGGTGGGGACACAGATGTGTGGGGACACCAATGTGGGGACATAGATGTATGAGTAGACTGGTGGGGTAACAGATGTGTGGGGACATAGATGTATGAGGAGACTGGTGGGGTCACAGATGTATGAGGAGACTGGTGGGGACACAAATGTGTGGGGACACCAATGTGGGGACACCGATGTATGAGGAGACTGGTGGGGACAAATATGTGTGAGGAGACTGGTGGGAACACCAATGTGGGGACACAAGTGTGGGGACACTGATTTGTGGGGAGACTGGTGGGGACACATGTATGGGCACACCAATGTGGGGACACGGATGTATGAGGAGACTGGTGGGGTAACAGATGTGTTGGGACACAGAATTGTGGGGACACCAGTGTGGGGGCACAGATGTATGAGGACACTGGTGGGGACACAGATGTGTGGGGACACCAGTGTGGAGACACAGATGTGTGGGGACCCAGATGTGTGGGGACATAAATGTATGAGGAGACTGGCGGGGTCACAGATGTATGGGGAGACTGGTGGGGACCCAGATGTGTGGGGACACCAATGTGGGGAGACAGATGTATGAGGAGACTGGTGTGGACACAGATGTATGAGGAGACTGGTGGGGGTCACAGATGTGTGGGGACACCAATGTGGGGACACAGATGTATGGGGACACCAATGTGGGGACACAGATGTATGGGGACACAGATGTGGGGACACCAATGTATGGGGACACCAATATATGGGGACACCAATGCGGGGACACAGATGTATGGGGACACCAATGTGAGGACACAGATGTATGGGGACACCAATGTGGGGACACAGATGTATGAGGAGACTGGTGGGGTAACAGATGTGTGGGGACAACAGTGTGGGGACACAGATGTATGGGGACACCAATGTGGGGACACAGATGTATGGGGACACAGATGTGGGGACACCAATGTATGGGGACACCAATGTATGGGGACACCAATGTGAGGACACAGATGTATGGGGACACCAATGTGAGGACACAGATGTATGGGGACACCAATGTGGGGACACATATGTATGAGAGACTGGTGTAACAGATGTGTGGGGACAACAGTGTGGGGACACAGAATTGTGGGGACACAGATGTATGAGGAGACTGGTGGGGACACAGATGTGTGGGGACCCAGATGTGTGGGGACATAAATGTATGAGGAGACTGGTGGGGGTCACAGATGTATGAGGAGACTGGTGGGGACCCAGATGTGTGGGGACACCAATGTGGGGACACAGATGTATGGGGACACAGATGTATGAGGAGACTGGTGTGGACACAGATGTATGAGGAGACTGGTGGGGGTCACAGATGTGTGGGGACACCAATGTGGGGACACAGATGTATGGGGACACCAATGTGGGGACACAGATGTATGGGGACACCAATGTGGGGACACAGATGTATGGGGACACCAATGTGGGGACACAGATGTATGGGGACACCAATGTGGGGACACAGATGTATGGGGACACCAATGTGAGGACACAGATGTATGGGGACACCAATGTGAGGACACAGATGTATGGGGACACCAATGTGGGGACACAGATGTGGGGGAGACTGGTGAGGACACGGATGTAAAACCTCATGCACGCTGGAAGTTTAACCCGCTGAATGATGCTCCAGCGTTTTATGCGACGACAGGACCATCATCCAGTTCTGCTGTCAACAGTAAGTAAAATTCTATTCTTCTACTGTGGATTTATTTACTTAAATTATTTTTCCGGCCCGCAGATATGAGTAAAATATAGAATGTGGCCCTCGAAGTAAAAAGTTTGGAGACCCCTGCTCTAGGGTGTTAGAAAAATATATATATATAATGTTTGGGGGTTTTAAGTAATTTTCTAGCAAAAAAAAAAGTTTTAGTCTCGTAAACACCATATCTAAAAAATTAGCCCGGTGTCCACAACATGTTAAATTCATTATGCAAAATAGCAAGGAAAGTGCCTAAATACACATTTACCAACCAGGGTGTCTGCAGCTGTACAGGCATGCTGGGGCTTGTAGTTTTGTAACACCAGGAGACAAATTGTTTGGGAAATACTAATATCTGATCTTATATACTAACTTTTAAACTAGTCTAAAATGCAGTTAAAGATAATGCAAATACTTACACAGATCAGCATCTTTTCCTCACTTCTTGACAGGTTGCTCCCGACCATTTTTTAAAGGAAAGTTGGGCACTTGGCCAACACACACTTCCTATGGCAAATTTAACTGGCAAGTGTCCAAGTTCCAGGAAGTAGTCGCGTGTTGTTTGCGCAATTGCGATCGCGCATGCGCGATCGAGAAACTCGCAATATTGTTTTTAGCTAAAATAACACATATATTCGATTTCAGAGTGTAACTGTCGAAATTCCGCAATAAATTTCTCATTCCCATTTTGTGAAATTTCGATAAAATATCTCGAATATTCGATTTCAGAATGAGCCAATCATAGCGCTCCTAAAGCATGTCTCGAAATTGCGCAATAAATATCGCAATCGCATTTTCGCGAAATTACGATAAAATAGCAAGAATATTCTGAGCCAATCACAGTGCTCCTTCCGCATTTGTCGAATATTCGCAATTATTTTGTATTGTAATATATCACGAATATTCTGAGCCATTCCGCATTTCTCGAAATTTCGCTATTTTTTGATATTGTGAAATATCACGAATATTCTGAGCCAATCAGAGTGCTCCTTCCGCATTTCTCGAAAATTTCGCAATTATTTGGTATTATAAAATATCACAAATATTCTGAGCCAATCAGAGTGCTCCTTCCGCAGTTCTCGAATATTCGCATTCGCATTCGCAATAGCGAAATTTCGCAATCATTTCATTTAAAAAAAATATCACGAATATTCGTATTTATCGAATATATCTCGAATATTCGACTATATATTCGAGATATATCGCGAAATCGAATATGGCATATTCTGCTCAACACTACTGAGCAGGAACTGGAACTTTAGGCATCATCCATACAGCCTGGGACAGGACTGCTGATTTTTCCCACCTGCGTTCTCATAGGTGACGATAGATCTGGATCGACAATGTAATTAAGTCTTCCAGAGAACTTGGCACACCCACATGAGCTAATTCATACTTCAGATCTTCTGATAATCTGAGGCAGAATTGATGTTACAAACTGTTTTATTCCAACCGGTGTCTGCACTCCAGCATCTGAAGTTTGTAACATAGTCCTCAACCACTCTGCAGCCTTGCTGGAGTGCCTGGAGAGATAACACAGCAGTAGTAGTTTGTTGAGGGTCCTCATACAATTAGGACATTGCCTGGAAGGAGGAGGATATGGTATTTAGTTCTGTGTCCTTTTATTTCTAACAGATGATGAGCCCAGGTTTGGGATTTACCTTGAATCAAGGATCAGATGAACCCCACCTTTTGTAGTCTCTGCTGAAAAAGTCTGTGGCTCAGCACATGGGGCTCAGGAGATGTCATTGCTGCAGTAGGAACAGCACTGGTCACTGTTGGGGTAATCACAATAGTGGGAGCAGAAGTAGCAGGGAAAGCATATGAAGGCAGGACTTGCACACGTTCCTCAAGGTGAGCGCACTACTCCTTCAGGGTTTTGACTGCTTGTGTAAGACCTGCAAGACTCTGACAGACTTCATGTAAGGGAGAGGCTCCTCCTGAAGGCTCAGTCATGGCTGTTTGGTACTGTCACGTTCCTGGTTGGTGAGCCTGATGTGTAGAGGAAGGCCTCTTATACAGCCCCGGCTCAAAGGCCATTTATAGTGAGACAGCAGACATTGGAGCATGGTGGGGTAAGAGTGCCTTAGATCAGTACAGAAGTCTGTGCAGGTAGTAGCCAGGAACTCACAGGCAGGAAGCTGGTCTTGGCTGGTAGCAGGCAGGTTGGCAGACTTGGCAGGTGACAGACTGGGGATGCACAGCAGGAAGCAGAAACCTGGAGAAGCTGAGCTGGGCTAAACGGGGATGTAGCAGGCTGGAAGAGCTGGAAGCACGGGGTCAGATGAGTCGGGTTGCTAACAGGCAGGCAGATCAGGCATGAACAGCAGACAGGAGCGTAGTCGGGTAACAGCCAGGTTTGGTAACAGATGCTGGATAAACAGGAACAGTAGGCAGAGACAGAGTCCATAGAAAGCCAGGGTGTCAGGGCAGGAAGCAGACAGGGGTAATCGGGAGCAAGCCGGATCGATATCAGAAGTCAAACACAGGAATCGGGATTCTGATAAATGCTGTAGACCAAGCAGCAATTAGACAGAGCTGAAACTCCATTTAAATAGGCCATCTGGCGTCAGTCCTGGTGACAGGTTCACGCACGAGCGTGCGAATGCGTGGTTACGTTTGCGCATTCACAGATGCACCCATGGCCGTTCTGCTCATTCCTTGTTGATGCCTGCACACAGGTGTCTATCTGAAGATGGCAGATGGACCACCCAGAAGTCTTTGCTGAAAAACCTTGACACCTACCCCAGAGATTGCATTTCTGTATATGCTGCCGGGCTCAATGGCTTCTCAGAAGCAAAGTCTGTTGCGCTTCCTTCTATCTGCAGTGAAGCAGTTGATCCTTCTGTTTTGAAAGACGGATACCACCCCTACCTTGCCCTTGTGGGTTTCCATTGTCAATGATATCATGTGTATGGAAGAAATGCTAGCATTGGATAATGATACCTTTTGGGAAATATAAAATGTTGTGTTTTATCTGGCTCGACTTCTCCACCTGAAGGCCATATTATCTCCAGGTTAAGTCCCTGCAATTATAATGGCTTAGTCCACCACCGTGTATAAACAGTACCTGTGCTTTATACAGTTCACTTATCGGGTGATTATTTTCAATACAACAGTTACCTCCCTGCACTGTTCTCAGCTGCATAAGGAGCTCAGAGAGCTAGGGGAGGAGAAACGGCAGCACACTGATCTTCCCAGTGAATGATGTGCAGGGGGGCATGTCAGCACGTGTCTAATTATTGGAGGAGAGCAGGCTGAAATCCCAGCACAGCCATAAAACTGACCATGCTGTGTTGTCATGTCTAGTGGGGTCCGTTTTAAAATAAAAAAGCAGAGGAACTGATAGGAACACTGGGTATTTCACACAAAGGAAGGAATACAACGAGAACAGGATACTTTTTTCAAACAAGTACATGGTACAGCACTGCCACATATCAGGAATATGATATGTTGGGGTAACATATTCTTTAATCATTTAGACCAAATTCCAAACTATTCTTAACCGCTTCAGCCCTGGACCATTTTGGTAGTCAAAGACCAGGCCACTTTTTGAGATTCGGCACTGCGTCGCTTTAACCCACAATTGCGTGGCCATGCGACGTGGCTATCAAACAAAATTTATGTATTTGATCACCTCTGCGATTTCTATTTTTATGCGCTATTAACAAAAAAAAAACTAAATTTGGAAAAAAATGCAATATTTTTTACTTTTTGCTATAATAAATATCCCCAAAAATATATATATATATATATATATATATATATATATATATATATATAAAAACATTTTTATCTATCTATCCCCCTATCTATCCATTAAAATGCATGTGCCTCCACTGTGAGGACACTAACTGTTTAGTGTTAGGACCACATATTATAGGGTGCCTTGGCGCGGCTCTGTGGCTCACGCATGCGTTTGCAAATGCATGCGGACAAAACCCCTGTTTTTAACGCATGCTGTTAGATAGGGATGAGCTTCGTGTTCGATGCGAACACATGTTCGCATCGAACATTGGCCGTTCGATCGATCGTCGAAAACGAACAAATTGGGTCGTTCGCGCCAAATTCGAATGACCCATAATTCACTGCGGCGTTGCGCGCTGATGATTGGCCAAGCATGCACCGTGACCCCGCATGCTTGGCCAATCACAGCGCCCAAAAATCGAAGAGACCTAATTGGCCAAAGCCTGGGTGCTTTGGCCAATTAGGGCTCAGGGCTTTAGCACACGCCCCACACTATAAAAGGCCGCCTCCCGGGCGGCCTCGTGTGTAGTGTTGTGGCTGAGAGAGAGAGAGAGAGAGAGAGAGAGAGAGAGAGAGAGAGAGAGAAGGGAGGCAACTAGTTAGTATAGTTAAATGTACAGTTTGTAGAGAATATATTGACATCCCTAGGAGTTGTCAATATATTTATAAACTGTATAGCTTAGCTAGTTCTGCTATCAGTATCTTTCAGGCAGGAGATTGTGCTGGATGCTCTAACGTGTTAGTGTACACGTGTTAGTTAATTGCACATAGACGCATTAACTGTTACTGCACGTGTGCTATTTATTTGCACAGAAAGGCAGTTGCTGTTAATGCAAGTGGGCTATTGAATTGCACAGAAACGCAGTCGCTCTGCTGTGCATGTGCTGTTTAATACCACCTTAGCGCATTTGGTGTCACCGCACGTGTGCTGTTACATACCACCTTAGCGCATTTGGTGTCACCGCACGTGTGCTGTTACATATCACCTGAGCGCATTTAGGGTCACCGCACGTGTGCTGTTACATACCACCTTAGCGCATTTGGTGTTACCGCACGTGTGCTGTTACATACCACCTTAGCGCATTTGGTGTCACCGCACGTGTGCTGTTACATATCACCTGAGCGCATTTGGTGTCACCGCACGTGTGCTGTTACATACCAACTTAGCGCATTCGGTGTCACTGCACGTGTGCTGTTACATACCACCTTAGCGCATTTGGTGTCACCGCACGTGTGCTGTTTCATATCACCTGAGCGCATTTTGTGTCACCGCACGTGTGCTGTTACATACCACCTGAGCGCATTTGGTGTCACTGCACGTGTGCTGTTACATACCACCTGAGCGCATTTGGTGTCACCGCACCAGTGCTGTTATATACCACCTGAGCGCAGTTAGTGTCACTGTACGTGTGCTGTTACATACCACCTGAGCGCATTTGGTGTCACCGCACCTGTGCTGTTATATACCACCTGAGCGCAGTTAGTGTCACTGTACTTGTGCTTTTATTTACCACCTGAACGCAGTTAGTGTCACTGTACATGTGCTGTTACATACCACCTGAGCGCAGTTAGTGTCACCGCACCTGTGCTGTTATATACCACCTGAGCGCAGTTAGTGTCACTGGACGTGTGCTGTTATATACCACCTGAGCGCAGTTAGTGTCACTGTACGTGTGCTGTTATATACCACCTGAGCGCAGTTAGTGTTACCGCACCTGTGCTGTTTTATACCACCTGAGCGCAGTTGGTGTCACCGCACCTGTGCTGTTATATACCACCTGAGCGCAGTTAGTGTCACTGTACGTGTGCTTTTATATACCACCTGGGCGCAGTTAGTGTCACCGCACCTGTGCTGTTATATACCACCTGAGCGCAGTTAGTGTCACTGTACGTGTGCTGTTACATACCACCTAAGCGCAGTTAGTGTCACCGCACCTGTGCTGTTATATACCACCTAAGCGCAGTTAGTGTCACTGGACGTGTTCTGTTACATACCACCTGAGCGCAGTTAGTGTCACTGCACCTGTGCTGGTATATACCACCTGAGCGCAGTTAGTGTCACTGTACGTGTGCTGTTACATACCACCTGAGCGCAGTTAGTGTCACTGTACGTGTTCTTTTACATACCACCTGAGCGCAGTTAGTGTCACTCCACCTATGCTGGTATATACCACCTGAGCTCAGTTAGTGTCACTGTACGTGTGCTGTTATATACCACCTGAGCGCAGTTAGTGCAACTGTACGTGTGCTGTTATATACCACCTGAACGCATAAATATGTCTGGAAGGACAACAAAGAGAGGCAGAGAGTCACGAGGGCAAGCAGGCTCTGCATGTAGAGGTAACGCTGGTAGTGTATGTGGTGCATCCTCTTCAGCATGTGGCCGTGGCCGTGGCCGCTCGTCCTTTTCGGGGGGTGGCCGTGTTGAGCCTCAACATGCAGAGAAATTAGTAGAGTGGATGACCAAGCCGTCCTCATCCTCCTCATCCTCTCTCACACAGACTGATCAAAGCATATCTCGCGTGGCCAAAACATCAACCGCCTGGGTACCACATGCTTGTCCAGACATATGTCGACCTGCCATGCAGCTCGTTGGCAAGCACACCAAAAAGACCCACACCAAAGACAAAAGCGTACCCCCCCTTGCCCTTCTGGGACCTCCAACCCCAGTAGACCCCCAGTCCTCTCTGAAGCCTGCAGTGAAGGTGTAGAAATAGGTGTGTCACAAGCTAGTAGTAGCGGTCAATCTACTGATAGTACCAGGCAAATTTCCCTGCCCCAACTGCTGCAGCGCCGAAAGAAGTACAATCCCAGCCATCCACATGCCCAGCAGTTGAATGCTAGCTTAGCGAAATTGCTAGCACTTTAACTGCTACCTTTTCAGTTGGTAGATTCTGCCCCCTTCCGTGAGTTTGTGCAATGTGCAGTACCTCAGTGGCAAGTACCAAAACGCCACGGAAGGCTATTCCGGCTCTCTACCGGCATGTGGAAGGCAATGTCCATGCCTCGCTGGACAGGGCGGTCAGTGGTAAGGTGCATATTACCGCTGACTCATGGTCCAGCAAGCATGGACAGGGACGTTACCTGTCTTTTACGGCGCATTGGGTGACTCTGCTGGCAGCTGGGAAGGACGCAGGGCAAGGTCCAGTCGTTTTGGAGGTTTTTTCCGCCACCACGCCTCCAAAACAGTACTACTGCTTGTGACACACCTCTTTCCTCCACCCCCTCCTCTTCTTCTTCCTCTGTGGCCTCTTCCTGTGGGGATGTTTTATCCGAACCAGCTGTGCTCCGTAGGCGTACGAGGGGATACGCAGGAATGCAGGCCAAGAGATGCCATGCGGTGCTAGAGCTGGTGTGCTTGGGAGATAGGAGCCACACTGGGGAAGAGGTTTTGTCAGCTCTGCAGGGTCAGGCTGAGAGGTGGTTGACGCCACGCCAGCTGAAGCCTGGAATGGTGGTCAGCGATAATGGCACCAACCTCCTCTCTGCCCTGCGACAGGGAAAACTCACCCACGTGCCCTGTTTTGCGCATGTCCTCAATTTGGTGGTGCAGCGGTTCCTGGGCAGGTACCCGGGCTTGCAGGATGTCCTAAGCAGGCCAGGAAAGTCTGTGTGCATTTTCGGAGGTCATATAATGCCACTGCTCGGCTGACTGACCTCCAAAGGGAATACAACCTGCCCAAGAACCGCCTAATTAGTGACATGCCCACCAGACAGAACTCAACGTTGGCCATGCTGCAGCGGCTGCACATGCAGCAGCGGGCCATCAATGAGTACCTGCAGGGCCGTCTTTAATATGGTTTGGGCCCTGGGCAAACATTTTTTTTGGGCCCCCCCTTTAGCTTATTTTGGGCCTGGCTGGTTCACATGTATGTGTTTTGGTGGCCCTCATTTGTGCAGGCACAGCATTGATTTGAATAGGGTTCCATTCCTTTGTTTCCTGCAGAAAAAAGGTGCATTCAGCATTTTAAAAATCAGTTGCCTTGAAATCCATTCTGCTTTTGCACCATGCTACTTACCTGCAGTTCTTGCACCATGCTACTTACCTGCAGTTCTTGCACACACAAACGCACTGTGTTTTTAAAAGCGTGACCTAAACATCTAAAAATGCAGCGAGTTTGACAGTGCGGGAACTGCAGATAAGTCACAGCAGACAGCAGAATGGACAGACAGTGCTGTATTTCATTGCTTGATGGGCATAGGTGTGCCGTGTGCTCAGCCTATTACATGAGGCATCAAATGAATGGGCTGCTGTGCCTGCACAAATGTGAGCCGCCAAAACACATAGGGCCAGATTCACGAACAGTTAGGCTGGCGGATCGAGTGATCCGCCAGCCTAACTGTGACTTTGAGCCGGCGTTTCTGTTTTCTGTAACCAGAAAACAAGAAACGCCGGGTTAAAGTTCCGATGCGAGCAGCGTAACTGAGTTTCGCCATCGCATCGTTACTTCAACTTAAAAATGGCACCGGGGGCGTTCCCGCCGATTTACGCTCAAAAAATATGTTAATGAGCGGAAATCGGCAATTCACGATCGAATTCCGGCGCGACGCAATGACGATACGACGTTTCCGGACGGGATACGTGGCGCATAGATATACCTACATGGGGTTGGAGTATCCTATGTTAGGTATAGGCGTCGTCATCGCGTCGAAAAAAAAAAAAAAAACGTCGCTTGCGTAAAACGGTCATGAATGGGAATGTGACGTCATTGACGTTCATTCACAGATTTTGGAGCATGCGCACGGGGATGTTTTGACACTCGACGCATGCGCAGTACGTTGGCGGCGGGAGCGCGCTTAGTTGGCATACTACACGCCCCGTACCCGCCCAATTTGAATTCCGCCGGCTCATTTGCGATGCGCTGCCGCAACTTTAGGAGCAAGTGCTTCGTGAATGACAGCACTTGCTCCTAAAATTTCTGCAGCGCAACGCAAATGAGAAGCGTTACTCCAGAGCAAAGATGCTCCCATCTACCTGAATCTGGCCCATACATGTGAACCAGTCAGGCCCAAAATAAGCCCATCAAGCAGTTAAATAAAGACAGTAATGCCATGTGCTCTGAGGCCTTACTCAGCCTGGACTGCAGGTCTGGTCTGTGATTTGGGGAGTTCCTCTATTTTACACATGGCATGGCCTGGGGTCCCGTGGTGGTAAAGCAGAATGGACAGACGGTGCTGTGACCCCATGCCATGCCATGTGTAAAATACAGGAACTTTTTAAAACACTGACCAGACCTGCAGTGAATCATCAAATATTATAAAGACTTTGGGCACACTCTACAGAAAACTTGTATTTACAATATAGCAAACAGTGACATACCTTGAGGAACAGGACATGAAGAAGTCAGCCTCGGGAAGAGCAAACTGGGGATGTTATAAAATCACATTCTAATTCACTTTTATATACAAGCAGCACCCAGTGGCAGGAAGGGAGAAGTGCACGTCTAAAGGGAAGCCAGGGGTTCTGTACATTTTAAAACACTGGGAAGGGAAGCAGTACTGTCACCTGGCTGCATGCTGCTGATGATTTTCAGCCTAATTTGTGGGCAGCACAGGAGCTTAACGGGCGGCAGAGCCGCCATCAGGAATTATGGGGCCCCTTACACAGCTTCAGGCATGGGCCCCTGGAGCAGAGAACGGGGGGGGGGTGCTGCCCCCTTAAATTGAGACGGGGGGGGGGCGGGGCTGCTGCGAATTTAGAAGCGGGAGGCCCTTTACAAAAAAAAGATTTAATAAAGAAAAATATATATAAAAAAAGGGGTGTACCCATCCGGGGCCCTGGGGACCTCTGGGCCCTTTAATAAAAAGAAAAAAAGAAATAAAAAATATATATAAAAAAATATATTTTTTTTTTTAAAAAAGGGGGGTTGCCATCCAGGGCCCTGGGGACCTCTGGGTCCTTTAATAATAATAACATTTATATTATATAAAATATATATATAGAAGAAATATATAAAAAAGTTTTTTTTTTATAAAAAAGGGGGGTCGTCATCCGGGGCCCTGGGGAACTACGGGCCCCTGGGGACCTCCAGACCTCTAAAACAAAAAATTGGCCCTTTAATAAAAAATAAAATAAAAATATATAAAATAAATATATATTTTTATTTAAAAATAAATAAAAAAAGGGGGTTGTCATCTGGGGGCCTCCGGGTCCCTGGGGACCCCTAAAAAAAATGGCCCTTTAATAAAAAATAAAAATATATTTTAAAAAATTGACCGTTTAATAAAAAATAAAATAAAAATATATAAAATAAATATATATTTTTTTATTTAAAAATAAATAAAAAAAGGGGGGTTGCCATCTTGGGTCCTGGGGGCCTCCGGGTCCCTGGGGACCCCTAAAAAAATTGGCCCTTTAATAAAAAATAAAAAAATATTTAAAAAATTGGCTCTTTAATAAAAAATAAAATAAAAATATATAAAATAAATATATTTTTTTATTTAAAAATAAATAAAAAAAAGGGGGGGGTTGCCATCTTGGGACCTGGGGACCTCCGGACCACCGGACCCCTAAAAAAATAAAAATAAAAAAAATATATAATTTTTTTTTTTTTTTAAAGGGGGTTGCTTTGGGCCCCCAACAGTGACAGGGCCCTGGGCAGCTGCCCCTGTTTGCCCTATGGTAGAGACGGCCCTGAGTACCTGTGCCAATATGGCAGCAGAACTGGGTCAGGGCAGCTAGGTTTTTTTTCCCCACACCAGTGGGCCTTGATCAGGGATGCATGCACTGTCCTGTCACCATTTGAGGAGGCCACGAGGATGGTGAGCAGTGACAGTGCATGCATCAGTGAGACTGTCCCTCTTATTCACATGTTGGAGCACACGCTACGTGGAATAATGGACAGGGCCCTTGAGGCAGAACAGAGGGAGGAAGAGGAGGACTTCCTTACCTCTCAAGGCCCCCTTTACCCAAACAGAGGTCCTGCTTGCCCACCTAGTACACAGGAAGAGGAGGAGGAGGAGGATTATTGTATCAGCAGCATGGAGGTGGAGCCTAGCACTCAGCAGCAGCAGTCTTCAAGGGATCATTTACAGTCCCAAGGAGCACGTGGAGTTTTACGTGGCTGGGATGAGGTGCCTTTGGATCCTGTCGTCCTCAGTGACCCAGAGGACTGTGCCTAGAATGCCTCTGCAAACCTACGCTGCATGGCCTCCCTGATCCTGCAAAGCCTGCGTAAGGATCCTCGTGTACGGGCTATTAAGGAGAGGGATCATTACTGGCTGGCGACTCTCTTTGATCCACGTTACAAGAGTAAGGTTGCGGACCGTATGTTGCCATCGCAGAGGGAGCAGAAGATGAAACTTCTGCGGGAGGCCTTGCAGAAAGGTCTGTGCAATGCGTTCCCAGAAACGGGGGGATTACCAAAACCTGGCTCTGGACAACGTCTTGCTGAGGCTTCGGTGAGTCACAGAAGGGGCGGTGGAGAAGGTGGTCGTCTGACCGATGCGTTCAGGCAGTTTTTTAGTCCGCAGCCCCAAGGTCTGACCGGTTCCAGCAACCATCGCCAGCGTCTAGTTTACATGGTCCGGGAATACCTAGGGGCAAGATCCGACTTGGACACCTTCCCCACCGAAAATCCTCTGGCTTACTGGGTCTTG